>JAHLSL010000046.1:16129740-16165169 GCA_025920805.1 Petroica traversi | reverse complement strand
TCCTCTCCTCTCCTCTCCTCTCCTCTCCTCTCCTCTCCCCTCCTCTCCTCTCCTCTCCCCTGTCCTTTTATCATTGCCAATTTAAACATTCTGTTTTTCCTCACAATGATGCCTTGTGCCTTGTAAAGCACAGTTAATTGCCTTAAGATAAAGTCATTTAGATTGAGAGTATAACAGTTGAAAGAAACAAGCAGTGGCATAAGAGACTAGTTTGCTCTTCCACTTAATGAAAGAGATAACTGAGCTTTGGCCATCTAATTTACAGGAGAAGAACTCAGGTCTTGTTAATGAGAAGAGGACATTGATTGGAAAGTTCTCCTTATAACAGCAGCTGTTAGTTATCTAAACACTTGAAGAGCATAATCGGTATTTTATGATTATCAGATGCTACATTTAGTTTTAAGATACTTTAGCACTAAAAAAAAAAATCTGTACTGAAAAATTTGAAGTTCTCTGTCTCAATTATTGTCTCATAAGCCATAGGAGCTTAGGCTGAAAACAAGCTGTGGGCATCCATTGGTCCTACGCCATCCCCTGCTCCGAGCAAGGGACAAGGTTGAAATTACACCAAATTTCAAAGTCAGATAATATTTTTCAGGATTATATAAAGAAAACTGTTAATATATCCATGGATAAAGACTACATAAACTCACCGAGAAACTCCTTCAAATATTTGATCACCCTTATACTGGAATTATTAACATCTGATTGGAATTTGCCTTGTTCCAGCTCATAGTCATTACCTCATGAACTTTCATTGTGAACTTCTAAGAAAAATCTGGATCCATCTTCCCTATATCACACTATAACTCAGTCAAAAAGTACTTTTTCAAAATTCTAAAGACTCTTGTGATGTGCTCAGAGTCTTCCTTGGTGGTATTGTTGGTGTCACTCAGAAAATAAACCCTATCAGTTTGAAAAGCAGATAAATCTTGGCAATGCCTCTGCAAACATTTTGCATCTGAACTCTAGGAACACAATAAGCCTCCTACGACAGATAATATGGTTGACAGATGGATTTCTCGGTCCACTGTCTTCCACTGTTTTCTGTGCATGACAGGTGGATCAGGCTCAAGCAGGTCTGATTTTCTCTAAGAAAACTTGCTCCTTTTCAGCTGTTCCCAGCAGCCAAGACCTACTTTGTTAATGCACGCCCAGAAGTGAAGAAGGAAGCTTCCTCCTCATGCCAATTTTGGGGTCATTCATCCCAACAAACTGTTTAGATGCTGCCTCTAACTATTCTTTCCTGCATGCAATATGGTTTTCAGGGTTTTTTCCTCTCCAAAGCCCACTCCAAAAAATCTTTTCATTTTCTGTTTTCTCTTTCTTATGTTACAGTATCTGCTTGCTTACCATCATTGCTCCATCACCAAATCGTTCACAGCCTTGGCAGATGCATATCCCTTGTGGAGCTGCTTCTGGGATTCCAGCTGGCACTTGGGAGTGAGGACTGGGAAACACCATCACTTTTCCATGATGATAAGGCAGATCAGGATTCTCAAGACCTCATAGACCTTATCAATTCTTAGACGGAGCTCAACTCTCCTCTTAACCTTGCTACCAAATCACTCTACCATTCTCATGGCTGCTGCTGCTCAACAAGAAATGTTCTGGCACCTCCCATTATGGCTTTTAGGGAGTCCATCTCACTACAGTTCAAAAACAGCTGAAATGAGTCAAAGGTACGCTCATTTCATGAGGAAACAGCAGAGGCATGCCTTCTTTTTCTGTCTTCAAAAAATACAAGTTACTATTTCTCAGTTGCTGTCATAGAAACATGCTAATCAGCTCAATCTTTTGAGTTTTCAATCTCTTAAAATAAATAATCTCATTTTTGCTCCGATGCCAGCAGACTTTATGGCTCTGTAAAATAAAGGTGTATAGGCCAACCAGACAATGTGGCTGAATTCCCATCTCAACCATTTAAATTCCTCAAGAATTAACTGTATATTAGGTATTCACAGTTCTCACTCAATTCTTATATTTATCCATTAAAATAATAATTAAAAAATTATTCTTGGCCTATTTCTTATAGCCTGTGTTGCACAATCCCCTCTGTGCAACACAGGCTATAAGAAAAAATATAAAATTATCTTTTATATTTCCCTCGCACATTAGGCAATCATTTTCTCCCTTATACCCCTCAGAGCATCATGAGTGTGGTAGTAGTTTCCATAAGAATTGCATTTCCTACATATATCTCTACATAATTATCTTTTTATCTATATCAAAACTGTATGTTAAAATAATTTAGTTATAGTGTCCTAATTGGGGTGAGAGTTTCTCCTGTGCTGATATTCACAAAGCAGTCAGAAAGAAGTAGAATGCAGTAAAGCAGTTCTTATCTCTTTGAAGGTTTCCCCTCTTGCTTGGCAAGTCTCACAGCCTGGACAATCAAGACAGAAAGCAACTGCAAGTGGTTCTTTGCAAGGCTGCAAGGCTCACTCAGAGCACACCGTGACAAAGGTGCTTTACCAGGTATGAAGTCCTCTGAATTGTGTGAGCAGCAGATTCAAGAAACACATTTCATTCTTTTATCTAATACCATTAATTTTAATAGTCACTAGTTTAGAATGTAGAAACATTGGCAGTAATCCTCACATGTCTCTGCATTGGGGTACTCAATTTAAGAATTCTAAATGATATTCTAGATTTCAACTCAGAGAAATAAGTAGAAATGGGTTCATTATCCAACACACACACATAGATATCTATGTGTATATAGGGCCAGACATGAAGTATGCACTCAGTAAGGTATGTTGATAAATTTAAGCATGTTTAGAAAGTGCTTGTGAAACTTATATTTCCATTCACTCTGCCATAAAGTCATTTACATACAGAAAGTCAAACTACTGCATGTCGTCATGTTGTTTTACATCTCCCGTTTAAAGATTATATTTTGCATATTGTTAAAAAATCATTATTCTGTATTCATCATTGTCAGAAGGTATATCAGAAATGCTGTAGCATTTAATGAGTCATCATTTTCTTTACATATGTCTACTGATATATGGGTTTTTATTTGCATTTTAACAGCAATTGTGCTGTTGTCTGAAGCATTTTTAAAAGTATGTCACATATTAGACTGATGTATATGATACAAGTTGAAAAATCCTACTTGCATTTCAGAAATCAGTATTAAATTGTTTCAATAGTTTGTTTTGGTGAACTGGAAGTAGTCCATTGTAAAATAGTACCTTGTCATGATTAAATGCCAAAATAAATCCTATCCTCAGGATAAGGTTACATTTTAAAAATCAGCAGAGCTAATGGAGGAAACTCTTGTTACTACTGGAAAATGTATGAGTTTTCGTGGACTGTTCCTAAATTTTCCCTGATTTCCAAAACATCTGAAGAATCCCTTGCAATGTAAAATAATAACAATCACAATCACAATAGAAATCAGAAAGGTGGAGTTATAAGATGCTATTTCAGGTTTCAGAGTTCTTTGTCTTACAACCAAGACATAGTTACTATAAGACCGTGGTCCTCCTTCCCAGCGTTAGGCAGGATGATTCAGCACCCTGGGAGTTCCCAGAATCCCAATTATCCTGAACTTCTAAACACTTCACCTGACACCAATCTGTTACATGGTGAACATAATTTCATCTTCTTTTATAAAACTAGAAATTAAAACTGCAGAACTTTCCCTGCTAGACTTTTTCTGGTTTTACTCTTTCATTTCTTCGTTTAATTCCTAGGTGACATACTGTTATTATGTCAAGCAAGTCACATCACAGTTTGTTACATCACCTTACAATAGTTAATGCATTTTGGCAGGTGTAACCCTTTGGGCCCATCAGTCACTGAATTATGTTCTTTATAAAATTCTTTATCATTCTGTGCATGGTATGTCTCTTCTTGTAATGAATGCAAAATTGTGTGTGGCCAAGAAGTAAGCACACTGGAAAGAGGACAAACAGTGAGTGACTGAAAAACTTTTTGGAATAATTGAAAAGGTTTTTCTGAAGGAGAATGCATTTCCACAATAAAAATTTTTAAAATTTTGATAGCTCCTGTGGTTACTGTTTTATATTACATTTCAAATACTCATTTGAATGACCAAATTATATTTGGAATGATTTATATTTAGCATATTGGTATTGAATATTTCAAGTGAAATTTTAGAATGGAAGCATGGCTTCAGACATAGAGGGAATCAAAGTCAGAGCCATTGTACTCTTCCACTTAGTGTTAAAGGTGTCACATAAAAATAAACAATCTTTCTTCAAAAATGTACTGAGAATATACAGTTGTTTATAAATGGCAGCCATCAAGACTGAGATTTTAACTGTCACCTGCCACCCGAAACAGATAATTAAATACTTCCTCAGAATTGTAATGCCCATATAAATAAATAAATAAATTTAATGCTCATATGGGGTTTTGTTATACCCCAGAATTTCTAAGGAGGAAGGATAAATCATGCTAAACTTCAAAGATGAGTGATAGTGATCAGAACCACGTGAATAAAATGTCTAATAGCAGTGGGTTGACCCCATCCAGCAGCTATACACTCACCAACTACTTGCTCACTCTTGCCCAGCAGGATGGTAGAAAGGATCATAAGGGCAAAAGGAAGAAATCCTTCTGGATCGAGATGCATCTTCATAAGTGAAGGTAAAAAAAAGTTTATAAATTGCAACACAGGTCACCCCTAACCATTTCCCTCTAGCAGAGGGGTTTCCAGCTGATGCCCAAACACAGAATACTTTAGGAAAATTACAAGCCTGCCTAGTTCTATAGCTGAGAATGATGTTGTATTGCATGGAGTAGCTCTTTACTCAATTCAGATCAGCTGAATTGAGTAAAGAGCTGTCCTCCTGTTTGTAGCCTCTCCAAATCTTTTGTCCTCTCCTAGCCTATTTGTGTGCAGGAACAGACTGAGAAATAGCAAAGGTCTTGATGCTGTGCAAGCACTGTTTAGAAACACCAGTGTTATAAGCATAGATCTAATACCCACCACCAAACTGGATTCTATGAAGAAAATTATTTGTATTCCAATCAGTCCCAGTACATTGATACAGTATTCAATCAGTATAAAATAACACAGCATATTCTCATCAATATGGTTCCATCTTCTGAAAAAATGCCTCAGGAGTCATCACACATTTCTTATAAAAACATCAGGTACCCTCAGTTTTAAGTAGGGGTAACTAAAGAAGGACACTGATAAAGGCCTATAGATAGCAAGAAAACAGCATATTATAATATATCCAGATAAGTGCAAAGTCACACAATAAGGAACAAAAATATTAATAATGACCAGTGAATCCACAGCAGATTGCTGGTCCAAAAGTGAGCAAAGAATTTGAGAACTATACTAGGTAAGGCTTAATTTTTTTTCTATTAGAACAGGTGAAAATGAAGTAAGCAAATATTTTGCATGATCATAGACTGGGATTCCCACAGTCCAGGAAACAGACAGATTCATTTGAATAAATTTAAGGAAGATGAACTTGATGTCTGATAGAAGGGCGGAAATGTTCATCCTTTTTTACCTGATTTTAGAGAAGGTATATGAAAGTTCTAATTGTGGATTAGAGCTGCCTGTAACAATCCAGGTATATGTGTGGGTATAAGAGCTGAATAATTGAACTTGCACCAAACAAAATTGAAGTTTTATGTTGTTAACATTTTGAAATTTTAAGTTAATCTCAATTTTAAAATAGTCTGCATGGAAATGCAAATAGACATAATTTTAAACAATTCAGATCTCGTTTGGGATTGAACTGCTGACTGAAGAATCTTAGAGTAGAATTTGCAAGACTGTAAACAAATATTTGTATTCATTATGACATATTAACACAAGCAGAATAACATGGGGACTATGCCAAAATCCTTGCTGGATGCAGTCTGGAACCATACAGTACAGTACATCATCCTAGAAATTTTGCATATGTTTGGGGAGCAAATATTTGGTTCGCCCTGTGCTCTGCAGTAGAAAATGGCTATTATTGTCCATACCACATTGTTTTTCTAGATTCTGCAATTAGTCTTTCCTATTTTTGAAAGTTTTGCCTTAGTAAATCATGCAGTATGATTGGCTCAGATTGACAGGGTATATCTGTTTGCAGTTTGTCAGCTGCTAAAATATGTTTAAAGTAATACATTTTTGCAAAATGTGGCTTGGTGGGCACCAGGCAGTAAAACAAGTTTAACTCACAGCTGTTCCTGTCTTTACCACTGATCTTATATTAGTTGGGGTCACAATTTTCACCAAGCTAAGCTTTACAATTCAATGTAGCCAAGAGCTTTTAGAAGAAAAGGAAGCACAAGGTCAAACAGCTTCCAGATACTTTTTTTGTTTGTTTTTTTGTTTTGAATGCAATCCTCTGGATAAGCTTAAAAATTATAAAGTGATTCTGCTAATTTATGTCAAGCTACTGTCTATAAGCAGTGTATAAGAAACTTGACTATCTGTCCAACTAGGTTTTAAAATGTTTTTAATACAAAAAATTGAACATTTCTCTTGATATTTCACTTTCCTTTCCTTTCTTTCTTATATTTACAATAAGTATCATTATACAGATATTTCCAGTAGTTCTTCCTAACCTCATACTAAAGATTAAATGTGAGCAAAGGTAAATTCATTATATTTTACTTGAATAAAACTTTGACCAAATTACTTGAAATATAAATCTTCCATTTTGATTTGTATTATTTTGATATTCACATAGCTTTGTGCAAACGAATTGGCTGTGCAATTATTCTAACATTATTTTTTCTCTTTTCACTTTAGTTTTTCTACTTATTTCTAAAAAATGTTCTTCAATTTTCAACTGTTCATGACTCTTTTTGAAGACTACCTTTACCATGTTCTTAAAGAAATGCCACATTTGTAAATACTGCCAAATTTGTTTCATTGTCTTTTTAAAGTCACAGAAATCACATCACTTGTGAAGATCTACATTTGTAGCCATTATCTGATGTCAAAAAAAGAAAAAAATGTAGCAGCTGAAGGACTAGGGAAAAAAGTCAATTCAAATAATATCTAGGCATGGACTAGACAAATAGTACAATAAAATGTAATAAATGAGGAGCTTTAATTGTTACACAATTGAAAATATGGAGATTTCAGTGACTTCTGGGCAGTTTATCTAACATAATATCAGAACTGAGGTTAAAACACTTTTAGGTGAATGTTCAAATAGCAGCTATCACCAAACCAGTTAGAGTAGAGATAGTTTATTCCATTTCTCAGAAATTAATATGAGAAGAGAAAAAACAAGTTGTAATTTGAAATCAATGCAAAGGTGTCTTTTCAACAGAGAATGTCACAAAAAAGAATTTCTTCCTCTAATAATAATTTAGTATTAATAGCCTTCTAAAAATATTTAAACAGAAACATCCACTGTTTTCCAGGCTTCATTTTAAATACTCATTCTAAAACTAAAAAAAAAACCCCTCAAATATTTGTTTTACTATTTTGAAATATGACCTGCTCTACAACAATTTTAACTCATGTTGTGATAAAAATTGCAGTCCAAAACTGGGGTTACCTGTACTGACTATAGACATGTAATCTCCACTAAAGCCAATGTGGACATGGACTGCGTTCACCTGAAACCAAACATTCATCTGCACATCTTTGGGATGTCAGGTTAATGCTTATGGTATAACTTAGCACCTTCATGGTAATTTCCTGCTGGTGGACAACGATTGTTTTTAATGGGGCCCATCTTTTTGAGAGTGGACAGCATAAGGGAATATTTACTCTATTATGTTGGAAGAGGTAACAATACCTACATTGTAGAGTCTGGAGAGAAAATCAAGGGAAAACATGTCTGAGACAAGACTGAAAAGCAGAGCAGAGTGAATATGCGAACTTTCTAGTTTTTGCCTTTTATTCTGAGATTGCTTAATCTACTAGGACATACTGTCATTAAACATATCTACCATAACCATAATCACATAATCACAATCAAAGAACATCCCAAGTAGAAAAATAACTAATTTTCTCAGTGACCTTCATCCCCCTGATCTATTCTACAGACAGAATGTACTTTTCTAATATTCTCCGGTTCTCAAATTGAGGATTTAACTTAGTATAGCTGACCTAGAGAGCTATCTGTCCAGTGAAATCAATGATATTTAAGCATAAGTTCCTCTATAATTTTTTCCTTTCCTTTTACTTTAAGGAGTTTTTTTATATAATTCTGGATATTCACTGGTCTTCTATTCCTATAGTCAACAGAATATCTCTTTCAACAGATTCTAGACAAAACTGTCCAGATATTACTGTAGTATAGATAAAAATAACAGGAAGCACTGAGATAAAAACCCAAAGGAGCATTAGCACTTTGCACTTCTATGTAGTTAGTCTTTTATTACTTGGCCATTACATGCCTTAAATTAACTTACTTAAGTTCATTTAATATTGAAAACTTGATTTTGCAGGGTTTTATGCACAACTCAGCAATATGTTATTGACAAATTAGACTCTAAGACTAAAATAACATACGTTCAGAAATTCACAAGCTTTGTACAATGCATTAGATTCAGGAATTTACAGCTCAAGCCTGTCTTTAACTAAAAGACTGATACCAGCCAGTGAAAGTATTTGATACGTTATTTATTCTGCGCTTTTAAATTATTTAAGTAGCACTTTAGAGCTTTAGTTTTAATTTTTTGGATGATCTCTTTTAGAATGTCTTACTAATGTGAAGAAATGCCAATGGCTTACTCATAGAGCCTGTTATGGCAACTACTTTCTAGGTGCCCTTACTTCCTAAAGAGCAGGAAAGAGCCACTCAACTTATAAACAAGATATAAACAAGACCAAGGAGGCTGCAAAGGAAGAAAAACAATCACACTTTATGAGGAAGATATAAATGAGAATAATATTATGCACCTGGAGATAAAATTAAATACCAAACTAATATTCACTTTAATAAGGCTCCTTAAAATTAAGTAGTTTCAAAATTTAAGTAAGAAAACCTCAAATTGTTTAAGATTTACAGAACTTACCTCTGTGTCTTTTGGAGGAAATATTAGAAGTATTTTGTTTCCACTGAAAGATTTGCATGCTGAATGCCAAATATCAAATAAAGGGTATCCATAAAATATGCTATTCAGTAAACACTTGAAAACTGTTCTGAAAATAACATAACCAATGTTTCAGTGGTTTGCAAACTTTTCAAGACACATGTGAATGATTTGAAAATGACTGAATTCATCTCCAGAATGGCATCAATGAAAGGACTGTGTTAATTTAAACATTATTGGAAAATACAATTTAGGTTAAGCATCTTGAGCAGCCAATATATGTCTGCTGTTACACAGAAAACACAATCAGCAATAATGCATCTGAATTTTGTGCAAAAATTAACTATTTTTAATTCATTCTCATTTTTCATTAAGGAAAATAATGACATTTTTCCCACAGAAATTGCTTCCACAATAATACTGAAGTTACAGATTTTATTGTCTCAAAACATAGTGGTATATACTAACATATTTATCTTTAAGTCACATTTGGAATCTCAAGAATAAAATATTTTGTTGTTTTTATTCTTTAAATGTTTCAGTTTATTTCAAGTGTGATTCAAGTGTGAACCATTGCAGTGTTGATGGTCAAATTTTGGAAAGGAAAAAAAAAAACAAGTAAAAATGAAACAACATAAGAATTGAAAACCCTTTACCTAAACTTTGGCCATATTTTCTTTACAAGAAGAGCACATTTTCTCTGTTCAAAGTCATATTTCAGCAATAATATCCCCAAGTAGCTACCTTCCTTTCCAATTTCTGCTGATTTTTTTATCCTGGAAAAACTGCTCATGACACTCGTATTTGTGGATCAATAAAATGCTGTGAAGCTGATGACTTCAGTTATTTTTTTACAGTGTGGCTCCCATTGAGTGAGTAATGAGAATGGCAGAGGAAAAAGGTGAAAATAAGTGAGACTGGATTTTTTTCAGAGTAGTTTTGCTGTAGGCCAGAATTATAACTGGGAGACTTTCAGAGAGTGACTTCCATATACTTTAGGTAAACCAATACCAGTACAGCAGCTCTTCTCCCACTCTTTGTTTACCTCTCTTCCAGATTTCATTCTTTCTGGTTGTCCTTTCGAAGCTATATTATTACTTTTCAATTCTTCTCTGCTGTACAGTTCTGTTCATTCAAATTGAATAGTTTTCATTCTGTAAATTTGTTTCCGCAAAATGAATCTTTCTTTGCAAGCTCCTCCAGGGTTCTTTGTTTAGTCATGTTTTTTTCTCTTCTACCCTCTCATTTTCACTATTGCCTTAGTGGGTTTTTGTTTGTTTGTTTGTTTTTTTGTCCTTCTCCACTCACTCCCTTCTCTGGTATTACATGTACTGTGATTCCCTTTTGGTGTTGTTATTTCAGTTCACCATTTGGTCGCTGTCCACCTATGCTAAAGACTCAAAATAGAGAGCAGGCTCCTTGTTTAATATTCAGGAAACAGGGAAAGAAATGTCTTCATGCTGACAAAACTCAAAACAAGCAGCTGCAATGTTCTCTGCTGTCTCACCCCTTCTCTTTTGAACACACCAAACAAGGGCTTTATAGCCACAATTATACCAGAATTTTAAAAAATAATTTGTAATATATTACTTTTATTCTTTACACTAAACATTCTTGCAATATTACAGATTGTTACAGATTCTGCAACATTTTTGAACTGCATTTTTAATGCAGTTTTCTACAATACACTGTTAGAGTGAATCAAACCAAAAATTTATTCATGCACTGATTGCCTCCAATGCTAGCCAGCAGAGAATGACAACCCTCCTTGCTTTCTGCTCTTCATGGGTATGGTTGGTTGGCTCCAACTGAGTAACTTTTATTTCTCAACTGATTTCCCTTACCTCTGCATCCTTTCACCAAAGGAGCAATCTCACCCAGCTGCTGTCACTGCACCTCCATTACCTCTCCATGACTTTTGCTGCTGCAGACACCACTGCCAGCACCAGTCACATGGAAAGAGAACTGTCACACACATGGGAGCAAGCAGCTCTGGGGACATGGCTGCTTGTGATGCTCTGCTCACGCCACACCTTCTTCTGGCTGAGCAATTGCCACTCGTGGTAGTTATGATGGCTGCCCTTGTCTTACAGATAATGACACAATGAATCTTGCTCAACAGCTGAGGGTTAGTTGAGTGTACATCAAATCTACAGGTCTTATGCAAATAAGCCTGTAAGACAACATTACACTCCATAAACAGTGGACAGCCCAGGGCCTGTTGAGCTTTCCTGCACGGCAGCAGCTGCACACCAGTATCTCCCCTTGAGCAGAGACACCTCTCAAAACTAAGAGAATCCTTGTCACATCAGATACTAAGCAAGTGAATTTGGAGTATGTGCACCAAAACTTTGAAAACTTAGCTAAGTGGCATAAAGAACGGATTGTGCATATGTAATCCTTTATATATAAACCAAGTCCAGGACTAAGTCTGGATCCAGCCACACCTAAACTCCCATTAGAATGTTTAGAAAGAAAAGATGTCCTTTCTGACTGAACAGGAAGATCTCCCTGGCAGTTTTGCTGACCCTGTCCTCTATGCAGTAAATAACCAAGTGTACTTTGCCATTGAATCTCCTTAAAACACTGTCACATTTACTATCAAACTTTGTTAACTCATTTAATATCAATAAACATATTTCTATTTCTCTCTTGTAAGTGAGGTTCTTGACTCCATCTGTGACACTGGTTCCAATATCCAACCAATGAAACTTTAGTGCGCATCCCATGAAGACATTGAATTCTTGGGGAGAATATGGAGAAACATGGGGATTCTGTTGTCACTTTTCATTCTTTCATATGAACATCTGTCCTATTAGTTGAGTAAAAAGACTTCCTTCCCACACAACTAATTTTATGGTCCATATAATTTCAAAACTTTTTTAAAGGCATAGTCTTTTCACTTTTGAAAACATGTATTTCTAGCAAGGAACCAAGGAAAGCAGTGGTGGTATTTGCTGAACAAATTATAAGACTCTATTCTAAATTATATGGGATTTACATGGCAAAGTTGTGATAGTGTGGTGGCTGCAGAGCTGGCTTCTGTGAGAATATACCAGAAGCTGCCCCCTTTGTCTAATAAAGTCATTTCCATTCAGCTCCAGGACATTAAAAAAAAAAAAACCCACCAAAAAACAAACAAAAAAAACCCCACAAAAACAAAAAACGAAAACAAAAATAAACCACCAAAAACAACAACAACAAAAAAAAAAAACGTGCAAAAAGGAGCTGGGAGAGAGGAGTGAGAATATGAGAGAGAGAAATATTTCCACAGATACCAGAGATGGAGGACAGAAGGAGATCCAGGTAGCAGGGTAGAGATTTCCCCTGCAGTCTGTGGTGAAGCCCACAGTGACTTGGGTTGCTCCTCTGAAGGTCCCTAGTAAAGCAAATATCCATCCTGCAACCCATAAATTACTTCAAAACAGAGCAGGTGGATATGCCCTGAAGGAGTGCCAGCAAAGAGAGCATGCTGAAGCAGCTCCTGGCAGGAGCTATAGCCCATAGACAGGAGTCCACTCACAAGCAAATTTTTTTCTCAGGACCTGAAACCCTGAGGGGAACCCACAGTGGAGCACTCAGTTCCTGAAGGAATGCAACCCCTGGAAGGGATGCCTGCTGGAACTATTCATGAAGACCTGCAGCCCATGGGAAAGACACAAGTTTAAAAAGCTCAGGAAGGGTTCTGAATCAGAGATGGAACTCCACAGTGGAGCAAGAGAAGATCATGAGAATGAAGAAGGGCCAGAGAGGAAAAGCTATGAATCAACTGTAATCCCCATTCCTCATTGCTTTGTGTTTCTGAGGAGGGAAATGTAGAATAATTGGGAGTGAAGTGCTTGGGAAGAAGGGAGATGGGAAGACGCTTTTAGATTTGTTCTTATTTCTTATTCCTTATTAGTCTAGTCTGTCATTAATTGGCAATAGAATAAATTAATTTCTAGATTAAATCAATTTCCCTTAATCAAGTCTGTTTTGCCAGCGACAGTAATTGCTGAGTGATCTCATTCACTCAGAAGCTTTTTGCTGTATTTTCTCCTAGTGTCCTGTTGAGGAGTAGGCATGATAGAGCTTTGCCTGACTGCCAGCCAAAATCAATGCACAACATAAACACATGAATATTAAATAATTTAATGTGTACCTATGATCTCGTTACAAGAATTCTTCCCTCCATCTTGATATTTAATGCTAGAGAAATATTGTCATGGTTTTAATGCAGTCTTCATTTTGTAAGACATTTCACAGTTTGTGGACTGTATAGCTCCATCTGTCAAATAACTACATAATATGAAGAAAAGCTTTAACACTGCCAAGTTTATAAACAGGATCACTCCCAAAGGATGAATTTTTAATTTTGGTTTCATGTGAGCTAGTATAATTTAGATAAAACAGAAGGTGAAGAGAACAAAGGGATTTAAACTTTTGTGATGAGACAACTAATAAATCTGTTTCCTCCCCCCCTCCTTGTACAGTAAATCTGTTGAGTAAAGTACATTATTTTCTTTTAGACTCTAACAGAAGAACAAAGAAAACAAGGTAGTACAAAAAGGCTTTGGAAAGATTGTAGGAGAATAACTTGTTGAAAAATTTGGTTGTGTTTTATCATGTAAGAGACAACTGCCAGTTTTCATACACTGATAAATCTACAATTAAATACAGCATTAAGAGTGTGGACTTTTATGATAGCAAAATTATTTGTTAAAGGAAAATTGCTTTATTTCATGCTGCTATTTATTGTATAAAAAAGGGCAAACTGAAATGTATTGTAAGAGTAATAGTTTCAATATTAAATGTTATGTGTAAATCTGACCCTTTTAACAAGCTTCTTTTTTTTTCCTTTTCAAGGCTCCATTTCAGAAGTTCAGATCAAATTAATTTCCATCCTTTAAGACAGCAGTTATGATCCTTAGCCAGTGTATACTATTTTTCATCTTACATCAGTAATTAATCCTACCAATATCCAGTGACAGTTTTAAGTACTATTACCAACATTTTATCAATTAAGGTAACAATGACTCAAACAGACAAAGCTTTATTTCATTTGTGAGGAATCTTGTATTCTTTATTGCTGATTTTATGTAGCTTGTAGTACCATTCCTATGATCAAGACAAGCATACAAGAAATGGCTACTCTATTTTTCATTTAATGTAAATTTTATACTGCCTGCAAGATCATGAGGAATGACTCAAGAATGTATTGTGCAATGTTTGTATCATGTACATTGCAAATTTCCTCTAAAAGACTGAATATTTTAAAACTTTGCAATAAGTAGAAACATTTTTTTCTTATTGGTCAGAAGTCTCAAATTTTGTAAATTGAGTGTGCTATAATTCTCTGAAAAATGTCATTTTATTCCAGTGAATGTAAAGATATGCAAATTTTTCTTCAGTTCTATAATGTTATTGGGTTATATTGAAAAATTGTCTGCTCTTTTGTAGGGAAAAGCTACTAAGTCCAATAAACGGATTTGCAGAATTGCTTTTCATTCATGCTAGCTACATCCTATTGGCAGTAGGTTGTTGATGATGTGATTCTTAGATATATATACACATCTACTGCAAGGGCTGCAAGAGGAAACTCTCACATTTGAAAGCAAATATTTTTACCAAATTTCTGCTTTCTGTAATTTAAATTTTACATGTGCTTCCACTCAGAAACATCTGCAATTTGATTTGGTCTCACTAGTAATTAACTGAGTTTATTTGAAGGAATTTTTGCTAGCAAATATGGAGTTGTTGAAAAGACTAATGCATCAGTTATAAACAGCAAATTATCTTGTGGTTGGTACGCTTTTGGAAACCATGGAACATGGTGTACAAGTGCCTTAGCTGAGAAGAGAACAGCAAACTTCTAAGCTAAAAAGTGTTAGAGCAGAAATTTTAAGGTTGTATGACATGTGCCCACTGCTGCAAATATAGCTAGAGGCAATTGTTTTAAAATAACATGAGATTATAAGGTGACTATATTTGCATCCTTTGGAGGGGAAAAAACCACATAGACAAAAAACCAACACTGAAAATAACAAATAAATGCCACACCAAAACACAAACAACACAAACCTCAGATCTTTTCTATCAAATTGAATCCCTTAAACATTCTTAACCTTACTTTCATGCAACTTTCTTCATTCATAAAACTGTATTAGTCATCATATTTTTTCTCATAGATATTTCACCTTATTCACAGAATCTAGTTAAATTTAGTTAAAATGTCCAAAGCACTCTGATGATAAGGAGAACCATAAAGAAATTCAGAAGAAATATGTAGTAGTGAACTTCTTAAAACAATACCAAGAAATATTTTCCATTCAGATGTTTCTTCTGAAAGATTTAACAATTCTTGGGTTATATAAAATTTCACTTTCAGACCCAGAGCAGTATCACAAACATACATTTTGGCCATTACTGGAATGTATTTTATGAAGCCTATGAATTTTATCTGCTAATATTTTTGTTCACACAAGGTCAGTCCATGTCTCTGATTCTCCTATCACTGGCCTCAACTTTTGCTGAAAGGGCTACATAGAGATTTTTAAGCTATTGTTTGAAAGAAGTACATAGCCCTAAATCTTATAAAATTATTTAAAAAAGAAAAAAACAACAGCAACAAAAAAAAAAAAACCCTCAATCAACCAAACAAAAAAAAATGCAGTTAGAAAGCCCACACAACTATTTCTGTAACTAAATAAGAACGCAGAAGACAAGTCAAACAGGTGTATATTCTGGGGGAGAACAAAGAGGGGGAAAAAAAATCTAAAATCTCAACCCATCTTCAGAGCTGTTCCCATTTTCCTTCCAACTTGTTTGTAAGTTTTTTTTCTCCTTAGACGTTTCATTTATTCAGAATGCAAACAGATGGTATCAAGTGATAAAGATGACCTATCTCATGGTGAGTATAAAGTGCCTAAAATATTCTCATTGATAGGAGTGTTGTTTGAATTGAACCACCATAGGGTAATCCAAAGACATGAGCAGATAAATAAAAAATTACATTGCTGCAAACAGTTCACAGTTATAGAACCTGAAAAATCAATTGTATTACCGGTGGTTGAAATATAAGTCTCACAAAATTCAATTAGGTCAACTCAGATCTTTGGATCTGACAAGCAAGACAATGACTGTCCCTGCATTTCTCTAAGGGAACTGAAGTTTGCAAATTTCAGTCACATTTTTCCTATCTTAAATGATTAAATTCACTCTTTTATTCAAGAATGGTGTCGTAGACTATCAAGATTTCTTTTTTTTTAGTCAATATGAAAAGTACATTTTGTTCCATTATACCCTAGATGGGGATTTGTTCTGACTACTCTGTTTTAATTCTTAATCAACTGACCTGAAAAACTTGGAGAAAATCCATTCTGGGTTAATTAGTTCTGGATGCCTTTACTCAAAATATATAACAGCGCACACTGAAAATCAATTATCTAACAGTCAATCCCCATTGTTATCACATTAAAGAGTATATTACAGCAAGGATTTCACAAAAAAAAAAAATCATTCCCCTGTTTGAAAAGGCATCCCATCCTGAAATTTAAATAACTCTACCTATATTTCTACCCCTTTTAGTGTCTTGATGACTAGAATACACAATTAACTTCTGTATTGGTTAATATTTCTGTCTTTCTGGATCTTGTGCCTATTTCCACTCAATTTGACATGTCAGAAATGAATTTAGTGCTGCCCTTGAACATTATCTCAATTAGGAAACTGAAATAACTTAAACTGAACTCATGAATGTAAATGTTTTAGACAGAAGTGTTCATGACAAGTATACAGAAACACTGGGACACACAGATGTGTTGCTAAGACTCTGTTTTAATTAGAACCCATCAGAGACAGACCTGAGGAAGGCTAACAAGATAATCAGAGGATTGGAGCTTCTCTCCTGTGAAGACAGGCTGAGACAGTTGGAGTTGTTCAGCCTGGAGAAGAGAAGGGTCGGGGAGACCTTACAACAAATTCCAGCACCTAAAAGGGGTTTACAAGAGAGCTGGAAAAGGGACTTTTTATAAGGGCTTGGAGTGATAGGACAAGGAGGAATGTCTGTAAACTGAAAAAGAGCAGGTTTAGATTAGATATTAGGAAATAATTCTTTTCTGTGTGGGTGGTGAGGCACTGGAACAGATTGCCCAGAGAAGCTGTGGATGTCCCGTCCTTGGAACTGTTCGAGGTCATGTTGGTTGCACTTTGAGCAACCTGGTTTAGTGAAAAGTGTCCCTATACACAGCAAGTAGGTTGGAACTATATAATTTTAAAGTCTCTTCCAGTTATAATTATTTGTTAGAGATTTTATTAAAATGTGCATTTTCTCCAATCACATAAGCAGTCAGTATTCAATGGATACTGATATGGATACTATGTCCATTTTCTTCCTTCTTTGTAAAATCAATGAAGTATAAAATGTACTTGACTAGAATAGTTAAGCTGTTAGGACAAGTACATTTCCACAAGCAGAAATCACGGTAAGACTGTGTTTCACAGGAAAAAAAAAAATGCATAAGGATTGATTATTAATTTTTCCGTAAGTATATTTTAATATTATAAGAAATTAGAATCTTCCAACCAAATGATCCTCATCAATTTTTTCAAACATATTTAATATTCCAGAAATTAAAATATTTATATTAATTACAAGTCAACAATTAGTGATATTTATTCACAGGGCACTGATCTGGGCTAAATCAAACTTGATTAATTTCTCTGTTATACATTATTGTGTAGTTCTGGGAATATGCATTCTGGTACACGTGTGGTTCGGAGTAAGAAGTCAGAACAAATAGGAAAGGATGCAGAGATGAGACAGACTCTTTCAGGTTTTGCCACACTGTAATGCATTTACATCTTAACCCAGCAGTGGCTCTCTGAGGCCTGAGATTGGGCAGTAAGGACCTATATTCTTACCCATTATGGGCTGTTCCTGCAATCCAATGTGTTGTATAAAACTGTAGTTAAAAGGCAACCTGAAGACTTCGAAAGACCAGCATTTTAATAAAGATATATTCCATGAGCTTTTAATTTTAATGATTTTTCTTTGAGAATCCTTCCATTTTATGGATACTCACCTGGTACTCTTTGGTGTACTTACTGTACTTGCATTCTATTTATCCACTGTACTAAAACAAGAATTCTTTCCTATACTTTTTGAAGTAATTGAGATCTCTGAGTTTTACTGAGCCTGTGTTTATCAAGTGTCACTAATTTTCAGAAATAATTCAGTAATGATTATTGTATTTTCTGCATGTTTTAAACATTAATGAAAGCAGGAATAGTAAAATCTCTGTGGTAATAACTCAGCCTTGAGATCACCATGGAAAAAGACTGGTGCTTTCAAAAAGTAAATTTTGAGATACTACAGTGAGTTAGCACTCTCAGAATTCAGGTTTACTAAGCTTTGTCTAAAGCAAACTGTCTCCAGTGTATTTCAGCAAAATCTCTATAAACATACAAAGAAATACAATGCATTTGCTTAATTTTCCACTAACATAGTTTTGATTTTTTTTTTTAGTCCATTGGCTTCAGTTGAGCCACTTCCTACTCACATTGCCATGTCCTAAGCCAGAATTCAGTCTGCTATCTCTTTAAAAGAAAAACTGAAAATGTATGTTCATGAGACATTTTCCTGCCAAAGTGATTGATAGACCATACCACCAAATATTTTAGTAGAGATTGCTTTGTTTGTTCTTTCCCCACAGCTTAGTTTTTACAGCAAATGGCTGTGTACAAAAAGAGTAACACAACTATGTCTTTGAACGAGAGAGAACCAGGCTAACATCCTGAGACACTGGGAAAGAGCATGCTTAACACCAAATGAAAGCAACTTATGAAAATAGTGCTGTTAAACATAAAATGTTCCTTTAAAGAAAATATGAAAACACCAGTAGAGCAGCATACCTTTCTGAGTGTTTCTCAGAGGTACCAGATAGCTTGTTTTATTCTTGTTTTTGAAAGAAAGCCTTGTTTTTACTCCTGAAACTTTCCAACATGAAAAAAAATTGTATAGCTTTGATTTTTTTAAAATAACTTACAGAATCTGCCAACACTGTAGAGGATAACTCAGTTTAACAGCAAATATTTTCTCCATACTTTCAGAAAACAAACACTATCACATAGGAAGAATGCTTGTGGAATAGCTGAAATAGTTTTTAACTGTAGAAATGCAAACCAGCACAAGAGCTTAGGCTAGCCACTCTTAGAATTTGAAGGTTGCTATAAGTCATCTGTATTCAAAGTGATACTCTGCCATGATGATTAGCATAAAGAAGAAATAAACACATCTGGTCTAGTGGAAATGATTTTCAGCTCCACTGTTGAATTCCTTTTGTCCATGTTCTGTGTATTTTAGGAGGTTTTGTCTTCGTTGTTGACAAACTTCTCTAGTTTGAGAAGCTTCCATGTCCATTAACTGAAAAAAATAGAAGAAGCTATCATAGCTTCTCTTCTTATTCATGGGATGCACGTCATAGACACATGAAAGTACATCTTAAACCTGACCTAGTGAGCTTTGGGACAGGAAACTATATGGCTACATGACATACTCTATTGACCCAGCTAATTAGACTGCATATGGTTCCATATTAATGTATCAGAGAGTTAAACTGCTATCAGAAACAGATCTCCGAGAAGCTGGACTGTGACTGTGATTCAGCATAGTCTGGTGAACACCAGACTTAAGAAAAATATGAATGATAACATCATGTCAGTTCTGTAAGCAAGAGCAGAAAGTCTAACTGTAAAGCTGTTCACTTCGGACTGTGGCTCTGGCTAATAGTCACCAGCCTAAATGCAAATACCTTGTCTATCATTAAGAGGCCCCTAAGTTCATGGCTGATAGAAACTTGGGATCTCAAGATGATGAAGGTCCTTTCCTACACTCTTGGGTAAGGCAGCTAAGTCTAGGAGAAATTCAATAGTCCTCCTTCAAAAGACCAGCAGTCTTGACACAATGGACATGCAGGTCTCATCCTTTCTTCCAAGCTAGTTATATTTATGCAGCTTGAGTGTGTCAGGTGCTCTTTGAAAAGCCTTTCCAGATAGATCCCACAGGGAACTTTGTCAGAGTCCTGCCAGGTCTCCTACAGATCTAGATGCTGAAGATCTTGATAAGAACACTATCAAATTATGTATATTACAGAATGACAGAATGGGTCGGGTTGGAAGAGACCACAGTGAGTTACCTGGTCCAACCCTGATCAAAAAGGGTCATCCCAGAGTGCATGGAACACAACTGTATTCAGACAGTTTTTTAGTATCTCCAGTGAGGAGACTCCACAGCTCTCTGGGCAATCTGTTCCAGTGCTCAGTCACCTGCACCATAAAAAGGTTCTTCCTAGTGTTCAGGTGGAACTTCTTGGGCATCAGTTGAATATGGGGAAGAGCATATCAGATGTATGTAAAAGTAAAGTTACATCAGTAAACATGTCATGCAAAAACTAAAATGTTGTTTTGACCTCATTTATTCTACATCAAGTATAGGCTACACATTGGCATATGGCAATTCATATGTGCCATAAGAGTTAAAGAGTTAAAGGGAAGTGGACTCCTTTTGTTTAAACTATTTACATAAAAGGTATAATCAATTTTTTCTCCAAGATTCTTCTGAAGACCCAGGAAATATTTTTGGAAACTAGAAAGGACATTTTTCACCATTATACAAAACGTGTCACTCCATAAGAAAGAGAAGAAAAAATAAGACAATTTCTTTTTGCTCTTTTACCAGTTGGAAGATTGTTACGCTCTGAGAGGATGTAGAGAGGAATGTACTGGTAAGCCTAGTACAAATAAAATTTCTCAAGTATCCTACCAAACAGGGCACTTATGAATGTCTGCAGTTACAGTAGTTGCACTGAACTCAGATGACTCTCTTCTGTTTTCAATTCCAGTAAACTGAAATTTGCCACAAGTTCAGGTTCATAAGGGATTCATCAGTAGTAGGTCAATGAGTATGTGAGAATTTTAAGCCAGCACTGATCATTTCTTTGTGAATGAAATGGTCAATTTCTAGCCATAATTTTTGGCAGAAACCTGGACTGTAGTTTATTGCAGAAACATAAACATTTTGGTATGTCCATCATTCTTCCAGTTTTACATTCTAATTTTACCAGATGCTAAACTATAGGCAAACCTTGTATCAATCTCTTATATCAGGCTGTGAAATTTTTTGGGATAAGGGAAGAGTTTTCCATTCTGCAATTTACAGGTAATAAGAAATTTATTTAAGACTGGATGTACTAGAATCTAAGATAAATACATGATACTGGGTTACATTGGTAGCCAATATAATTTAGTCTAATATGGTGCAGTAGGATAAAGATTATTGAATTCTTGAAGAAAGTGTACTTTTAAAATGCTTGTCTGAGTATAACCCAGGGAGTCTCTAATAAACACAAAACACAGAAGCATTATCAAACACTAGTATTTCTCTTTAGAGTTAATGTTAGATAGGTGTAGGAATCTCATTTAGTGTCCAACACTTCCAGGGTATTGCCTCCATATGTAGATTATAAGGAAAATAGATTATAAAAATTCTAAGATAACATTTATGAAATTTTAGCAATTTTCCTAAGGGGCGTTGAGAAGAAAGATCTTTAGATTCTCCAGTAAGCAAAGAACATATAACTTCATGTGGGAAATGGCAATAATTACAATTTATCATTATGACTGAAAATCTTCATCTTGCCTTATAACCTATTCTGTCTAGGAAGTTGCTTTACAGATTGGGTTCACATCAGCTCTGGAAAAAACAACAACAACAAAATATTCCCACTGAAATGGAAAATAAATTCTACTATTTTGTGCATCGTTAGCTTTTTTTTTTTTTTTTTTTTTTTTTTTTTTACTTGCAGTCTCTGACAACCTGATGCTACTCTGGAAAAGCATGTGAAGGTCATGTGCTTTACTTATGCTGCAGGCTCATCTATTCAGCAAAACAGCTAAAACAGCTGTTTAAAACCTGCATAATACATGCAGGTCAAAGCTAGACAGGATAGGAAAGGAGAATTTTAACCAACGAGACTGTTATTAACGAGATCATTATGGAATCTTTTACTCAGCAAAAATTTGCTCTTGAAATTCTCCACTACAAATGCATGCAGTTTTTTTATGCATATGTCTTCTGAAGATGAGAAAATGGTTTTGATGTATGTTGGCTTAAATTTTACCAGTTTTATATCTGATTCTCCTTGGTCATGTGGTAAATCTATTTACATAACTTTATTCCTTTATACTTAAACATAATATGGCATAATTTATTTCTGGTTTTTTGGTTTTGTTTTTGATCAAAAATTATATCATAAAAAGATAATATATTTTTCTTCTATTTTTATTTCAGTTAGGCTCAGTGTAATCTCTACAATACATCGTGTAAGCTTAACCACATAACAGGAACAACCTAGTAACTGATCTACTACCTAATAATTTTACCAAAGTTAATGTAGAAAGGGATTATTTTTCTTTTATATAAGAAATATTCTTTCTGCACCATTCTATCTGAGAGCTAAAAGTCTGAAAGGGGTAAAATTTCCTTCTGAAAGTCTTTAGTAGACTCTCTATGTTGAGTACCATGACAAGATAATAATTTACTGCAGGAGTAAAGATTTAGTAAGTGAAACACGCTAGATCCCAGCTCCCTGTGGCTGCCTGAAATGCCTCTTCAGCCAGCAGGTGATCTTGCAGCCGCAGCAGTTTCTTACTCTGCTGGTCACACTGAGTAGTTCCAATTAAGGAGGAGGATTATCCCCTGCATGGGAGTTGGCAAAGACTCTAATGTCAGAATCGTCAGGCTGGTCACACACACGTAAAAATAAATTGTGAAGACAAAAAGCACTGGCCTGATTTCACTTCAGCCAAGACAAAGTAAATGGCTTCCTAGGGTGAATAGCAAAACCAGCTCTTATGATGGCTGTCATGGAAGACAGTTGGCTTGTCTTTTAAATGCATGCCTGTGTATGCCCCTTGACATCAGAATGCCATGGTTTGTGCTTAAAAGTATCCAAGAACCGTTCATTGAACAAACTGCAGCAGAAAAAGGAGGACTACTGCCCATTGTGCCCAGTCTCCATTTAGTTCTTTAACCACAGAGTAGCTATTTGTCCTGATTTAGATGCTCAGTTAAGATATCAGCCCATTCTGAGCTATTTTCCTAATCAACTATAAGGAAAGGGGAGAGAGGAGGGAAGGGGGCAGGGGCTTCAAAGAACAAGTCTACCTGCTTACAACTGGAGAAGCTTAATGTTTTAATCACTGTTCAAAAACATCTGATGACTCATGCTATTTATGATGACTATACAAAAACTGTGAGTTAGATGGTTTGGTGACTAAAACTAGCGGGATGATCCAGGCCTAAATGTGTTCCTTTATGCTAAAATAATTGATTTACTACACCAATACTCTAGCTTTCTAGAAATCATACGATATATCAGATGTATGGACTACAGACAAAAACTATAAATAATTTTTCAAGTTTTATAGAGATAATCTAAACAGTTTCTTAAGCCTACAAAATACCATTCTGATTTTTCTTTTTCTATTTAGCTATATAGAGAAACAACTGTATGGAAGAACTCTGGCCTCACTACCCCATGCCAAGCTACAGTTAGTTTTATGCTTTGCCTCAGTTCCCCAAAGAAACAATATTACACACGTTGAAGTCAGTGGGAGCTCTATCTTCAGAAGCAAATTTTAATTAATATAAATGGAAATCTGAAGAGTCTGTTGATGTTATAGTGATATATATATATATATATATATATATATATAACCATAGTGCAAAAATCAAATCTGGATGGACCAATGTATTGATTATATCTAAATAAGAATTTTTAGCTTTTTGATTGGGTTCAATATGCATTACTCACCTTACTTACCAGGTATTTTGTTTCCATAATGACTGCCAGAAATCTTTTATTCATCTTCTACTGTTGAGCTCTTTACAAAATGAAATCTTAAAACATTTTTCTTTTAGTAAATTGATGCCACAAAATATACATTAGTTCCATGCCTCTTTAGCAGAGGTCCACTATTTCCTGCTGAAATATTTATTGTGCAACACATACGTAAAGATTTTATAGAACATAAAAAATTAATTGTTATGAAAAATTATATAGGTACTTAAGTCGGATATATCCTTACTGTGCTGTGTCTATTAAACTTTGGCAGATTACTAATGCAAGAACTGGGAAAAAAAAAAAGGTGAACTGGAGAAGGTGTCAGCCATGGCTTGGACAAGTGTCCCCTTTGCAGTTAAAAACTGGCTGCGCCTGGAGAGTGGTGGTGAATGGTACCAGATCCAGTTGGCAATCAGTAACTAATTGGGTTCCCCAAGGCTCAGTATTGGAGCCAATCCTGTTTGACACCTCTATCAATGGTCTGGACAAGAGCATCAAGTACACCCGCAGTAAACACACAGATAACACTAACTTGTGTCGGAGTACTGATCTGCTAGAGGGCTGTGCAAAGGGATCTGGACAGGCTGGATTGATGGGTGAGGCCAGGTTCAACAGGGCAAAGTGCTGAGTCCTGCACTTGTGTCACAATAAATCCACACAGTGCTACAGGCTGGGGACAGAGTCACTGGAAAACTGCCTGGCAAGAAAGGATACGTGGGTGCTGTTTGACAGCCAGCTGAACATGAGCCAGCATGTGCCCAGTTGGCCAAGAAGGTCAATAGGCTTGTATCAAAAATTGTGCGTCCAGAACAAGGGAAGATATTGTCCCCCTGTACTCAGCACTGGTGAAGCCACCTCAAGTCCTGTATTCAGTTCCGGGCCTCTCAGCTCAAGAATGACATTTATGTCCTGGAATGTGTGCAAAGAAGCAAATTAGGTGATCTGGGGCTTGAAGCAAAAATCCTGTGAGGAGCAGCTGAGGTAGCTGGGATAGTTTACTCTGTGTAAGAGGAGGCATAAACCTTGTTGCTCTCTACAAAAACCTGAAAAATGGTTGTACAGGGTGGTGGTTGGCCTTTTCTCCCAGGCAGTCAGTGATGTGACAAGAGGAAATGGCCTCAAGCTGCACCAGTGTTCAGTGAAAGCCATGACTCAATGATCTGGAAGATCTTTTTCTACCTTGACAATTTTATTCTATGATTCTATGATTTTATACTTTTCATAGGCTCCACTAAACATATTTATTATTGCCAGATTTCCAGACTCATCCAAACAAAGCCTAGCACTCCTGAATGGTCGACTTGAACTGTACATTTCTAAGAATGCAAGCTCTTAATCTAATGACATTCAACAGTTGATTCAAAGGTCAGTTAGTCCCAAAATACCTTTCTTTTATTCTGTTTTAGGACAGATTTCAACTGCTTAGCAATAAGAAATTTTATTTGAGATACCCTAGAACATCTCAGAAATTTACATGAACTAGAAAATCTGGAGTTCATCATGTCCTAGGTGTTCCCTCCCCTCTTGCCCAAAAAAACCCCGAGTAAACCCAAACCTGTGTATTCCATATTACTTCATCAATCTGCACAGTCTGCTTTACTGTCACCTTAAGACTCAGCAACCCAGGAAACAGGATTTGTGTGTTTTACCCTGCATTCACATAAAGGAGGGGGTGTGAGGTCCCTTTATAAACAGGAAATGGACACACAGAGCTCTCTTTTGCTCTTTTTCAGGCTTCTGAGAGGATTGCCTGGGGAGCATCTCTGAGTTGCAACTCAAGAAGCTGAAGTGTAAGGAAAAAGCCTTTTTCTTTCTCCCTGAGCATTGGAGAAAATGGTTTCTCCATCTTAGTGCCTTTATCTTCTGGTCCATGTGGTGGCTGCCATCTTGGGAGGAGGGGCTTCGCCACCATCTTGGGAGGAGGGGTTTCTCGACCATCTTGTTTGCTTTGTACCAGGGGAGCCTGTAAGTCAGTGCCTTTGTATGTCATGCTTATTGCTGTTATTTTGGTTGCTGCTGCTTTTCTTCTTAGTAAACTTATTTTTTCATTATACCTTCTTGCATTTATTTTCTCCTTATTCATGATTTGAGAGTGGTTAAAACTAAAGAGGAGGTAACTCATTTTGGAGTCTCCGCCACACAGAATTGTCTTGAACTAAGACACCTGACTATAAAAACTTGAAGATATACATATATGTGTCTAGCTATCTATAACTATATCTATAACTTCCTCTTTTGGCTGAGAGCACTTCTCAAATATTTAGCAATAAGTCTTTCTTGTTCTGCAATGATCTTTTTCCATGCAAAATGACACCTTTTTTTTTCCCCAAGCCAATATAAGTGTCTAAAGGAACTAGTCAAATTTTTGTTGTCTCATTAGTTCCCAGATTTCCAAAGATCAGCAGCCTTGCTGCCTGAACTGAATTTTTAGTCAGCAGTTATTAGACAATTATCATATCCTTGAACTAATATATCCAAGAAAGGTAAAAGAAAGGTGGCTTATGAAATGAAGATCTGATTCTATCTATAAGATTTTGCAGTTCAATCTTCAAGTGCTGCCTCTAAATTAGACCTTACATATCTGGGGATTCTTTCTGTTCATAAATGTACAGAAGACGCATATACTCATTCAGAGAGAGATACCACAGTCCTGACTGAAAAAAATTTTAAAAATCAGAAATACCTCCCTTGCTAACAGTGCATATGGATACATTAATGTGTTTTTCACTGACTCACAGTTATCTAGTTCTGACTGAAATTCTCATCTCTTCTGTGCTTATTGTTATACAACAATACACAAAAGATTTTCTGAACACAAAACACGGCAAAAAAAATCAATGAGAAATTTGGAACATCTCCACCTTGAAAAACACCAGTAAAATTTACTCAATGGCAAGTTTACTCTGGCAAGTTTTATTAAACTTCTTGTTTTGAAAATCTCTCATTTCTTCAGTAACAGCCAGATTTATCACACATGTGATGATCTGATAGCCTGGAATGATTGGTGCTATGGATCTGACGTGGAATGATAGATTTCTGTATTTGTCCTGTTAACAGACAGTACCACTAAGGGAGTTTTTTAGAGCAGTTTGGGGAGTAGCATAAGCCTTATTATATTGCACGAAGACTGTAAGACCCAAAGCTCAGAATGACATAGAAGGAAAGAGCAATTATAGATAAGTAAAATAGATCAATATGTAGCTTTTGTTTGCTTTCCATGGGATCACAATGTCCACTGCAGGTGGATGCATCGTGCAATTGCTAATGTGGTCTACAGATGACTTTTTTTGATGTGGAAGAAGGTTATATTGATAGCAGGTTGAAAGATATAAAAGTTATTGTAGAACTGCACAAATAAGGTTCCTCTAAAAGTTGGCAGTGAAACACTCAAACAAATGAGTCATAGGAGTTGTGTCAAAGTAACTCATCTCCCACAAGTTATCCGAACCCGTAACAGATTATCAATGACATAAAGCTGCTGCACTAAAAAGATGGCAAATGCCACTGGGAAAAAGAAAATCTTAGGAAGCAAAAATTCTAAATTAATGCCAAAGTCAACCATGGTATAAGACATGGTATTGCAATGACTTTTTATAAAGATTGTCCAGCTCAGCAGTATCCAAATAGCATGAACTATGAAATTCAAATCATAATTATTTAAAAAGTATTGAAAGTCATTGAGGCAAAGAAACTATTTTAAATTTTGCACTGACTGCAAATAAATTGCCCGGGACTTTGTAACTTTAACCAGTGGTGTACAAATAGGTTTTTAGGCCTAAAGGGATACTGAAACTATTTATATATTTCACAATGAGTTTCCAGTTTTGGCTGTTGTAGTTTCAAGTGTTTTATTACAGTAAAAGTGGATTTTGTATGTTGAAGCAAAAAATATTCAAAACTATATATAAATATAAATATAAATATAAATATAAATATAAATATAAATATAAATATAAATATAAATATAAATATAAATATATATATATATATATATATATATATATATATATATATATAGCGCTAATGCTTTTCTTTCATATGAACAAATACATTTTTAAATGGGTATATGCTATAATTAATATGATTACTAAAATGAAGCCTAAAATTTCTACATTAAACATTGCTAGATACTCTTTTAGAATCATCTTTCAGTGATCTTTACAGGAGAGCAAAATATAATGCAAGTGACAAATAAAAAAAAAATTCACATGCAACTTTCTCTACGTGAGTAGGTCTTTTGAACCCCAGAGGACTAACATTCATACATAATTATGTGTATTTATTTGCAGTTACAAAATCCTGTCTTTAGACATGAGAGAAATGTCATCATTGTTAGCCTGGTACTGGAAACTGTTTCACATTCCTAATTAAGAAAACCTCCCTAAGAATTTTCAAAGGGTACAGTCCTGAAAGAAGCAGGGGGTAGGAGGTATGGAAGATGGGGAAGAATAGATTATATGGGAGAACTCAGTTCCCTTTTTGCAAAGCACAGTGATTTTGTGCACAGAAATGCCAGTCTGCTGGGATAGTCTGTAACCATAGCAACTCCTGGAGAAGACAGAGGATAAAACAGAATAATAGGGGTCTCCTTTCTCCAGATCACTGCATGGGAAAATGAGCAAAAGGGAGAAAGAAAGACTGCAGAGACTTTTCCTGTCCCAAGAATTTCACAACGTGAATTTCAAGAGTTATTCTTTTCTGTCCTCTTCTGATGAGTACTTAAAAGTTGTTTTGCTATTTTGTTGGTTGGTTTGGTTTTGATTTTGGTTTTGTACTTTTTACAGAAGCCATATTCCAAAATATTAAAAATAAAATATTTTTATGGATGGGGACGTAAGGTTAGAATGTCAGAAAAACCTTCCTTAAAGCATTTAATTACAGAGATAATTTATGCATAATAAATTTTTTATTCCTTTTCAAAATTTTTAGTGCCAATGAAATGTTAGCTTGCAATTTTTTTTTCAACTGTGAGATGCAAAAGGTGTTAATATATGTGCTTTGGTTTTTTTCCCTGAAAAACAGTCTTCAGAATTAAACCAAGTAACACTTTGCTGTTTTCTATGTGTGTACACAATTTACTTTGAAAATTTTTTAGAATATTTTTTATAGGGAATTGATTTTAATTCATTGATTTTGTGAGCATTTATTCATCCAGTCAGTTTTCTGCAAGGTCTTGTACTGGTTTTCATTCAAGATCTTGCAGCTCAAAGATTCCAATGAGAAAGCAAAAAAAGGCCTGTTTATCAAAATATTTTGCAGTTTTAATAGAAATGGTGAATACCAACTCCTAATCAGCTCTAATCAGCCAGAGCACACACAGAGCAGATATCTGTAATCCCAGAGTACCAGGATAGCGGAGGTAACAGTGTCTCTTGAGGCCATTTGGTCCAGAACTGAGTAGAACATTAAGATTGACTCACTTCACTGGTTGGCAATGGTGATGCTCCTCCTAATGCAGACCAGGAAGGCACTGGCCCTCTTTGTCACCACCATGCACTGCTGCTGCTTACAGTTTGCTGTTCACCAGGACTCCAAAGCTTCTTCTCTGAGCTATAACTTTCCAGCCAGTTGGTTCCCAGTGGGCAGAGATGCCTGGGTTTACTCATCCTCAGATGCAGGACTCCATATTTCTCCTTGTTGAACTTCATGAGATCCTTATTGGCTTGATTTTCCAGTCTGTTGAGGTCTCTCACAGTGGCAACACACCCCTCTGGTGTATCAGTCACCCCTCACAGTTTTGTATCATCCATTACGTTGCTGAAGGTGCACTCTGTCCTAGGGAACAGGTTCTTGATGGAAATGTTGTACAGTACTGGCCTCATGAGCAAAACTAGTAACTTGCCACCAACTGAATTCTGTACCACTGATAACCTTCTGGGTCTGGTAGTTCATGCAGTTTTTGATTCACCTCACTGTGCACTCCCCTAATCTGTAGTTTGCCAGCTTTTCTGCAAAGATGTTATGGGACAAGAGCATGTCCAAAGCATGTTAGAGTTGAGATAAACACATCCACTGCTCTTCCATCACCTGCCACTAGCCACCTCATTGTAGAAGGCTGTGATATTGGTTAAGCATGATTTCCTTTCCATCCTAATTACCCCTAATCACTTTCTTGTCCTTTATATGTCTAGAAATATTTTTGACAAATAATTGCTCTGTCAGCTATGCGAGGATTGAGGTATGGCTGAGTTACCCAGATCTTTCTTTGTGTCCTTCTTGAAGATATGAGTGATATTCCACTTACTGAAAACTTCTTCCAATCCCAATGACCTTTCAAATGTAATTGACAGTGGCATTGCAGCAGCATCAATGATCTCCCTTGTATTCCACATTTAACTTAAACTTCACATTATTGTGATCATGCTGTTCTGGTTGTTACATAGCTCTTTTCAGTCTCTTATCTCTGCTCCCTGCTGTCTTCAGAAGTATAATTTGATTATGTTGTCAGATTAGAGATGGGGAGAAAAATTAGGCAGTGTGTGGAAATACAACCATAGAAATCTGAAATACCTATTCACACATTTTCAGATGAATGTAGGACAGGTCTCAGAACTAGGAAATAAAGAAAAATATTTGAAAAATCTTTACATTTATTTTAAATAAAGCAAAATTTAGGCAAATGAAATCCATGTATGTGTTTTCTTCATGGAGAGAGTAAAGCTGAATTTATCAAATAATCTATTTAATTAATTATTTACAAATAATTTGTTCTGCTATGGACAGTGCTTTGAAATGTAAAGTATGCAAACCCTCAGTACTAAAAAATGATAAATAAGATGCAAGGTACATGCAGCAATGTCTCAGGTTCCCCTGTGCTTTTAGAATTCTTGAGGAGTCACAGCATTAAGCTGAGAAGCGGGGTATGAACTAAAGGAAAAAATGCACTAGATTTTGAATAAAAGAAAAATAAGCATTTCTTCGGTTTTATTTCAATTTTGAATCAAAGTAGGATATTTCATAGCTAGTTCTCATGGAAAAAATCTTCAATATTGCAAACTTTTGCAGCAGGGGTAATATACAAATCATGGATGAGATTAGGTTTATTTGTGATACACCAGATTCTGTTCTTTCTGCTTTATCAGCTGCTATCCAGGAGTTCTTTTCCCATTTTCAACTATTCTCTTTTTGTTATATATTTTTTCTAGACAAAATGCCCACATTCAGTATGTGGCACTTCCTTACTTTCTCTTTCCCCACTCTCTCTCTTTCTCATCTGACGGCTCAAATAAGCTTAACATTATAAAGGGAATATGGATTATTTTTATCCATTGACCTGAACACACATGAAATATAGGTAAGATTTTTTCCAGATACTAGATAAAATATTTTCAGGTCCTTTATTTACATAATATTGATACTGAAAATAGTAGCAGTTTAATATATTAATTAGTTTAGTATTTTGTAACCCTTCATAAGTATTAAAACTTACTTGAATTTTCATTGTACAAACAAAAAGTTACAACCTGTCATGCAGAGCATAAAGAAGTATTTGAACTGTACAGTTCCAGTCTACTGTTTAAATCTCACAAACTGCATTCATGTTTAGCAAATGCACATATGCACATTAGAATCTGAACAAAGCAAAATCTATAGAATTGTAACCTACCATATCCCATATATTACAATTGCTCATTTTGAGCTTGGTACAAAATTGAAACTTAAAGGGTAGAAAAATAATCTTATCAAGAAATCTGAAATTCATAGGAGAGGAATTTGGCTTCACTTCCACACTAATTTAAAAATCATAGCTATATACTAAAATCAATAAAAATTCATCCATGCAGAAGCTTCATTGCTGTTAGACTTTTTCTCACAAATTTTGCTTTTGCTTTTCAGATGGCTTTTATTTCAGAAAAAATAGTGTGAAGTTTGGATTATATGCATGTAGAACAACAAATTAATTTTCTGCCATGTGTTCTATTTGCTCATCTAGATTTTCACAGATATCACTGCTATCAGGATCCAAAGTAGCTTGGACTCGACCATATAAATTTATCCCTAAAGACTAATAGGAACAGAAAAAGAATTTTTAGAAAATGGAAATGACACTGCAGTGAATTTTTCAACCCTAAAGATGAGAGGAGAATGTCTCAGATTGTATCTGCTAAGATACAAGTGACAGCAGGAGAGATAACAGGGACTTTATTTAATTTTCTGTATACATTTCAGGGTGTTTTCTCTACATTCAAACCTGTATTTTATGTGGCTTTTTTTAACCAATACAAAATCATCACTATGAACTGTCATTTGAGGTCTGAAAAATCATTACACTTTTCTAGTATAAAAGTTTTCCTTCACTTAACATTATAAGGGTATATATCTGGGTTCCATTATACAGCACTGTGTATTTGGAAAGGTCCAGTTAAACAGGCATAACATAGTACTCTCATTTAAATCCCCAAAAGAAAGTTGGTAAGCCATAAACATTTCTTCTAAATGGCCAACTCTTTTTCTGATATGAATCTTTACATAGCCAAGTTTTGATGAGAATTGGGGTTCCACAGTCAGGTAATCCCATCAATCCACCTTCCTCAAGATATTTGCATTTTCTCAATAGCCATTACTTTTTCAATGTAAAGGAAGAAAAAATATATAAGGCTGTATCAGTAAGAATGGTCTGAATGGAACAACTAATATGTGAAATCTCTTACATACCCTAATTTACTCCAGTGCCAAGGAATGCTCTTGAAATTTACTGCCTGACACATCAGAAATATACCTTGTGCAAACCTTCTTTATTGCTTAAAATGTGAGGATAACTCCTGGGAATAAGTTGTATTTGGTTTGCATGGCAAGATTCGGGTAATGGGAGGCTTGGGTACAGAGCTGGCTTCTCTGAGAAGCTGTGTAAGCTTCCCTCATGTCCAACAGAGCCAATGGCAGCTGGGTCCAAGATGAACCTGCCAGAGTACAAGACTGTGCACAGAAGAGACAGTAGTAATGATAATGTATTTTAGAAGGCAAAAAACAAACAAACAAAAAATGCTGTTGCTGATGGTAACTGTGGACAGAGAAGAGAGGAATGAAGATGTGTAAAAGGAATAGCTATGTACCAAGGTCAGTGAAGAAGGAGGGATGAGGTGCTCCAGGCTAGGGAGCAGATATTTTTCTGTAGCTCATGGTCCTATAGAATCATAGAATGGTTTGGGTTGAAAGAGACCTTGAAGTCCACTTCCAACCCCCCTATTGTGGACAAGGTCACCTTCCACTAGATCGGGTTGTTCAGAGCCCCATCAAACCTGGTCTTGAACACCTCCATAGAAGGGACATCCATAGCTTCTTCAGGCAACACGTTCCAGTGCCTCACCATAACGTGGTTGGGTGGTCAATGGACTGGGCACCGCGTCATTCCCAAAGCGTCCCTTGTGGAGCCGCTCGGGTGGTACCAAACAAGCACCTACACAAGCACTCAGTCAGACTCTTGCAGGTGGACACAAGCAGCCACTCACACACAAAGATTTGCAGCGTCTCTGGAGATAAAGAGGTGGGAGGGGTTCTTTGTGCAGAATTCCAAGGGGTTTATTAGAGCCGCACTAGGAGGGTTCCAGGGACAAAGAACAGAGAACAAGGGAGGGCACAAGGTTTTATACTGAGGGGAAGAGGGCAAGCAGAGCATCAATAACCAGTAATCTGAGGGCTAGGGGGTGGAGACAAGTTGGAGTGACATAGAAGTGGCCCCTGGGAGAGGGGAGGGGAGGGGAGGGAGAACCAGGGACCAGCGGGGCATTGAGGGAAGGAGAACTTTCTAGCACTGTTACATATAAGGGGTAAAGGTGTGGGGAGGCCAACGGGCCAACTAACACAGCAGGATTGCCATACCAAGATGAGGTGATGTGGGAAGAAACCATTAGCAGCAACACAGAGGAGACTAGACTAGACTTAGAAGCTGTCCCACACCAGCTGTTTCCTACCTCCTTGGGACCCTTAGGCTCCTCAGCTGCTCCTGTGGCAGCCTCAACTGCCTCAGCCACTGCAATCTCACCACCCTTACTTTTTCCGAATATCCAGTCTAAACCTACTCTCATTCACTTTGAAGCCATTGCCTCTTGTCCTGTCACTATATGCCCTGGTAAAAACCTTGCCCCATCGTTCCTGTACCCTATGCCTTCAGGTACTGGAAGGCTGCAGTTAGGTCACCCCAAAGCCTTTTCTTTTCCAGGCTGAAAAATCCCAATTCTCTCAGTTTTTCCTCATAAGAGATGTGCTCCATCCCTCTGATGCACTTGGAACCTCCTCTGGACTCACTCCAACAGGTTGATGTCCTTGTTCTAGGGACAATCTCATTGGTGTTCCCAGTACCCACTATATTTGCTAATGTAACACGTTTGGTTTTCTCCATTTGGTTTCTATATTTTTCCTCCTACAGTATAAATGTTTAATGTACATGGGGGGGGTGGGGTGGGGGAGAGGGTTTGTTGTTTTTGCAGTGGTGTTTGGGCTTTCTTAAAAAATAATTTGGAGACTGATTTAGGCATTCCTCTTTCATATTTCCTGTTCAGCTGGGAAGTTCAGCTGTCAAATGCCAGTAATTGCCTGTTTATTTTTCCAGTAACATCTAAGATTCACTGCTGTCAGCTTTCTTCAGAAGATCTGTGCTTCCATTACTTGAGTAAAATCATTGTAGTGCAAATAATGTCATTCATTATCATTGTGCCATTTGCAGTCAGAGAGATATGATAAGACAAAATGAGGGAATACTGCTTTCTGCCAAAAAAGAAAATTGTAAGTATTTCTTGCAGGTTGGGGAATTGCTGTGTATGTTTTCCAGCTAAAAAAAAATATGTCATGGGGATAGATTCTTGGCTTGGGTGTGCACACTACGAATTTGTTAATTTATTAATTCTACTTTCACTAATAAGTTCTAAAGTCTCAGTGGCTTGAGTGTGACTTGCTGAGATCAGCTATTTACACTAGTCAATGCTTTTTGAGAAATAAAAATAAACTAAGAGCTGGAAACAGGGATTTCATCCAGATAAAATATTTTGCTTTACAGGTACTTGTAAAATTTGATAAATGAGCAACTGTAAAGTTCCAATGAGCTACTGTATTTAAACAAGTGGAACTGATGGTATGGCTCTGCTTCTCCTGCAGAGAATCATAGAATCATTTAGATTGGAAAACACCTTTAAGATCATTGAGTCCAACGGTTAATCCAGAACTACAAAGTCTATCACTAAACTCTGTCCCTAAGGCATGTCCATAGGTCTTGCCATGGGTCCGCTTCAATGTCAGCTTCTCATAGGGTCATACCTTCTTGCAAGCATCTACTGTCCAGTGTGGGGTTGTCCATGGGTTGCAGGTGAATCTCTGCTTCACTGTGGATCTGCATGAGCTGCAGGGGGACAGCTGCTTTACCACGGTCGTTACTTGGATTGGGGCCATCGCCAGTATCAATCCAGGCTGGGGTATGAACAGATCAAGAGCAGCCCTGTTATGATCCATTCTTAACATAGAAGAGCAAATAAAACTAAATCTCTGTGGATTAAAGTGGATTGAACCTTGAAAGTTTTGAAATTCTATTGTCCTGGTTTAGGGCAAATATTTAGGAGGAAACCTCTG
>JAHLSL010000046.1:15946190-16129730 GCA_025920805.1 Petroica traversi | reverse complement strand
GGGGACGATTGGGGATACAAACAGGCCATATGGCTAACCCAGGACATATACCCCAAAACATAATTAAAAAAAAAAACAAGGTTAAATGTTGGTGCCAAAAAATAACCTATTTAATAGTAAAAGAGGCTAAGAGAAAGAAAGAGAAAAGGAAGAAAGAAAGAAATAGGAAAAGAGGCGGGCGGGACAGGACAGGCAGAGTGACAGGGGTTAAATAGAAGGGTATCACTCTTTTGAGGGTCCCAATGACATCTCCCCTCCATCTGGTCTTCTTGGTGGTGAGGGTCCCTCATAGCCCTGCACCACAAAAATTATAGAATCCAATTAATTAATATGTATTTGGGCCAGGTGGGAAGGCCCAGGTGCTTTCTCTGGGATGGGCAACTTTGACACTGTCCCTTGCAAGACTCTGGATCTGGTGCATCATGGTCTAGTGAAAAGTGTCCCTGTCCACAGCACGGGGGATGGAACTAGATTGTCTTCATGGTCCATTTCATCCCAAACTATCCTATACTTCTATGATTTTGTGTTTTAACAGTCTGACAAATGAAGGAGAAGTTACCAAGTTTATTTTGTCTGTCTAGGGCTCCATCTGTCTGTCAATATAACTATTTGTAGCATTTACTAAAGTTTAAAGTTTGAAAAGTAATTATGTTTAAAGAAAAGAGCTTTCTTTAACTTAGTACAGATTTTGGACTGGCAAAGGAGAACTCGGGTGATGCTGAAATTTGAAAGCACTAGTCCAATGTTTCTCTTCTGGAAAAAGGAAATAAGGTTACAAAGGGAGTTTGTTGGGACAAAGCCATCAAAGTTTTAAGGTCTAAGGACATTTACAAAGATCCATTCTTCATAGCAGTTACCAAATCAGTTGCGTAGATGCTCAATCCTATTTATGCTACATATTCTTTCAAAAATCATGAGTCTTCCAAACTGCAATACTCTTGCAGAGACTATACAGCAGAAGATAATGCCATAATGCCTCAGATTTTGTATTACACTCTATTTTTAAATATAAATGACACCTATATATAGTTATAGTTTCATAAAAAATAATGTTCTGGAAAAAACAATAATATACATATATATAGTTATATTTAAGACCCCTGAAAAGTTTCATAATATTATAAATGCTCTTTTCATACATTGTTTATGGTCATTCCTACTTTAACTGGAAGTAATGGCCTTAGACTCTGCAAATTACAGAATTTATATATCTATGACACTTGCAAATGCCCTGGAAATAGAAGTTATTGTTTTAACTGCAGGTTTAGCATGATCGTTGAGTTAAATTCTGTAGATTTTCATCTTCTTATACTGTTTTGTAAAGTGTTGAAAATAGAATTAACTTAAAACCAGCTCTCATATGAAACATATATTTGTCCTTTGGAAATACAAAAGAAAAGACCTAAAAAGGGAAAGTGAGAAAATGTATGCATTTTGAAACTGCTGATTATAAGGCCCTGATTATTACTACAAAAAGTACCATGCAAAAAGCTCTGTAACTAGAATTCACCAGCCTGGGAATTAAAGAACTGCAGGAACTACATCATAAATGAACATAGCCTGTTCTCCCCTATTAGCAATAATATTGACTCCAAGCATTTTAAGGATTAGCCTAATATCAGATGCCTTAGAGTTAGTGGTGTATTTGTCTTTCTAGACAATCAAAGGGCCTTCCACATGGCTACTGCTTTCTCTAGTTTAGCAGGAATATGTCAAGTTCTATAAGCAACACAACTTTAATCAGCTATGAAAATTGGTGTAATTCCCATGTTCACACCTGATTGAAAACAAAATAGACTGCATATATTTTTAAGAGAATGTGGCTGGGTATCAGAGCAGATTTTTATTTTGTTGATATATCTGTGGCAGCTGAATTGTGAATCAGATGGGCTCTCCTGCCAGAGGGGGCAAGGCTCCTCGTTGTTTGCTGGGATTATGTGTTCAGTCAGGGTCCCATGGGCATGGAGCAAAGGGAGCAGAAGGGTAACAGCAGGCTTCAGGGAGCCTGACCTGAGCAGGTTCGATCATTCTAGAGACTCTCTCTGCAACAGAGAGTGGAATCATACTAGATTTACTGGTAAATAGTTATTTGCAAGTCGAAGGGAAAATATTTCAATTTTCAGTATTTGCGGATCATGCTCTGAAGCATTCTTTTTTTCACTCTGATAAAATCTGGTTTTAGAGATTGCAAGCCTTCAGAGTTTCATTCAATTTTATTGTGTTCCAGCACCCTACTATCCATCACTGTCATCTGAGAAGGTTAGTGTAGAAAAACACACATAAATACACATACCTACCACTTACTTGCCACTTTATATATAGCACTTTAAAACTAATTCATTCAACTCAATAATAGAGCAAAAGACAATACTTTACATGTAATTGCTAAATTGTAGCAGCACAATGCTGTGAATGGCAAACAAAAAAAAGCAGGACTCTCTTCTCTAGGAAAGGTGATAAGGAACATTGCAAAGGTAATGATGGAACTGCTAGCATATAAGTAAAAACTTTCATAAATCCAACATCCTTAATTGAGAGAAACAATCTGAAAGGGATTCTTCCTAATCCCATTCAAGTAGGATCTTTAAACATCTTTATGCTTTCTGTTTTCCTCTCTATTTTTACCACATACAGGGTGTTTTATATATTTTGACCATGAACCATATATTTTGGTTGTTGCTTCCCTTACAGAATATATAGATTAATTCCTTTAAACAAAATTGCTTGCCATTTGCTTTATATTTTCTCCCCCTTATTAATTTTTTTCTTATTTTTTCCCCATTTTCTTCATATGAATTTAGTATTACCCAGAAATGTCATTTAAGCAATACACTATATGCTTTTCCAAATAACTTTTTTTTTTTCTCCACAAGAATAGAAGAAACAAAATATTCAATAGTTCAAAAATACATGGCTCATTTAGTTGCAGATAGTTCTAAGTGTTCCTGCCTTGGATACCACAAAGCTTGACATTATAAAAAAAAATTACTGAGAATACTTTTCTGAATCAGGATCACGTTAGCTGGTTTTGTCCAGACTGTGAATTATTATCCAAACAGAAAAGAAGCCATTATCTTTATTTTAAACTTGTGGAAGTCTTTCTCTCTGTCTTCTCTACTGGTACAGAATCTCAGAACTTGCAACAGGGAAACCAGGCAGTATCTAGAAAAAACTATCACAGAAATTCTTCTTTTACCTTATCAGATTATCTGTCTCTCACTGCTGTCTCTAGAGAGCTTTTTTTAGCCTTAAATGATAAGTAAGCACTTACTTAAACAAAAAAAAAAAAGAAAAGCTGTTGCTGTTTGATAATTTTTAATACAAAGACCTAATTCAGTATTTTAACTGTAAATCCACAAGACTTGCAGTTTTATGTAACTAAAATCAAGCTAATGTAATGTAAATTAGACAAAGTTTCCTCTCCAACAAACATAGATATGTTCATGTGCATATTCATGGTCTTTCAAACTTTTGGACTTGCATTTTACAGCACACATTTCAGCATTATAGTGATGGAAAAAGGAATTTTCTAAAAATGCCATTTCATGGTGTAAATAATAAAGGTGATCTAGCCTTGTCTGATGTAATAACCATGATCACATGTTTATTGTTCTGTCTGAAGTATTAATAAGTTCAGTTTACAATCGATCTTTCTACACATAGATTTTTGGTTAGAGACATATTTATGAAATCCAGTATGCTCTGTACTGAATACACTACAGATTTTAATCCACTGTGACTGGAATCAAGTCTGCAGTTCTTTGTAGATGTTATTTTATGTGTGAAACAAATATTTGTCGGGAAATTAGGGAAATTACATTGCCTTTGATTTTTTCTTCCTTTGAAATCTATGAGCATTTTTATCTTTTGATTCATTAATTTAGCTTGGTTTTCAAATTATTTAACATTCGGTATCTTTCTCTTCCCCCCTCCCTTTATTTAAATCAACAAATTATTGTTTGCATGGAAAATGCTTTATCCAAACAAGATAAGATCTTTTGAGGTCTATGCCAAGAGGCATAAATTACATAATGGTCAAAATGCAGATAAGGAGCCCTCCAAAAAGTGTAAATTATTTGCAAAAGCTATTTTCAATATATTTTTAATTTTTAGTTCGGTCAAGACTATGAATGTATTAAGCTATAACTCCTTTAAATACTAAGATATAGACTAAATTACTCTTCAAATTCTAATGGAAATCAGTGCAACATACAGGATCTTTAAATGCTTTATTTCCATTGTTGAATTCACTACTTAAACCAGAAATTCTTCCTATAGGACACTGGGGGAAAAAATCTCCAGGATAAAATAGGAAATAATTACTGGAACCATATTCATCTCACTGAGAATTTGTATTCTCTTTTCTCAATGCACAAGATGATGAAAATGGTATTTACTCCTGTCCTCTATGAGATTTATTAAAAAGTACAGTTAATTTGCCTTTTGTTTGCTCTGTGCTTCAATCCAGCTGAAGAATGTGTCCATCAGTTCTGTGTTAATTCTTTTTACTCCAGAACAGGAATGTCTGAGTTGGCACCTTATATCTCCATCAAATTCTGAATGACAAATTGGAATTAACTTATTGTTGGGAAAACCGTATTATTTTAATTCTCTCTTTCCTTTTTGTTTTCCTTTTCCTCTTTTTCCTTCTCATTATTCACTCTTCATTTGTCCTGCCTTACGTAAACAATGCGTACTTCACAATCAGGTTGCTCCTGCAACTCAAGCAATTTTGTCTTGGGTGAGAGGAGCAGCTCATATTTGGGCAAGAAGACTAGCAGTTGGTGGGATTTTTGTTTGGTGTGGCTTGCAATTTTTTTTCCTTTGTGAGTCAAGACATGTTTGATAACAGTTAGGAGGATCTTGATGGCTCTATGTCATGGCATCCTATGACAAAGAGGCAATGAGAATAGGAACGTGTATCACATTTTATGGGCTACACGTTTTCTGCCCATGATGTGCTTTGAGCCTGGTTGCAGCTCAGCATGTCTCCAACAGGCTTTAGAAGTATCTACCCTGGGATAAAAACATTGGGGCAGGGCTGTTACATTCTTGGCCTTATACATCCCTTAGTTCTTTCAGCTGCTGAGATTGATAGAAGCACTCTGTGTATACCTGAACTATTCTTAGTGATAAAGGCTGAATTTCCGACCTGGCCTGAATAAATGCTTAAAAAGTATGAACTTTAATCATGTCTGTATTCCATAGCAAATGCAGATTCCATTCTCAGCTAACAGGAACAGATTTGCCCATACTGCTGAAATATTGTGGCTGAACTTTTGGCTACTGACATACAAATGCTCCACAGACTCCCTACTGTGTGAGTATTCAGATTAGTAAAGGAACAAAGTTCCATATTCCCCCCCTCTGGTACACCAGGCACTTTGTGCTCCAGCTGGTGTGTGACAGCCAGTACTGAGAAGAGGGAATTGCTTTGTGAAAAAAGTTTAAAGGAATTTATGTAGCACAGTTCTTTGAGGTGTTTCCTTTGTGTCTGCTCTGCATGTGCAGAACGTGACATAACATTTCACCTACCTGGTACAGCAGAGTACCTGAATGCAACATTATAGGAAAGCACCTTAGCCTCATCATTTTAAACTCTTAAGGCTCCAGTTCAAAGACTCATTTCCATATTGAGGCAGCTGACATTTCAGAGAAAGCACCCTTGCTCACATGTAAATCCAGAATAACGATAATAGTTAAAAAGTATGAGGCTGTTTGATCTCATGTAAAGGACAAATATATCAATATAGAAGAGGTTATTTGATAACCTGCCTGACATTGCAGAATAGCTGACTCCCATTTTCCTATGGTTCTATGTTATGAATGTCTTTTAACAGCAATTAACATAGGCTAATATTTTCTTTCTTCTGTTACCAAAACATAACTGTTATTTCCAAAAACATTCAATGACTGAGACATTTTTATGTTATCAATGGTTATGATTTCAAGAATAAGATTTATTTTATTCATTTATTAATAATCTGATAGGATACTAGGTAGAAGATGTTAATTTTTTTTATTAGTCCGTTATCTGAATATATATTCTATTGTTTAGCATTACATAACTAATTATAAAATATCAAATGGTAATTTTGTTATTTATCATTCAAAAGAATGCTGTACATTGCAGTTTTATCCCTGATAATGTGATAATATTTTATCCTTTCCATTTTACTGCGTGCATGTCCAATTATGTTAGCATGATACTTAGTAATTTAGATAAAACTAGTTTGAAGTGATATTGTGACTTGATCATACTTTTGCATGTGCTCTAATGCCTTCCAGCTGGACTATTGTCTCTTCATGTGTAACATCAAGTGGCAAGAATGCTAATATTGGATTGCCTATGACCATCTGCAACACTCCTTTCTCTTGGAAAATAACTCATGCAGCAGGAAACTACTCAAAGGTATCTCAACAGACTTCCTGTACTCTTTTAGGAATTTTATATTATAAATTCACATTTTAGTTCATATTATTGGTTCAGTTTTTATTTGATATTATTAGTATCAACGTTACCAGCACTCTAGGATCAGCATTCATGCAAGCAGGCAGCATGGAAGCTTGAAGTATTTATGTAGATTTTATAAACATATTATAAGTATCACAAGTATACTCAGTAGAGCCTTTTTGTTATACCTTGCAGAGTTACAGCAGTGCTATGGCTTCAGTGCATTCTAAACATTATCTGACATTTCAGCTATAATAAATGAAGACCAGAAGTGCAGGTATGGATTTTACATGTTTGTTCCAGGATCAGTTTTATCAGAACTTGTGAAGAGAAAAATCACCTCAACAGTCTCATTTGCTACATATCCCTTTCCCTGATCCAGTGGCTGTGCTGGATGACTATTAACTACAAAGATTACTTAAACTGTGTAGTCAATGCTAATGTTTTCCTATGGACCATCATTCATTTCTCCTTGGAAATATCATTTTTACTTGGTTGCATTTTCAAAGAGATTTTGCTCCATACATAGGAATTTGGTAAATATCTCCATGGAAAGCATATGAATTCTGTCTAATTCTGTCCATCTCTTTCTTTATTTGGAATGTGTTAATTCACTGGGTATTTGAAAGGTTAATTGTATACCCTGTATACCCATGGTGTATTGTTGAGCCACTGGGGAGTCAGAAAATTTTCCTAATCTTTCTTATGCAGGATGTCATTTGGCTGTCCTTTGCCATTGTTTCCAATTACAATTCCAATACAATTTACTTTATCTGAAAACATCATCAGATAGTCTGATATCTAGATAATTGATACAACCACTGAGCATAATCAGGTAAAATGTCAATATTATTAAGACCTTATCAGAACTGGTAGGGTATTGTGTGAGCTCAGCATACTATTCATTGATACTTACATTAATTCTTAATAAAAAATGTAAATATAATGCTGAGTGTATTACAAAAATTATATTTTCAATTTTTAAACTTCTTATACAATAAAATCAGTTGTTTTTACATGATCAATACAAAATACCATTCAAATTGAACTCTTCTTTCAATTTTTTAGTAATCTAATCCTCTAAACATTTTCCTTAAATCTCTTTCAGGATTTAAGTCAAATTAGTGAACTTCTACTTAGTCATCCTTCTTTACCTTTTCTGGGTACTGACCCAGTTTTCTGTCTTCTACTAACACCTGTGGGTCAATAATGCAAACATCAGGCACACTCAACATATGTTCACAAAGGCGATGTCCTGTATGAGTAATTTGTTGTCCTTCTACAATAAGGTTATCTGCCTAGTAGGTAAAGGGAAGGCAGTGGATATATTTTTTCTGAATTTTAGTAAGGTTTTGATACTGTTCCTTACTATATCCTTCATGGCAGAGCTCAAAGTGTTATAGAGAATGGAGTTACATCTGACTTTGACTAGTCACCAGTGATGTTCCTCAGGGATCAGCTCTGGGACCAGTTCTGTTTAATACATTTATCAATGATCTAGATGCAGGAGCTGAATGCACTGTTAATAAATCTGCTGATGATACCAAACTGGGAGTGTTGTTGACTCTCTCAAGAGAAAAGATGCCTTGCTGAGAGATCTAGATGGATTGAGGCATTGGGCTATGATTAATGGGATGAAATTTAACAAATCCAAATGCTGGGTTCTGGATCTGGGATGTAATAATGCAGGCACAAGTATACACAGGGAGAGGAGTGGCTGGAGAGTCACCCTGAAGAAAGGAATCTGGGGGGGCTGGATAACATCAGGTACAGAATGAGCCAGTGGTGGGACCTGGCAGCCCAGAAGGCAAACTCCATCCTGAGGTGCATCAGAGTGCATACAACCAGCTGGTCAAAAGAGGTGATTATTCCTTTCATAGAGGTATGAAACTACAAACTCTCAGTAACAAAAACCTAATTCTGCATATTGAAAGAAATTGAAGATCTGACTTCAACAATGACAGCAGTAAAATCTACTTTTGACCTTCTCAGTTAACCATTGGGTATAACTGATTCTGCCTCAGGGCAGGAGCCATATGACCTTTCCAGACCTTTTCTGCTATAACATTTTAAAATCTTCACAAGAAAGAAGTTATTACCATCTTCACTACCATCTGAAAGACTTTCAAACAAGAAGCTTTCTTTCAGAAAAGAAAACTTAGTAGCTAAGGGAAAATGACAAAAGTGATCATGCAAAACTAAAGCCTTTCCTGTCTACTGAGTGTTTAAAATACTTTAATGATTTCATATTCAGGTTTTAAATAGTGACTTTAGCTGGAAAACAAAGCAGGCCAATAATTTTATATATATGTGTGATTGTATGACTACTACTTGAAACATAAACCCACTCAAAATTCCTTTGTGTTTTATAATGGCCTTGAAGGGACTTGCAAACATCATTTGGGGGTTAATGTAAGAAAGCTTCCTATTCTGTCCTAACAAACCAGTAGTAAAAACAAAAAGAGCAGGTACTGGTATCACAGGCACCTGCGCAATTTAGAACCTTGGATTTTTTTTCATTCATTCTTTTAAAATTTATGTAGAATTTGAGATTACAAAATAGTTGCGCAACTACGAAAAACTAAAAATATACCTGAGTTGCCTGTTCAGAAAACTCTCTGCTTGTGTAGTCAGAATATATGCAAACAAATCTGGATAAAAATGTATGCTTACATTTGGGAAATAATACATGCTTGTCATGTGTGTGGCATGAAATGATCAAAGTAAAATTTCAGACCTGAATTGTTTGATGGAACTCGTGGAAGTTTCCCACTGAAACTTTAGAATATCACAAAAAGTGAATTAACTGTAATGAAGGTTTAATGTGACATATTGCAACACGAAACCCAATGGCACTGGAGAGACCGGAGATGGCAATGGTCATAAAAATCAAGAGCAAGCTTATTAATCCAGGAAAAGAATCAGTGTTAGCCATGTTTCCTTTACATGAAAATAGTATTGCATAAAGAATATCAGTAGTAAAGGGAGGCTTATGATAGTTTGAAAGGGAAAAGGAGATGGGCATCCATTTGTTATTCTAGGAATTTTTTGACTTTGGAATGTAAACTGGAACATAAACAGAAAGGAAATATATAATAAAGTTCAAAGACTTTATTTTAAGGATGGCAGCATTGAGATCTGTGGAAATTGAGGCAATGTACTACCTTAAAATATGTTAGAGTGGATATTTAACTTATTATATCTCAATTGCTGAATCAGTAGTTTTATGCTTTTCTAAATTTTTTCAGTGTTAGCCTTACATTTGATATAAATTTTGTCCTATAAAAAGGTTATTTTTTTCACTGAGAAATAAAAAGGTTATTTTTTTGGTTTTTTCCATATATTCTAGGTGGTTATGCAAACCAATTAGATTCCACAACTAAAAAAATATAGAAATAACTTCCAGGCCTAGATATTAAATCCAACTCTATAGTTTATTGTTCATATTAGACATCCTATCAATTTATAAACAAATCAATAAGCACAGAATAAAGACCCATAATCTGCAGGCAAGTGCCAAATCAATAGAGAGATTCCACCCCAATAAAGTGCAGTTACATTCACATAAAATTTGCTGCTTAGGATTCGAAACAATTAATTCTGAATTGTGTACACTGAAAAGAGTGAAGCATTCTTTTCTGGAATTTTTGAGAACTTAATTTTATATCTGGAATTTTATCTTGTGCCCGATTCAAGTCTTGTTCAAAATATCCGGTTTCCAAATACTGCATTATTCTTGCTCACAAAAATTCAAATTCACTTAAACTTCCATTCTCAGGTTAGAAAGACAAAAATAGTTCTTCAATATTCTGTAGAACCTCACCAAAATTTTTATTTTTGAAACAAATATTCATGAAAGAGATCAAACTGATTTTTCTGCCAAATGCATGCTGTAATTTTGGAATCAACAGTATACATCCATATGAAATACTTCAGAAAAATTTCTATTTTCCTATTTGCTATCATCTTCACTGTTATTGGTGTGGGGCTTTTTAGCCATGCCTGATTTTTTATTGAAGAGTTTGATTTTCTGTGTATGGTTATTCGAATGGGGTTTTGATATCTTTTCCCGCTCAAGTTGGAAGAACCACAATTGAAAACAATGAAGAATATAGTTATATATACATAAAATTTATAACCCTATCTTTCTCACTGAATGAAGTCTTAGCAATACGTCCAAGATGGAAAAGGATGCTTTATTTAGGTACAAAGCATCAACACTTAGAAAAGTTGTATTCATTAATCCTGTTGAATGCTTTCTTTTGTTAGACCCCACCTTGACTATTGCATCCAGGTTTGGACTTCCATTAGTTGAAGGATGAGGATTTGAATGAACTGGAGTGAGTTCACGGAATGCCACTAGGACAGTGGTGGCTCTCTGGTGAAAAGCAGAGGGAGCTCAGTTGAATCCGATCTGCAAGATAAACAAAATTAACCTAAAAATAATCCTTGGGATTTTAAAAACACAGGCTTTTGCATGATCAGGGAATAAATTAATTAGGCTGATTAGTTTTGGCAAATTAAAGATTTGAATTTGGAGAATGGTTTGGGTTAGAAGGGACCTTAGAAATCACCTGGTTCCAGCCCCCCTGCTGTGGGGAGGGACACCTTTCACCAGACCATGTTGCACAGAGCCCCATCCAGCCTGGCCTTGAACACTGCCAGGAAATGGATATCCACAATTTCACTGGGAAACCCATTCCAGTACCACCCCATCCTCAGAATGAAGAATTCCGCTGGACCTGGAAGAACTCTTACTTTACTTTTAAGTAAAATGTTCCAACACGATTAGAGAATATATTCGAAGAGGAAAACTAAATACTTGTATAAAAGGGCTTTTCAATATCAATAATCATGTGAAGAGGAATTTAATAAGAAGATTAAAAAGATTAATAAGAGATTAAAAAGAGGAGTAAAAGGGATTCATTAAGAAGAAAAGAGGCAAAAGGAAAAGGGAAAAGGGATTCATTAGGATAGGAGAATGGCAATATTTCAGAATTTAAAGACATTAAGATTAAATATTTTAAAAGCTTTACCCTAGTACTAGAAATCAAAACATAAACTGTTTTTTTTTTTACATACTAAGCTTTATATATTATTCTTTTCATAGGCAAAGAAGAGAAACCAGGTAAAGAGGCTTCTCTATACTTAGAATTAGAAACCAGCAAAGAAGATCTAAAAATGGCTACAATTTTAATTAATCCTGTCACCGGTGGATTTTGTTTGGGGTTTGTGTTGTTTGGGTTTTGGCTTTTTGCTGTTAGTTTTGTTGTTTTATTTTTTAATTTGAGCAACATTGTTATGACAAGATACTTTATCTGCTTTGAATGTGAAGACATACAAATTCTGATGTGGAAGTTTGAAGCAAAATTGTTATTTCTGAGTGTGAATAGTTAGGCTTTGATAATGTGTTCAAGTCATCTGAATGAATTAGGATATGGTTTTGCAAATCTAGTAGAAGCCATTTCAAAGTAAACTGTAAATCTGGTGGTAGTAACTTTGGAGAACAAATGTAGTATAAAGATAAAAAAGCAGTTGGGAAAGCTCACGATCAAGCAGATAATTTGATTATAATGCTATGCAAGGATTAGAGCAGATTCTGAACAAGAACTAATTTGGGTCATAGAGGTAAATTGAACTTACATTACAACATGATTTTATCTCATACAGGTTGTGTCAGACTAACTTAATATCTTTTTAGATAACTGACTTCCTGGAGAGGCTGATAAAGCAAAACTACTCTACTCAGACTTAAGGTAAACGTTTGATAAGACTTCTTGAAGGAAAATTAGCATTAAACATTGTGATTGCTGTGATTAACACAGTGTGTGAAAGAAGTTTGCAGAAGGAACACTATCCCCAACTGTACTCAAATAGCAAGAAAGGCTGAAGGAAAATCGGCACAGACACCTCTCAAGCATCAGTGCTGGAACTGAACAGATATACTGTATTTGTTTTGACATTGAAATGAAAACTAGTTATACAGTTGAGAAACAAACTAAAAGGTTCTTAGCATCAAGAGGATCTGCTCATTCTAAGGAATGGAATCACACAAAGGAATTACCCAAATGTAATGCAATTTAACACCACGGAGTTCAAACATATATCTTCAAGAATTAATAATAAAAACTTGCTATAAAAGGAGCATTATCAATCTGAGGAGAGAAAATGGGTAAAATATCTGGTGGTATTTGTTGGAATTGAGTATGAACTGCCAGAATGAAATAGCCTTGAAACAAGGCCACTGCTGCTGTAGAATGCATTGAATGACACATTCTTCTAAGTGAAAGTGGAATGTAAATAACACTACACAAGGTATCAGCAAGGCCTCATCTGGAACACTGTGTACATCTCTAATAATTTCTCTCAGGAGTGATTAATTTAAATTGGATCAGATTTAGTGAAGAGATATGAATAAAGTAATGGAATATTTACCTTACATAGAAAAGATTAAGAAGAACTCTGTTTGCCTAGCCTAGCTAGGGAAGGTTAAGAGGGGATATAATGACTTTTTATAATTATATTGAGAGGGGATATATGAAGGAAAGAAAAATTCTTTAACTTTAAGAATAACAATAGTACATGATAAATGGCTATGAATAAATTTAGACGGATATTATATATGATTTCAGATCATTTGGAAAGTGAACTTCTGAAATGACCACCTGAATGTCTTGGTGAGGCACAGAATCAAAACTGATTTAAAGTGAAGTTTTTTAAGCCCGTGGAGGCATTGGATAAAAATTCCCAAAGACAAGAATACTTTGTGAAATTGTGGTTTACTGCCTCTGTGCAGTTTGAAAATAAAATGGAATGTTGAGATTTTTTATTTTTATTTTTTAATTTATTTTTTTTTTTGCGAGTCATGTATGTTTTATTACATTAGGTAGAGTTCAGCTACCTGTTTACTCTGTGGATTAAACTGATTGTCCAACCTGGAGTCACAATGTTTTTTTTCCAAGATTGGATAATCAGTGACTGGTAAGGATTCCTTTATTTATTCTTGATTTTTGGGAAAGACTTCATTTAAGTAATGGTTTAAGTAAAACCATTATGAATTATATTCATAAATACCTTATTTGATCTAGTTTAGCCTTGATATTTCCTTTATGTAGCTCATATCCCCTTTATGTAGCTCATTGGAGATGTAGGATTTTGTGGTCATCTACTATATACATTTTTTATTTATTTAAGGTATGGAGGCTTTGGGGTGGTGGTGGTGTTGCTTTATGGTTTTATTGCTTTGTGGGCCCGTCCACACTCGGCATCTAAAGTACATGAGTTTTACCTAATTTTAAAAATCTATATACCTGACCAACTAAATCTTAAAATCTTGACTTTTATTTAGTCAGTAGAAAGAAGTAGGAGCTTCCAGGCAGTGTTTTATATGATTTATCTATATAACCACCTTCTAGACAATTTATACAAAGAGTTTATTTTATTGTTTTGTGCTTGAAATATCAGAAGAAGAGGGCTGAAGAGCCCAGGAGGTTCTCTCCACAGCTGTTGTGCTGCATTTCTAGGCCATGGAACAGTAACATGCCCTTTGTTTCAGAAGAGTGAAAGAATTTGAGTATTAGCTTGTGCTGCATGGTGTAAGAGACTGTGGAGGAGGACAATATTGGGCAAGTCTTTGGTGTTCTAATAAAAGCATAAAAGTAGAGCACTGGAATGTCTGCAGCACTCCGCTGTATATTGGTCATGATTTTGATTTTGTGCTATCACTAAGCTCAATCTCATAGTAATTTATTTCTTTTTTTTTCACAGTCCTTTTAATTGGTTGTGCAGTAAAACCCTGGAAAAGGAAAAAGAGAAAGGAGGGCTGCCTGGCATCACAGAAAGTGAGACTTGCTCAGCTGAACTGTATATTTGACTTCATTCTTATCTGTCCCTCTCTAGTAACTAGTTTGTCCATTCAGTAATTTCAGACAAGGGAAAAATATCTGAAGATTTGAAATATCTATGAATATTAGGAAAACCAGATACTATAGGACATGAAATAAAAATCCAAAGCAGTGTCTTTAGTTAGAAACTCAACCTCAAATCTATTTCATAAGACAGCCTCCATGTTTTCAGTATATATTGCTTGTTATATTTCTATGTTTTGTGCTTGAATGGGATAAAGTTTGACTTAAATTTCTTCAGGTTAGCCTGTATGATGCTGTTCTTTCAATGTGCAGCTAAACCAGGGCTGATAACACGTATCAATATTTTGGCTACTGCTGAGCAGAGCTTGCACAGTATCCCTTCCACCCACTGGCTCCCAAAGTCAGTTAAAGTGGCTGAGGGGCTGGAAGTGAATGTGGTGAAGGCAGCAGAGCCAAACTGACAAAAGGGATGTGCAATATCACATGATGTTGCACTCAGCAATAAAAGCTCGGGGAAAGAAAGTTGAAGGGAGGACACATTCATGGTTATGGCATTTATCTTACCAAGCAACTGCTATGTATTTGAAAGCCCCATTTTCCATGGTTGTATTTCTGCCTGCTGATGGGCAGTACTGAATTCATTTCACTTTCTGTTTTGCCTTTAAGCACAGCTTTTGCTTTTATTATGAAATTGTCATTACCTTGATCCACAAATCTTGTGGATCAAGGATCCACAAACCTTGCCTCCATCACCAGTAATAGAGAAGTGAGTGAAAAGGAGATTGGGAGTTTGACTCACCAGGGTCAATCCATCAGATCCTAAAAGTGAATGTATTCTTCTGAATCAACTTTAGCTTTAGATCGACCAGCTGACAGAATACATGAAATGGAGACCTGGAGGGAAAAACAAACTGCCAATAACAGAGAGAGAGTGGTGAGAGTACCTGAGGAGAGAATATCATTTCACTGTCAATAAACAGAACTGACTCAGATACACAAATTTTATTACTTATTTATCTACCCAGTGGAAACTGTGTTTTAGCTAACAACTTCAGTCAAAAGGCACAAGCTTAGGAGAAAAGGGGAAAATAGATTCTAATTTTATATACACTTGTAGTTATTATTAGGACTGATATCAGAATAAATTCAATTTTCAAAATTGGAGGAAAAGTTATTGGTTTCCAGTCCATTTAATAAATATTTGCATTAAACCCCCCCCAAAAAACCCCAACCCCCTCCCCAAAAAAACAACCAAGAAAAAAAAAACCAGCACAGAAAGGAAGACTGGGTGCATCAAAATACTTCTAAACAAATTAGATAGTTTAATTAACCATATTTACTTCCATTTTATACTTAAAAAAAAAGAAGGAAGCTTGTGATAGCAATGCACACCACAAATATTTATTTACTTGAAAAGGATGATTCTCTCAAAGTTCCCTGAAGCCAGCGAGAAGATATTATTTTGAAACTTAGAGAAAACATATCTGCTAAGACCTCAAAAACAAACGAAAGAGACTCTTGAAGAAAGCAATCAGCCCTGGAAAGGATGCTCTCTCTTACAGCATATTCTGCAGGGAAAGGATGACGTTACCATGAGAAGAGACCCACAGAGAATCTCTTATACAGATTAAGAATTAAATTCTAAAATAATAAGATATCACCAGAGATTAAAATTGAAAATAAAAGATTAAAATATCATGCATTAAAAATATCATCCCATTAGGCACTGTAACTTCACAATACTCCACTGAGTGCAAAAGATTTGAACCTTATTTTCCATTGTCTTGTTTTTGGAGCTTAATCAGATAACTTATATACTTGTAAACAGTTTTAGCTGTGTGAATTATCATTTGGCTTATACTTAATCTGTCCACCTGTATAAAAACAAAATAATGTAATTCAATTGAACTGCAGTATTTGTGATTATCAGTAATAAAGAATTTATTAACAAAAACACATGAAGAATCTAAAGGAAGTTTTAAAGTCACCATTTAATTTTCCGGATTTGTACCTACTTGACCAGCAATCTGGATAATATTTGGTGGCAGCAAGTTATCATTAAGTCTTTTGTTAAGATTCCAAGTTGTCGCGGTACGCGGGAATCAGTCACAGCACTCATGGAGTTATCGTGAATGTTCCGTTTATTGTCTACAAAGCGAGTGATTATATAAGGCACCACGCAGTCGTGTTCGTCTATGATTGGCTTGAGTATGAGGCATCAGGCGGTCGTGTCCATATATGATTGGCTTGAGTATAATGCTCACGCGCTGAATCTTTCCTTGGATTGGTCGAGTCGTCCTGGACACGCTCCATCCAGCTGCAGAGTTGCGGCATCAGCAAATCTTGCTCCAATGCTCTGGTTTCCTCCTCTCACATCCGCTTGGCCCTCAACTAGACACGTACTTCCTCAAACTTGTTTACCAACTCATCTTGTGACGACCCTATGAACGGGTCGTAGAACTCCATTACTTTTCCATGTCCCATGTCGTTCAGAAAGCTATCCACAATTCCCCCTTTTTCTTTAGACACTAACATAGTCTGCTTAAACATTTGCGAAAAGGCACTATTAATCATTCGTTGCAAGCACATGCAAAAACAGGGAATAATACACAAAGCTCCGGTGATAATAAGTAACAATAATAATCCTATACGTAACAGGGATGTAAGCCAAGGCCCAAGGCCCAAGGACTTTAACCAGTCTTCTAATCCCCATCCAGTATTCACCTGCAATTGTTCAGTCAAAGTGGTCAACTCCTGAATGTGAGCATGTATAGATTTTGAGTGACTGGACAGATTCATGCAACACATTCCGTCAAAGTCCTCGCAACCATGGCCATGTGCCAATAATAAAAAATCAATAGCAGCACGGTTTTGCAAAGTAGCATGTCTAACAGAGTCTACATCAAGCAATAATTCTGATATTGCCGCAGAAGTGGCATTAGTCTGTTTCGCTAACCAGCATCCTAACTTCTGAATTTGCTTTAAGGCTATCGTAGCTCCTATACCTGGGTGAAATATATTAGCAAAGATAATTTGTTCAGCATTCAAGAAGTTAACGCTCGAGTCACAATCTTTGGTGAATCTATGCACATTGCGTTTTGACCTAGAGTGATGCCTGGTTATGTTCAACACAATACTTTGGTTTGCCGTAAAAAGAGTTAACCTACCAATCGTACAAGGCCCTCCTTTTAGGTGTGAGGGGATACCCGGCCATGCCCTATCTCCGCAAATCAAAAAATATCCATCAGGCAACTTGATTGGACTGAGGGTTGATATAGAAACATTCTTTGCGGTGTAGTTACACCATGATGAATTGCGATAATAGGAGTAACTAGAGTTGACATTAGTGGTATAATTGTGATCCTTTTGTTTTGAGCTAAAGTTAAACATAACACATGCATCGGGTTGTAATGAACCTAACAATTCAATTTCTTGTGGTTCCAAGTCACTAAGGGGCAAATATGGCACCCATTGGTCCCAAGAATCAACTGTGTGGGTTAAATTAGTAGTATTACAAGTTGGTGCAGCAGTAGGACATGGCCATGTTACATCTGGAACCCCCACCAAACATGTGGAAAAAGGATTTGTAGGGGAAGCAGTAGAAAGACATATCGTATCTTGACCGGTAACATTGGCTAAGGTCACCCAAACATTCTGTTTCGGCTGAGCTGGCAATAGGGCCACCACACTAGTTGTCAGTAACATTAACGCTACTTGCACGCTTCCAACCATATTCACAACTGCCATCATTGGTCGTTCACGGGTGTGCCTTGGTCCATCTGCTCGGTATCCACCGTGGTCCAGTGTCTGTCAAAACACAAGAGTAACCTCTGCCAGTGAATATGAGTTTAACAGGCCCTTTCCATTGTCCAGTTTGTGGGTCCCGATAGTCTACCAAGATGTCTGAGGCTTCTAGAAAGGCAGTTTTGCCGAAATGGATGGCTACTGGTGCCTGTTCCCTCGTCCCAGCAATGTTTAAGAAATTTAGGACATATAGAACCTTATTTAATGTCTCCTGGGGGGTCAAGTGGTCTGCCTGGAATTTTGCTACATACTGCTTCAGTGTACCATTCATTCGTTCCACTATCGCTTGACCAGTGGGATTATGTGGGATTCCCGTCACGTGACTGACACCCCAAGTCTGCAAAAGGGAAGCAACACGCTGGCTGGTATAAGCGGGGCCATTATCTGTCTTAATCTGTTTTGGGACACCCATAACTGCAAAACAGGCATAAAGATGTCTAATGACATGACTAGATCGCTCGCCACTCTGGGCCGTGGCCCAAACCATATGTGAAAATGTATCAATACAGACATGGATATATTTTAATTTCCCAAAAGGGCCATAATGTGTAACATCCATTTGCCATAGTTCCCCACTGTATAAGCCTTTTGGATTCACCCCTAATCCCAGCGGTCCGCTGTGATGACTACAAACATCGCAAGTTTTAACAATACCTTGGGCATCAGTGTAAGACAATCCAAAAGCTTTTTGTAGGGCTTTTGCATTTTGATGGAACATGGCATGGCTTTGTCTAGCTGCTTGAAAACGATCTATTGGTCCTTGTTGATGCAAGGCTACCAATTGATCTGCTCTTGCATTTCCCTCTCCCAATCCTAATGTCGTGAGGTGACTTCGAACATGCAAAGCACAGCAAGGTGCTGACCGTTCTGCTATTGCCTTTGCAAGTTGGATAAACAATTCCAATAAATATTCCCTCTTATTTCGTTTGATTATTGCTCCCGCTATCCTATTCATTATCCCTACTGCATACTGCGAGTCAGACACTATGTTTATCGCCGTGTTCCGCCAATTTACAAGAGCCCACAGTATTGCTTTCAATTCTAATGTTTGCAGTGAATCTTCCTGGGTTCCCATAATATAATGATGTTTCCATTTCTCTGTATCTGCTCTCCATACACAGACTGCTTTCCTACTTTTCCTCCCAGCATCTGTATATACCGTGAGTGTTCCAAGTAACGGCTTAGACTGCACTAATTGGTTTGGTTGCCATGGTAGGCTGGTGAGGCTTTGCAATCTTGAATCGCCAGGCTTTTTTGCTCTAATTTGCCCAGTAAATCCTTCAAGTGCCAACTGTATTGCAGTAGACTGTGAAATAGCCCATTCCAGCATCCCCTGTGTCGTTATGTCTACCCATATTTCTTCCGGTTCATCGGCAGAGACGTCGACACATCGCTTCCTACCCTTCACAATAAGGAGTGCTACCAGGTCCGTAGGAGTGGTGAGGCTACCTTTTGGGGTTATGGTGGGGAACAGCCATTCCAGGATACGAACTCCCCCTTTTTCTTTAACAGAATACTGGAATAATAAAGCAAAAGCATTGTCAATGAGATTACAGATGCACAAAGCGAGGGGTTGCCCATAAAAACAGCGGTCCGCAAAAGCGGCGGCGACCTTTCCACTCAGCTGTTGGCAATGTCTATCCAGTAGATCGGTATCTACTTCAACAGGTGTAGCAGGGTCAGTCCCCCGCAGGAGAGCTGTAAGAGGAGCAAGGTCAGCGTTTGTCAAACCTGTTATCGGGCGTAGCCACTGCAGCTCCCCCACCAATCGCTGTGCATCCGCTAGCGTCTGAGGACGACAAAACAAGGTGGGTTGGAGAGGGTGTACAGCAGTATCAGTGATTTTCCATCCCAGATATTTCCACGGGGAAGTAGTTTGTACTTTGTCCGGAGCTACAGAAAGACCCCGTCGTTTGAGTTGTAAAGTAACATCCTGAGCAAAGGATTCTGAAAAGGCACTAGAAGCACAGAAAAGAATATCATCCATATAATGATAAATAATAATCTCTGGGTATTGAGCTCGAATGGGCTTCAATGCCCAAGCGACGTAAAGCTGACACATTGTCGGGCTATTTTTCATACCCTGTGGAAGTACCACCCACTCATACCTTTTGTCAGGTTCAGCATGATTTGTGCTACGTAACGTAAATGCAAAACGACATGTATCCTGAGGCTGTAACGGGATAGTGAAAAAACAATCTTTTAGATCAATGACCAGCAAATACCAATTAGCAGGTAACATCGTTGGAAGTGGCAGTCCGGGTTGCAAAGCACCCATGGTACGCATTTGGTCATTTACAGCTCGTAGATCATGTAAAAGTCTCCATGCCCCAGGCCTTTTCTTTGGAATGACAAAAATGGGTGTATTCCAAGGGCTAATGGAGGGCTTAATATGCCCTGCATCCAATTGTTCCTGCACCAATTGGGCTGCAATTTTTTGGCGCTCATTAGTCATAGGCCATTGCTCAACCCATACCGGTTCCTCAGTTTTCCACTGAATTGCCGGGATAGGTGGCGCCTCTGCAATGGCCATTATGCCAAATTTGAATCTGTTTGTGGGATGTTAATGTATGCACCCATTTGTGCCATAACATCTCTACCAAGTAGTCCCGACAAGTCCCCTGGGAGGGGCATCACGTAGGGACATAAGGTAGCCGATTGTCCTTCTGGCAGCGTTATTTGCACTGGGTGTTGAGACTGGAGGGGTATTTTTCCCCCTCCTACACCAAAAACCGAATCGTGAGCAGGTCGAAGGGGCCATTCAGAGGGCCACACTTTACGCGCAATTATGGTAACATCAGCACCTGTATCACACATTACAGAAATTCGCCTTGTTGTTGTTTGATATTTCAGGGTTACCGTTACCATCGGTCGTTGATGCATTTTTTGCACCAAACTAACCAGGTGACTCCCTGTAGATCCAAAACCACCATTTCCTCGCTCTCCACCGTCACTCTGTGGAGTGGCTGAATGTCTGGAAAATAACAACAATTGAGCAACGCGGGAACCCCTTTCCACTGTGCATGGAGGAAACAGAGCAAAAGCTACAATCATAATTTGTCCCGTAAAGTCTGCATCAATGACCCCTGGCAATACTATCAACCCATTAATTCCACTCGAGGAGCGACCAATCAATAACGCTCCAAATTCTCCCGATGGTGATAAGGGACCAAATGTTGTAGTTGGAATTTTAACCGGTTGTGAATTCAACAATGTCATTGTTGTTGCGACTTCCAAATCGATTCCCAGACTGCCGGGGGTTGCTGGACTGGGTAAGCCGATGCTCCTATTTGTGTCACGGCGCGGGGGCTCGCGCTCTTCTTGCCGTTTTTTGACCTTCTACAAACAGTAGTGGCATGATTATCTCGTTGACAATTATCACACCACACAGCCACAGAGCAGGTGCGTTTAAAATGTCCTTTTCCTCCACACCGGTAACACTGTGATTGCCCGGGCTGGGGAGCTCCTTTCCGCTCAGGGCCTTTATTGGACATTTTTTGTACTGCAGCCGCAATAAGATTTGCAGTGGGAGACAAAGCAGTTTCGACAGCCATGGCTACCTGCCTTGCCTTAGCCTCCTGACCGGATCGCAAGGCTAGCTCGATCATATCAGTGATATCAGCTGTCTTTGGTAATGTAGCCAAAACGGACCGAGTTTTTGGATTTGCATTTTCAAACGCTAACAGTCGTAACATGCCTTCCTTATTTTCATTTGGTAATTGTGATGAATTGCGGATCGCAGAATGCAAGCGATCTACAAAATGGTCATAGGGCTCAGTTAACCCCTGCTTCACCCCTGTAAAGGTGAGAGGTTGACCTTCCTCCGGAATGGCATCATAGGCTAGCAGAGAAGTTTCTGCAACAACCTGTACAAGCCACGGAGGATAGCGTACTTGTTCGTTAACATTTGCAAACGCTCCGTGGCCTACTATCATATCAGCTTGAAGACCTGCCAACGGGTCTCCTGGCGCTCTGGGGCGGTTCTCTTGTTCCCTTGCTAGCCGATACCACTCACGTTGCCACAATAAGTGTTGAGATGGTTTCAACAATAGACGCGCTATTTCATCACAGTCTATGGGTAAGATTGGCTCGGTAGTGTGTAGCCATCTTAGGACGGCACGCCCAGCTTCTGATTTAATTCCCTTTTCCTGTACAGTATTTATCGCTTGTTGAATAGTTTTCCATTCATGTCGAGCATATTCAGGCTGTCCACCCTGACCAATTATGATCGGACAAGCCAGTACTTCGGGGGTCCAGTTCCCTTCAATAATGGCATCCCGAACCACGCCAGACCATCTTTTGGGTTTGGCTCCAGAAGGGACGGGCTCCGCTCTTCCCATGATAATGTCTTGCAATGCAGATGTGGGCATATGTGGGGAGACACTCCCTGACCGTGGTGCACTAGTTGTTATTACGGACTCTATTTTTGTTAGGGTTCGCTGTAACCGTTCCTCTAGCTCTTGCATTCGTTTTTCTATTGGTGTCACCTCCATTCCCTCTCGCCCCTCCTCTGCCATATGCGTGTCACCGTCAGCATCCTCTGTTGGCAGAGGTACGGTGGGTGGGGACTTCGGACGGCACTCAGGCCCTCCTCGAGAGTCCTCTGATACTGGTATAACCGGGGCAGTCGGTTGCACGGCCGCTGTAGCGGCAGATAGGGGTGGGTACAAGGGAGGACTAGAGGAATTGGACTGGCCTCCTTTTTTACACGCGTCTGAGAGTTCCGCTAGCGATTTAAAAGTGGGTGCTCCTCCAAGCCCTTTGATAGGTATCTGACCGACTGTATGGACAGGGAAAGCGAGTGCCGTGTCAGTGGGGCCCGTCTGTGGTTGAGTCTGCACATCCGGAGCAAGAGCCTGCACTGCGGCGGCGGCCACGGTGGTTTCCGCCTTCATGTCCGCTAACACGTTTGTAATGGTGCGCCAGGGAGCCCGCAAATCTTTTATATGTTTGTCCTGATCCGTTACAGTCAAATCCCACATCCTGTCTCCTACTGCGCGCCATTCTGAATATTGAAAAATCAGGGGGGGGCTGTTTAAAAAAACCTCTGTCCCGTCCCCACTGAATCAGCTTTGTAAGCAGCTTCTCCGCTACGGACTCCCCTCTCTTAGAGAGAATAGCTAGGAGCAATCGCTCAGCCGCAGCAAATTCTGCCTCCATCGGCATTGTCCCCTTTGTTCCGGGCATAGTCTCTCGAGAGTCTCTACAGCAAGCCGTATCCGCGCGCTTCAGCCTTACCTCCCGGAGGAGATCAACGGCTCCGCTCTTCAACGCTCCTCTGCGTCTCTAGGGCGAGTCCTCGGTGTCCCTGTTCGGGCGCCAGTTGTCGCGGTACGCGGGAATCAGTCACAGCACTCATGGAGTTATCGTGAATGTTCCGTTTATTGTCTACAAAGCGAGTGATTATATAAGGCACCACGCAGTCGTGTTCGTCTATGATTGGCTTGAGTATGAGGCATCAGGCGGTCGTGTCCATATATGATTGGCTTGAGTATAATGCTCACGCGCTGAATCTTTCCTTGGATTGGTCGAGTCGTCCTGGACACGCTCCATCCAGCTGCAGAGTTGCGGCATCAGCAAATCTTGCTCCAATGCTCTGGTTTCCTCCTCTCACATCCGCTTGGCCCTCAACTAGACACGTACTTCCTCAAACTTGTTTACCAACTCATCTTGTGACGACCCTATGAACGGGTCGTAGAACTCCATTACTTTTCCATGTCCCATGTCGTTCAGAAAGCTATCCACACCAATTAAAGAAAGCAATCCTTATAATATACCACAAAGTAAATGTTTGCAAAAGTGTGTTAAGTCTCTATTTTTTTCAGTTTCTACTTATGCAAAACATCTGGTTTTCAGACTCCTGACACAGACCCCCCAAGGAACCCAAACCTGTGCACAGCTCTATTCCACCACCTTTTCCAGATAAAATGAGTTTCAGCCTGTTCTTTGGTCTAACTTCAGGTGGAAGGCCAGAGCAGACAACATTTGAGGGAAATCTGTTTAGGTAATTCATGATACTTGTCCTTTGTATCTCTAAAATTGTGACAAAGTCTTTGCATCCCAGTGAGAGAAAGAAGAAGCAGAAGAGATACTGGGAGATGTTTCAACAGCCTGTGGGCTGAGATGATGGCACGTGGAATCAAAGCCTAGATGGAGCTTCCTGCATCTCCTGCTTTTGTCCCACTTATCTTCTGACTGCAATGACATCTAAAGGCAGGGTGATCTGGGGAGGACAGGGGACAGAGGAAAAGGCTGATGGTGTATTTAGAAACATTTACCATCTCAAAAGTCTATTTTCACATGAATATAGGTTTAAAAGGAATATTTGCATGTTTAGATAGGCTTAGTTTAGTATTCACATTATCTGGGTTCTGTTTCATTTGCTCAGAATTATTTATGCAATCTGCTCAATCCTTTGATTTTTCTTTGCCTGGCCTACAATGGGGACACCCTTGTTAATAAAACATTGCTGTAACTCCAAGTGTAGCAATGTAAATGTAATTTTCACTGCAGAAGATCTTTTACGTCATCTAACAAAAAAGAAAATAGGAAAATCAGAATTATTTCTGAGAAATGTATATAGATACACACCTAACTATGATTAATTCTCTCTATTCATGTCATGCCTCTGGTCATGACACAGTAGAAGACTACACATTTTCTTCTATCTAGATGTTTTACTTTCTCTTCAGTCCTAGTTGAAGCACAAAGAGGATATTCTGCTTTTACTTGCTCTAATAGGTATATCACCATAGTCTCATAAAATTTAAGCTATTTTTTCTGAGATTTTAAATATCAAAACTTCAATGGAGAAGTGAGAAATGGGAGAAATAATGCCCTTTTTACACCAATGAGCAGAAATGCTCACACTTAGTCCATTGAGACTGGAACTTAACTTTTTATTTTAAACTCAGCTTGAGATTCACTGTAAGCTCCCAATTTATTGTGAAGCATGATTACATCTGAATATTTGACACTTTTTTAAAAAACGAAAATATAATTTTCACCTTCTTCTATAAATATAAGTTTATATTTATTCATTACATTCCCCAACTAGTATTTTTCACCTGATAGGTATATTAAGTTTTTTTTTTTTACTTTTTATAGCTATCAACTCTTTCATCTGGTTTGAAACCAGGTTTAATGAGGGAAAATAAGTCCTATTTGAAGTGTAATAATAAAAAGTTTTATGACATAAAGTCTGCACTTGCTGTTAATTTTAATGAGGTGATTCCAAAATGTGGAAAAATGCATGTTTATTTCCATCACATGTTGAAGATGAATTTTCTGAAAAGCAAAACTTCTCTTGTGTAAAATCATAAGTTTATGAATCAAGCTTTGTGTTTGATTATACTTGTATTTATATGTATTAATAATGTTTTTCTGCTTGTTGCTTAGGATATTTTCTATTCACTTGAAAAAAAGAGTTGAGATAAATGCTCCTGCAAATCCATGTTATATATTAAAATGCTCAGAGTATTGTTTTCCTGAATAATTTAAAAGATTATTGAAAAGCGAGCCTCTTATCACTAATAATAAATTTCCCCTCGGTGAATCATTAGTAATTCAGATCTGTCTGTTAGTGGAACATAGGTATTTAAATTGATGCAAATATTTTAATTTATTCTCACTTAATAAACATCTGATTTATTAAAGAACAAACAACTTGGTAATTTTCAGTTAAATCTATCTGAGGGATTTTATTTCTTAGAGAGGGCTTTGTGCTGCCTTGAAGAACAGCCATGCAGATGGTAGGTGTCAAGTCACAGAAAACTTGATTTGGCATCTACATTTGAAAGTGAAAAGAAATATTACACTTATTAGAAGTTGTACCCTTTCTGATACTGAAGAATAATATACAAATAAATTTCTAATTTATTTCAGTCACTAAAATTATATACTAAAGCAAAAATTGTGATGAAAACACAGTCTTCAAATATAATTTCTAAGGTCTTACTGAGATTGACAGAGTACTTGTGCCAAAAGGTACAAATAAATTACTTTAATTATCTATGCCAACAGAACTTTTTGGGTTTACAGCATATGCTTTAGCTCAGAGCTTGTTCTTCCACCTAAATATTTCACATTTCCAAGATTATTAATAGGAAATTATTTCCTTCTGTTGTCACCATAATCAAATCACTTAACTTTTCATTTATTTTCTGGCTACCCAAAACTTAAGCATATTTTTTTTTCTTCAAAGAAAACACACTTTAAAAATCTGTGCTTATTCAGAAATACACTGCTATTAGTTAGGAAAATTGTATTTGTGGAAAAGTCTAAAGTTAGCCCACTTCCAAACCTTCTGCAGAGTTGTTGAAACTTGTTTATCCTACTGTCTGTTAACCTTAACAGGGGATACATAACAGCTTCAGACCTGGTTCATAAAGTATCAGACAATGGAAAGTTCCAGTAATGTCTGACCCCTTTCTTAAAGGGTAGTAATAATTTATATCTGAAAACAGCTGAAGGCTTTTAGGGCTTTAGGGCTGTAAGGTTTTTAGCTTTTTGAGTTTTCTTGGTTTAGTTTTTTTTGTTTGTTTGGTCGGTTGGTTGGTTTTTTTTTTTTTTTTGCTTCCCCAGTATTCCTGGCAACAAGCTACTATAAAATAAACTTCATACAAACTTCATGTAGTGGTGGACATACTCAGTTTAAAAGCATGGATAGCTCTCATCTAAAGATTCCTGAAGCTTATATCCTCTAAATGATAACAGGTGGCAGAATCTCATCTTTAAGAAATGATGATCCTCTCTGGGGAGCTCTGTAGGAGGTATATATGCAATGAGCATGAATGCTCAAAATCAATTAAATTTAATGAGCAAAGTCTCACAAGGCACAGTGGGTTTTGTATATAACAGGTAGGGATCTTTAGAGAAGGTAAAACTTTTGACTTGAGGAGAGCTCTGACACTTCTTAGCTGTTGAAAATTTGTACAATATTCAAAGGATTTAGGGAGCAGCCACTGGAAAAATAAAAAGTGGTTTTTATTCAGACAGTCTAATGGATTATTGTAACTTCCCTTTATTTCCTACTACATTTTCTTAAATATTTTATTTTTAACATGCCTTTTTTTCTATTTGTCCTGATTTTAAGAATTATGGAGACTCCAAGAGTAGAAATATATGTGAAAGTAAAGAGTTTTTTAAAATCTAAATGCTGCTTTCATAAATATATCTTACAAATATCCCCTCTTGTACTGATGGGGAATGCATTTAAAATGAGATGAGACATGCAGAGCAGAAATATTCCCAGCTCTGCACAGCATAGTGGAGATAGAAATAACAGGCATTTCTACAAAGACTCAAATGTTGCTGAGAGATTGAAAGCCAAAATAAGTCACCTCTCTGAAGAAGCATCAGTACTGTTTATATGTACTGTCAAATAGTTCTTTACTGAAAAATCTGTAGGAGAGCCCTAAAGTCTGAATAATGTCTAAAGTGATTCTGACCACAAGTGATCTTGGAAGAGGGAATGGCAGGGTAATCATATTAAGGGAATTTTGAGCAAGGACGACATAAAACAAGGAAAACACAACTACATTATTTTGGATACCTCCAGGGAAGTGATTTAATTGTTTAAAAAGGTAAAAGATGGAATTGAAGCCCCAAACACAAAGATTCAATCGATCCTTCTAAGGGTTGCTGAGAGAAAAGCTACAGACTCTAGCTCAACTCTAGAGACAATGCTATTCACAGTCTGTTGAGCTCCCAAGATGAAGATAGTCCAAGACAAGACAAGACAAAGGCAGAAGAGAAAATAATTTGCTACTTGAATGACAATGAGTTTAGGGACAATATAGGTAAGATCTCTTTTCTCACCTGTCTTCACTTTTGCTTATGAAGAAACATATTTTAAAGAAAAAACAACCAAACCAACAATAAATCAAAATTAAGTGCTGTTACTATTGCAGCCTCTGCAGCTTTACTGCCTTGCTTTCTTCATCATTTCTTTCCTCTTCAATCTTCCTGGATAATGTTTATATCATCCTAACAATGCTTAGTGCAATAGACAGAATTTCATTTGGAATAGAATGCCAGGCTACATTCACACTATTGAATTACTCCAAAAAACTTCTAGGAGTTAAGAGAAAGCCACAGAACAGTAGCGAGTAATCTTTTAGATATGTAAAAAAAATGTAAAAATGTAGAAGTGCTTAGTGGAAATTTTGTACTTTAAATTCTGCTGCACAACAAAGCAAAATATTGTATTATAAGGAAAAACTAAGATCCATCTATAATTAAAAATGTAGAGAGAATACATCTTAGCTGTAAAACCATATGTTAGAACTTACCGTTTAATTATAATATGAATAGTCCACTTACTAGACCATTTTTGCTCTCTCTCTCTATCTCTGGCATTGGAAAACATAGAAATCTGGCCACCTTTTTTCTGTTTCTTGCTTTGAAAGGCCTAATTTCTATTTACAAAATAATTCTGAAGTCATTATTTTTAATAGCCTTTTTTAAAAGTGTGGCATTTGGTGGAAAAGCCAAATCCATTTCAAATTATTTTCAATCCATTCGTTGACATGCTCCAAGTATTGAAAAATGTTAGTGGGCACAACCAATCTAGTTATTTGCTTAATTGTGTCTTTAAATTAGTGGCACATATAAATAGCTACATAAATACATGGATTTTATACAATACAATTTTTAGAAGAAGTCCTAAGTCATGAACACAATGTAGATTTATTAATATTTAAGAATTTGAATTAAAGGCCAATGTGATTAATTTGTAGAATGGAGGGATGAGATGTTTCTTAAAGGATACCATTTTCCTTAGAAATATTATGTACTTCCTTGAGCATTTAACATCATGATCAGTCTAGTCTTAGAAGATAGAAGATAAAAAAGAAGGGCTTATCAAGTTGTCATTTCCTAAATAGCAAATCTGAAAATAGTGTTTTTAAATTGTACAATATTTTTTGTATTTAAAAGTAGTATAACAGTCCATTTCAGACACCTGATTTACTTGAAGTGAAATAATGTCTTCTGAAACACCAAAATGTCCAGGCTGCTGTAAGACTGCATTTTGTGTGGGCTCAAAATTTCCATTCACATTGTCATATCAGGAATACAAAAGAATCATGATACTCTTCTCTGTTCTATACGAAGCAGTTAATAGTCTTGATTCTCAATAAATCTGTAACATAAGTCTGAGATTTATCTGACCAAACCACAGTTATTCCACAGCTAGTCTGGGATAGTTTTCAAGGCTTTATCACCTTTGGAGCAGCCTCTTTCCTTTGGACACTTCAATATGATTTTTATTAAGTCAAAAAAGCCATGGAATAGAGAGACATCCACTTGCCATTGCATGCAGAAAAACCATTTATGACTAGTTTAGATTTCTACATCTTACTTTTTTTGACAGCTGTTGTTGGGTCAGTTATATCTTCAGTATTCTTAGGCTCTCTTTTCTAGATATTTCAAAACCACCTTTTTTGAGATAACAATGAAAAATATAAGAATATGAATGAGCAATCATTGGAAATATTATTACAGTGACAACTTTCCAGTAATGTGATGGTCATTAAATTTTGAGTCTTGCAAAGACACTTCTTTTTGTACCATTCCAAATGTGAGTTTTCTTGCCAAAGATCAACAGGATTACATCAACTGCCTTAGGACAGAATTGAGAAAAACTTTTGAGCAGCAAAAACTTTAAGTGATGATATTTTTCATAATCAAGAGAAAAGGTAAAACAAAGGTAAAATATCTCTGACTGTTTAATCTGGGAATACTAGTCAATACTCCCCCCCTCATAGCTGAAAAATATCTCAACAGTCACTCTTTATATACATTATTTAATAAAATATTACTCTATTTAATCAAGAAATCAATCAGATTATTAAGAAGGAGTTGTTATACTAAGGAATAATATAGAAAGTGGTGAAAGGGAAATGGTAGAAAGGACTGAATTCAGTATTTCTATTGAAAGGTTTACTGAATAACTATGTGCTTTGAGGTTTTTCAGTTTCCTTTGTAGCTGAAAATAACTGCAAAAAACTACTTAAACAGATAGTGATTCTTTCAGAGTGCTCTTTTGTGTTACAGAACTGATTAACCTGTAATGGACATTCTTGTTCAGAAAGCAGAGTTCTGTGAACAGTGGTCTTTTGAGGATCAGATCTGTTTTGTTCCCTGCTTGGCCCTCTTTGCTAAAGAGACTCAAAAAGAGTCAATGTTTCAGCTGCTTCAACAACATTCAACAGTGCTTGGAAGACACTTCAACATGCTCAGTTCTTATAAATAAAATTTTCTAGGGTTAAAGTTCAGAAATGGCAGAAGAAGCAAAGTGACAAAAAAACCCAGTAAGTATGATAAACCTTAAAGTCTTAACCTTCAGAGTAGCTTCTAAACCTCATCTAAACACGTTTTTCTTCATATCTCTGAAGTTCTTGAGTGATTCTCTGGAATGAAAACTGAAAGCAGTTTTGAATCAGAATTTTGTATTCCTGGCAAGTCTAAAAGAAATGATGTCGTGTTCATGGCTCAAAGCACGATTTTTTGCCTGCAAACTTTGTATTTGTTTGGATAAAGGCCTTGCAGCTCAGCCCTTTAAGAAGATAAAGAACATACAAAAAAAAAAAAGGGCATACACACTATCCAAATACAATATTTGGAATGTATTTGCCATATGGAAGCAAACATGATCTACCATTAAAAAATCAGAATTGGTTGAAACTGAATGCTCACAAATTAATTTGCTTTATATTTATTTCTCTGTGGCACAGTTTTTGTCAGTTGAAAATCACCAGAGAAAACTGGAGAAAAAGGAGAGAGAAGGAGAGAGGGCAAATGAAAATTGAATGCTAAAATCTTTCAGCTGTCTTTTACCTGCTTCAATTGATTTTATACTTAAAAAATCCCTTCTGCTAAATTACATATATAGTGCTTATCAGTTAATGATAATGAATAATATTCCTAAAAAATTATTACTATAATTGTAAGGGACATTTACCTGCATTTTAAAACTTGTATCAAAATGAGGTTTGTGTGACTGGCTGGATGCCAGTATCCAAGTACTCCGTACATAACAATGACTCTGAGTTCTTCACATTCGCTAAGAGTTTCTCCAAGGCTCTCCCTACGCAGACTTGGGTTGACAAGCTCCTTAAGGTTATCTTTGCCCAGTTTCAAATCAATACTGTCAGGACATGGTTACACCAGAACAGTATGTGAGGTTCCTTTACTAATAAGTGCATTACTAACTGGTAAAAAAATCATGAGCTTAAATAAAATAGTTGTATCAGTATGGTTCTATCTATTGCTTCTCTTCAGTCCTTCACACGGTGATGCTTCCCTTTCTTTCCCTGCACTTAATAACATACTTTTAGCAATTTCCTTCAGCATCAAACAGCAAATGTTGTCTTTTCTTGTGGTATAGTCTGAAAGAAGTATATACACAGATTTGTACAGAAGAGTTTGGCCACTGGGCTGTTGCAGAAGCAAAGCAATTCCCTGAGGAGACCGTGGGTTGCAAAGCTCCTTAGACTGGGTATCACCAAGAGAAAGATCCATTACTATAAAACATAGGGAGATTAAATTTAGGGGTAACCTGCAGATGAGGTCAGGTGAAGGGTTCTCATGACCCCCAAACTAAAAAGCATTTTCTCTGTCTGGTCCTGGGGTTATAACACCACATGCTCTTTCTCCCAGCAGATACATGGTGATGAGCTCCTTTAGTAAATGGCATAAGAACATGACATTTTTTACATGACTACAAAGCTGGGTGTTGGCCAAAGTAGCAGCTTCAATTCATTTGTTGTTTTTTTTTTCTTTGATCATCTGATTTAATAATGCCAGCTTTAATAATAAAACCAGACATTATGACCAAAAAAAGTCAGCATTTAATGAATAAAATTAACACAAAATTGTGTACTCTAACGAGATCATTACAAAAGTTTGTTGTCCAGTTTTCCTCCAGAACTGCAGCAGCCTTATTGTACAACAGTTATAAAACTGTACAACTGTACAACAGTTATAAAAGGTATATATTGCTCCAAAAATGTTTTGAACATGATTCAAAAAAGTTTTGTAAAGCCCATAGTCTTCTAAGCAGATAAAATATAAGGTTACATGTAGGTTCTTGTTTAGTGGTTATTAGCAAGAAATGGAAAAGACATTCTTCCCAGAATTACCCCAAGCTTCCAGCCTCAGAGTGGTCATACTATTTACAATGTGATCTTTAATTCAAGTTATTCCAAGGTTGTGACTGAATTTCTCTGCCTGAAACTTTTCCAGTCAGGTACCTTAAAAAAAGCAAACAAATTACTGGGAAGGCAAAATGTATTTTCAGGGATCTAAAACAAGTTCAAGCCTAACCAGTATTGAAGAAAGTACCCAGAGAAGGAAGGAAAATCCATGTACTCTTGTATTATACTTTCTCTGAAGTTTGCAGCATAAGGAATTGGAACTACCTCATCACTTAAAAATGAAAGTAACTGCTATAAAAATGTATCACAAGAAAAACTGATTTATCCGTATGAAGGCTAGAAAAGCTCTGGCACTGACATTATGTAGGCAGTGTAAGCAATTTATTGAGTTATAAACACAAGCCAGAAATGGCATTACCATAGCTCGTTGTTAACTTGAGGAGTGAATGAAATTCATAAAAATGTATAATTCTGCAGTGTTTATCCAAATTGCTACCTAGCACAGTGCTCAGTGACAAGAGATCAAGGGTGTTGGAAGTATTAGCATTATAGCAAAAACATAAACTGATGAGACTTTTAACTTGCTTCTTTCATAAAATCTTATTTGATGGCAATAGAATAGAGGACGAAGTAGAGGACAGTAGTTCAAAGACAGCAAGAAACAGTCAGTGCTGAGGAATCGAGGCAAAAATGTTTGGAAAAAGTCTAGAAAATCAAACTTTCTGTGCATATAAACCTGATCTGCTTAAACCTGCAAAAATACATACACAGGGAATCTGAAGATATTACTTTAAATAGCTGCAATAAATTGACTTTTACTAACAGCACATGACAGCAAAACCAGATACAATACCTCTATGTATAACTTTACTACTTCTGTGTTTAATTGCAACTGTGAATGTAATAAAAATTCTTGATATGCTGTAAAACATTGGGCTCCAATTTTGTGGGAGGAAGATCAAATGCATAATACAATTTTATGAAAGCAATGTAGCTAACAGCAGTTAGTGCTGATCCCAGGGACATAAGATATCCTTGTTCAGGTCCTAAAATCTTCCTTCGAAACAGCTCTTTATAGAAGGAATTGTGCTGAAGGACTAATTCTATTTTTACTTTCCTACTCTAATCAATATTGCTTCATCTCATTTCTTTCCTGAAGGTAAAAAAAATCTCATGGATTGTGGATAATTACAATGGGCAAAGCAATAGTGTGCTGGTTTATTGCTCAAATAATAAAGAAATAATGCAGGATAGCAATAAATAGCAGTACATTAGATGTGCCTTGCACGGTAGCAGCAATTCCAATAAAAGTTGAAGGTCTGAAGACTTAAAACTGATCTAAATAGTCCATGAAGAATAAGTCAGCTGTTTAAATTTAAGGAACAATTTCCTTTGAAAAGGACCCTGAGAAAGTAAAAACACGTTTCGTAATGTTTGCTAAGGTCATTTAACAAAACTTGATGTAATACAAAAATTTTAAAACATAAACCATGAATTTAGTAGCCAGAACTTAATAATTTATGATTCCACATTCTGAGGTGCCTAAATACAGCTAACTTGATAAGTATCTGCTCCTGTTTAAATCAAATTAATCCAAAATGAGTTTGGATATTTCCAATAATCTTTCTGAAACAAAAGTGTATCCCTATATTGTCTGCTCTTACATGAAGAGAATCCTGGCAGAATTAATATGAAGGATAAGTAACCCCGCCTCAAAATATACAGAAAGTAGTGAATTCTAAGCATTCTCCTGGAAATTCTTAGTGACCAAAGTTGACAGAATCACAGAATATTCAGATGGAAATCCACCTACAGGGATCATCGAGTCCAATGCTTACATGAATGGCCCATCTGTGGCAGGATGTCTATCCCCCCTCCTGTGTACCGCAAGATAACTGGTAGCCCAGGGGCTGAAAGGCTCAGCAGGGGTCATCTCTGGTGCCAAGGGGCTCAAACCTCAACTAAGAATTCACATCTTAGTCTGGGGAGCTGATGTGGGAAGAGATGAAAGAAGTATCTATGACTGAGAGACACCGTTTTACACTATAAAAGATACACGAATTATCACTGAGGAAGAAGCCTCTACATGCACATCATGAAGGAGTGTAAGGGACTTCTCCTCGAGTTCTGGACGCAGGTTCGTGGCTACGTTTCTTGAAATTGAGGGTAAGGATCTCGATGTGTGCCCCACCAATGATTGGATGGTAAGATAAATTGAATCCTAAGCTTATACTATTTCTTTGCTAGCTGAAACTCAAAGGGTACCTTATTGTGCACTGTATGAAATCTATTAGTAGTCTCTCTTTTTGTTTTATTCCAGTGTAGTATTAGTTTGCTTTAAGTCTTATATGTGTTAGTTTCCTTGTCTTTTAATAAATAATTCATTCTACAGTAGACAGAATCAGTCATTATTAACTTACAAACATGAGTGGGTTTTGGGGTGCTGGCCACCTCAGTAAAGTGCTGCCTGCTGCCAAGGCTTGGGCAAAAGGCAAGGGCTTATCTAAACTCCCACATCCATTTGTGCCACCATCTAGTGATCAAATCCACAACTTTGGCGTTATTAGCACCATACTCTTACCAGCTGAGCTAATCTCAGTGGCTTACTTCATCAAGTCACAGAACTGACCATGCAAATTCTTTTTATTATTGATTTTGAAAGATAAATATAGGGACAGAGAGACAACCACCATGAACATCAAAGATTAGAACTTTAATAATCTGTAAAATTGCAGGTGAACCTCATCTGCAAGTATTTTGGTATATCTACTAGGTCCTGTGGAACAGTTTGCATAAACCAATGTTTGATCAACACTGTAATTTAAATTAGCTTTCATCTTGGGAAAATGCAGAAAATTATGTCATTTCCAAGGAGTATAGTGAAAATCAAAGGATAAGTACTTTGGTTCTATTAACTTACTCAAGTGCATTCAAAAAGAAGGCACTGGTGTATTTCTATCTATATCAGCTGCTTAGTAACAGATATGTACTCAGCTACACACATTTCTAAGACAGGAATATTTAATACAACATGGTTAAACATAAAAGTGTCTAGAGGAATAAAGAAGCTTATATGGTTCTCATTTTGCAGAGGTTGGAAACATTTCTGATGTTTAGGAAAGTTTAATTTGATAATCAATCTTTCTTTATTTCACTAAATCAATTTATTTAAAAACAATTTTCACCGCTTACATTGGCTTGTTAGTATAAAATTTTCTCAGTATTTTTTTCCAGTAATATTTTTAAGTTTTCCTAACACTCACTCATCATGAGCTTCTATGGCACTTATTAAGACAAAAAGTCTCTGGAAATTATACAGAATTGTTTTGTGATCCTCAAAGGGCAGTAAAAGAAAAATAGAAGCAGCACACTTGGGCAATTCCTTCACTTCATATAAGACTGTTCAGATTCAAGAAGACCATGGCTACTGTTCCTAGCAACAGCTGTAAATCTAAGAGAATTAGTATATAGATGTCTTCATCCATCACAAGTGAGAAATCAGTTGTCAGAATGGTCAGTGCTGTTTCCTTAGTGTAACTTGATTTAATGCCACATCACTTAAGGTCAAGGAAATTTAAAGGCTGCCCTGAAAACAAGTGTGCTTACTTTCTCCAGAATGGTTGAAATGCAAGGCTTGCAACAGTCACCAATATCCACATAAAGAGCTGGTAGAGAAGAATTATTTGGCTTTTTGTCTACTTATTGCTTGCTTATTTTGGAGAAAACTATAACCACTGTTTCTATAAGGGAAGGAAAACATGATAAAGTTTAAAATGTCTGATAGCAGAAAATCCTATGGTTACTGATAGTTTGGAATATTCATACTGGAAATTTTTTGCTGTTCATCCATTTTAAAGACTTCACCTTTAGCCTACCCTGTAGCTACTTCCCTAAATATTTAAAAAATATCTGACCTTTACATAGATATTAGCCTGATCCTCATTCTTACTGACATATACTCCTTCCCAAGTGCAATATATTTTACTATGCTTTTCTGATTTAATATACTTATTTACAGATTCTTCTTAAGATACTAAAGATCTAATTAGAGTAATTCCTTAGATGACCTTTGAGCTTGTTAGCCAAAATAATTAATAGCTATGCTTAATTAGCATCTGGTTTTAGAGAAGTTTGCTTTCTTTTAGCTTTTCTTAAAATTTCTTTGATGAGGAACTAGAGTTAACATGTCATTTAAAATAACTGCAGTCCAGCCTCTTGAGAAATCTGAAAATATTTTATCTATATTTCAGGGTTTAAAAATCTGTTTGTTTCATTCCTACATCTTTATTGCCTTAATTCACATATTATCTGTTAAAGGGTTAATTAACGACCATGACATTAAGGTATCAGACTTAATTTTCTCAACCTTGAGGTAACTTCAGAAATGTGGCAAGTATGCATACAGTCTATAATCTTCATAGGAATCTAGTTTTGAAAAGTTAAAAAAAAATTAAAGTATTACTTCCAAACACTAGATTACATAACGATCAGAAAAAGTGTGTTGCTTTTCTATAGCACATTTTTTATAATATGGTACTTTCATTAATATTTTTTTCCATAGTAATTAGTAGCAACATTTTCTGAAACACTGAGACTGCAGAACAGTCTATTGCTAATTGCCATGAGCTCTCTATCCATTTTCTGACTCGCGAACTCTGGAAGATGTTTCTCCTTTCACATGATTACAATGAAAGGAGGCCAGGCCTGTCCTCAATTCGATGTGTGAAACCCCATTTCTGTCAAGCTAACCTTTCAGGAAATAGAGTTGAAGTAAATTTTTACTTCTTACATATATGTCCACTTCAATTTGGAAGGTACACTTAAGGGTGATGCACTCATAGAAAAAAAAAAAAAAAGAAGAACAGGAATATATTTATGGCTTTCACAGATTTCCAGGTTATCAGGCATCAACATAGTGTGCCTCTCTATTTTTCAATCTTTGTAATTGGGCTATTTTACTTATGCCAAAATGCCTCCTTAATTAAACTTCAGAGAATTCTGCTACTTTGCTTTCTCCCATCATTGAATGGAGATATTTTCCTCAAAGATTTTGTTTTCTTAGAATTTCCTTCATGATGTCTACTTTTCTGACATTTTGTAGCCTTCTTCAGAGAAGAACAAGCAGACATCAAAGTAGAAGTGTGAAAAAAAATCCTGAATAGATTCATAGCTATGTTTCCCTGTAAGAGTTTTTATTTAGTTTTCCTCTCTAGGCTGAGAATGACAGATTTGACTATCCAACACAGAGATCAGAAATGGAAAGATATTAGCTGGTTCACCAGGTTTATGGTAGGATTTTTTTATTAATTCAGTACATAGTGTAATGGGGCCAAGTAAGAGGTGGGTATCTGATGACAATAAGCCATGATCAAAAGTAATGTTTTGTTTGGACAGGGGTTAAATAGAGCACATTGAAATGGCTTCTGATTTCTTTCTGCTCTTTTTCTTGGAATATCCTACTAGATATTTTGCAATGATGAAACCATAATTTAAATACAGTAAAGGAATTGACCTATCAGTGGCTAGTATTCTATCCAAATTGTTGAGGGACTTTTTCCCCTTAGAAGATCTCTAAATCTTTTTATTAATAAAGATGCTAAATATCCTCATGAACCATGTTTCAAAATGTAATCTGAGCTCTGGGAATGCTGTGGAAGCAACACAGCATTTATCAGACCTTATTTATCCAGGATAGCTCTAGATGATTTAAAATTGATTTAAAGCTCAGCATATAGACCCAGCCTGGAATTAATTTTATAAAAACGTTTTAATATTTGCATAATTAAACCAGATGAACTTACAGCTTCTTTGGAATATTTTTGTCACCCTGAAGAAAAATATAACCTTGTTGGGCAGGTAAAGGATTGTCCACCAGTGGTTTCATAACATTCCTCTCATCTAACTAACAAGCTCTGCAGTCTCCACAAACTGGGCAGTATTCAACAACTTTTAGTACTAATTTTAGTCAATGAAGCCTACCTGAAAGAACAACCCAAAATAATGAGCCATCAACTAGATCTGCCCATCTCTAAATGACTAGATTAACCTGGAATGGGCTGGAAAAGAAACCATAAACAGATTGAAATCTGCTGATGGTCATTGGGAGATGCCAGTGGTGATTTAAGCCAATGAAGTGATATAAATAAAAAAACCATAAAGCAGTTGAAATGCAGAAGCAAAGGAGCACACAAAGAGAAAAAAATCTTGTAATTAAAGTTTTAAAAAAAAACTCTCAAATGATATTGATAAAATTCCGCATGGAAAACTTTTTATCAGACTGTAAAATCTGTTATAAAAAAGATTTGCATTACTAACCAGAACTCAAGCCTACTTTGCTTTAAAACTACAGTCATTATGAGAGATATGAATAATTCACTCTGATTAAAATAAAAATGAGCATATATATATGTTCATGTGTGTGTGTGCATTTCCTCTGTCTTAAAAATAGTGTTTACTGGAAAACTTGCAAACAATTCTACTCTTAACTTCTTTCTGGTGAGTATATGAATAGTTTCAGTTAGGACTTATAGGCTTTCTATTAAGCATTATGTCATTTTATTTTTACCTATTCTGCACATTTAATTCAATGTGTGTTTTTCCCACTCTCTTTTTTCTTATATTACAAGTTTAGCCTTTGGGTAGAATAAAGAAAGTAATTACTTTTTGTCAAAATGGTGCAAGAACATAGCTCTGAGGTTATGAAACAGACTTCATTAGTAGCGTATGTCTTCAATTTTTTGCTATTATTTTAGCTGCCCCGAGAGACCTTGAAAAATGAAACTTAGCACTAATGGACCTGAAATAATAGTACTAAGTAGCATAGAATCTTGTAGGGGTTCTATTATAAATAAGAAATAGTCTTTCACATAAGTAATTGCCAAAAGTTTTACAAATGAAAGAAACTTCATTTGGTGTTTTTTAACTGCAGTTTTACTGCAGTTAAATGGTGAAAAAAAGCATCCATACAGTTCCATCATTAGTAATGATTTCCAATGAAACATGACCAAGAAATTTTCATTATTTAGTTGTGAAATAATTCGGAATATTCTTAAGGATGGAAGAAATTATTTAATCCAACTGCTATAATTCCAAACTGTTAGGCAGTTAGAGGATTTAATTTCTGTCTCAAGTTCTTTGCTGATAGAATTTGGTGTCTGAGATTTAATGTTGTAACATTATACTAGTATTTCAATGAAAATGAAAAAATCATGCAAAAATAATCCACTCAAAGTCAAATAGTTCATCTATTACCATGTCTATGCCTAAAAACTTGTGATTCATTATCAAAATTCCTAAGTTAGTCAAAGACATAAAAGTCTCCAAGGGAAATATACCTGAGAATTTAATGTGGATCAATGGCTATAAGCAGAGACACCTATATTGACACCCCCCCCAAGAAGCGAGAGGCAGGGGAATCTCAGCTATTAGAACTCAGCATCAGACAGGGCTCCTGGTGTACCTTCCACACTGCCAGCACTCCAAAAGCATTTCTGGCACTGATTGGTGTCAAACAGTAATTGGGGCTATTGTAATGAGAGGTGGGGGAGGAATAAATGGCAAATGAGGTGGAGTGATGTTAAGCATCCATAGGCAGGAAAATTGTTTCGATACCTGAAGGCATACCTTCACTTTGATTTTTTTTTCCTTGTAGAAGTGTAGAATTAGGCTGAATTTTTAGGCTACACAAACTTCAGGGTTTGTTGAGGGGTGTGTGTGTTTTGTTTTTTTGTATATTGGTGGTTTTTTAAAGTAGATTTGGACCTGAGAAAGAACAATCTCTGCAGCCCATACAATTGTAAACCTTAACAAATATATAAATAAAACTGTTGCTTTTGTAACAGTGTTTATTTGTTCAGCTGTCAGTTTTTAACCTGCAGATTTGTTTCATTTTGTGGACAAAATTCATGACTGATAGACAACATTATTTTTTTCTCTTGATTTGGGAAGATCAACTTTGCAAGTACATTTAAGAAGTGATTGAAAATGGATGAATCGTTTAATTTGCTTTTTCTTTTCTTGTTGTCAGAAATATTACTTAAATAATCCAACATAAAACCAATAAAGTTGTCAAACTGCTCTCCACTACAAGTTCTTAAAAAGATATATCAATGTATCTATAGCAGGAGAATAAAATCTGTTGCCCATCTAATTATCTTGCTGTTTACTTTTAGTGTTAATATTCCTTCACTCATCCAAATAGTTTTCTAAAACAGGAAACAGGCATGCAAAGTCACTTAAACTAGAGATACTCATCAATTGCAATTTGATCAAATTGGTGCTGCAATCAAACCTGACTGACAGTTACCAGACATTACATTGACTTGCTTTCATTGCCGAGTGAACAATCATTTATTGAAAAAGATTACTTGATTATAATGAAAGCAAGTGACTTCAAAGTATTTTTTTTTTTACTAGGCTCTGCAATGAACACTTAAAAATTAATAGAAAAGGGCCTCCAAGTGATTATCACAAGAACATCACAACCTTGCCTTAACCACAAGCTATGAACAAACAGCATAAGATGCAGCATACAGGGCAACATAAAAATTAACTGAGTGGGATGAGCCATGACAGGTACCCTGGACAGTGTCAGAACAACTCTACCTGAGACTGCTGGAAAGGTGTAGTGTGATATCACCATTGTTTGACTTGATTGATGACATGTGCAATAACCCCACTCCTCAAGGACAGCATATGAGGGAAAATGCACACAAGCAGAGAGTCCATGCCAGGGCTGAGCTGCTGGGCACTTTGACTCTGAGCATGGCTGGGGTGATCACTGTCTTTCCTCAGGCTCTTCTATGCCAACCCACTGAAATGGTGCCAAGGCTGTCTCCCGCTCAGTACCAGCTCTTTTGGGATTTCAATTAGAAATACTCAGGTTTATCTATCTTATTGTAAAGGATAGAAACTGTAGAAAAGATCACAGCAATCTTATGTCCCTTCCAATGTTGGGAACCCTGTCTGTTGCACCGCAGGATGGGAACCTCTTTGTGGACTATGGCATACTGTTCAGAGTTCCCATCTGCGGTCTAGGTGGTCACCCTCACTATTTCTCACATTTTTAAAATATTTCTCCAAGTGAGCAGAGCTATCAATCTTTTACCTGTACAATACCCGACTTTCTATGTGGTACATGGAGCTTCACTTTGGACACTGTGTTCTTACACCACTCCTTCAGAATGAGCTCGTACAGGACATAACTAAAGGCAATGCATGCTGACAACAGAGCACATGCTCAGTTTACAGAGCAGTCACTCAGGTAATCACATATTGGTCTCTACAACCAAGGCCTGTGATTGTATTCTGACCATATTTGGAGTGAAATCACAATCTATTTGTGAAACTATCTACCTCGGTGCCCTACTACAGTACATGTGTATCCTTGTGGGAGTCTGTGAATGCTGAGCTATACCTGGCACAGCCTTGCTCAGTTTACTTCATTAATTGATCTCAGCATTGTCCATGAATAGGTGTTGCTTTTTATGCTGCATGGCATCAACTTTTTTCAGTGTATTTCAAACTAGAATGCTACTGTGAGATGACATCTAGACCTGACATCTAGAGTTCCAGTAGTGATTAAATATACCCCTAGCAGAAAAATTTTGGTTTGCTGAATTTGCAATATAGTAAACACAAAAGCAAAAACCTGTTTTTATACTTTTTAGACTTGAGACTATTTAATATAACTTTGCCTATATTTATTTATTTATTTAAATTATTTGGCCTATTAGTTGTTTTTTTTGACCACTGACATAAGAGCCAAAACATGGAGTTTCATGAAAACATATTGCCAAAATCAAAGCTTTATAACTGCCAAAACCTGCAGTATTTTTTTCTATTATTTTGGAGGAAATCCAAATCCAAATATAGGTTGAAGGTTGTATTCACAGTACATCAAAGATCCATATATTTCTATTTGATCATGCTTCCAAAATGTAATACTGAAAATAGTGTCAGAACCTGGGATAAAGGAATTCCCCCTGGCTTTTCCTATCCTGATGACTGAAACAGGAATAGATATATCAATGATATACATGAAGCTGAAAATATTGTTAAGATGAAGTTTATCTAGGTTTCTTTCACTGCTAAGAGTATGGAAGAAATTATCATTGAATCATAAAATATGGTGAGTTGGAAGGAACCCACCAGGATCACCAAGTCTAACTCCTGGCCCTACATGAGATATCCCAAAGGTCACACCATGTGTCCAAATGCTTCTTTAACTAAGGGAGATTTGGTGGTGTGACCACTTCCCTGGGGAGCCTTTTCCAATGTTCAACTGCCCTCTGAATTGTATCTTCCTGATATCTGGCCTAAACCTCCTAAGACTCAGATTTAGGCCGTGTCTTATTGTCCTATCACTGGACATGAGAATGAAGAGATCAGCACCTGCCTCCCTGCTTCTTCTCATTGGTATATTGAAGAGAGCAATGAGATGTCTCCTCAGTCTCCTCTTCTCCAGGATGAATAAAGGAATTGTATTGAGAAATTTAATAAAGGGAGTTTTACTTCCCAAATTTTTCTAATGGAAAGAACTTTTATTACACATCTTGTCCCTTGACATATGACCTGCAATTGTAGTGTCTGTCCTCCTTTGAAGTTTTAAATGAGTGTTCTCTGATCTACAATGGCACTTAATGTTACCTGTATAATTCTGTATATAGAATATAGAATATAGAATAGAGAATAGAGAATAGAGAATAGAGAATATATAGGCTGTGATCAGTGCAACAGCAAACACAAAATCCACAAACTGTTGTGTCTTTAGATAGATGAACTGAGATAGTAAAAATAATTTTTAAAAAAATCCCAAGACCCTTTACCATTTTCCTGTAGAATACCCTATTTTTTGAGTTAACTTGTCCAAGTAATTTTCCTTTCTTTAATTACTCCACACTTTTTAACTTGAGTTTATTTACAGCTACTGCATATCCTTTGTTTTACAAGCAGATCTTTATTATGGAGTTTAGTGGCCTTTTTTTGTTTGTTTTGTTTTTGAGCTATATAAAGTTTAAATATTATGGAGACGTAATAAACATGGGTGAAGAGAAGAATCTACTGACCTAGAGAGGAGAGGACTCTTTTATACTTTAGTATTTCAGCAGCCTAAAGGTGTAGAAGGAAAAATGTGGAATTTCAAATTAAAATAATCTGCATTCAAATACTGTTAAGATATTTAATTTAAAATTCTATGGTGTTTGCAGCCATAGAGTTATAGGATCATAGAATGGATTAGTTTGGAAGAGACCTTAAAGTTCATCTATTTACAAACTCCACTGCTGTGGGCAGGAACATCTTCCACTATACCATATATACACCTGGAACTTGAGCCAACTGCAGAATTTTGCAGTGGAAACTTTGATACATTTCAAAAAGTGAATGAAGGTGTTAATGGCCTGTGAGTGACATTTCCTACTATAGACAGAAAAGGTGTATGTTCTCCTATTATACAACATCAGAAATAAATGGCCTAGGTTCTAATATTCAGCTGAATCCCTGAGTTTTAACCTGATGAAGAAAATCAGTGCCAATCCTTGACTCCTCTTTCCCACACTACTCTTGATTTGGTAGACATAAATAATCTGTTTATTGTTTCTTTTCCAGATTGAAAATTCCTATTAATTTAGGGTTTTATATTTGGAAGCCTTGATCTTGTTTCTGTGTCTTTCAGTTCTACAGTTTTTGAGATGGGTCTTCAAAAAGTGAGTATACCCCGAATTTAGCTCAATGCTGCAAGCTTGGATGATTTTTATTTTTTTATTACTACTAATTAGTGACTGCTTAGCTAATGCCAACATAGACATTCACAATATATTGACAATAATACCTGGATCTTCCTCCTGTTAAGAGGAAAGATTTATGCTACACATGGCCAAATATTGCACTCTAAAGTAGACAATGTATAAGCATGGGAAATAGAAAGATATGTGCTACAAACGCTCATGTTTTCATGTCTGCTATCTATAAAAGTGCATTCAGACATTGTTGAAAAGTATGCAAATGAAGTGTTCTTTTTATACTGCATGTAAAAGAAGCTGATAATATGTCCTACAATTATTTTTAAATTCTTTTATTATGATTACTTCACAATTTCTTAGATCCAAAATACTTTTTGGTGGATAGTCAAAACTTAAATATGTCATTTATTTAATAAAATTAATTATTTTTTCATAATATCATTATTAAAACTTTTGCAAACAACATAAGACAGAGGACAGAATGACCTCCCTTAAAAATTATAAAAGAAAACAGATTAAAGACTAGCAAAAAACATAAGGAAGCAAAACTTGTAACTACTGTGAGCAAATCACTTGTTTAAAATAGAACAAAGGTTAATGTCTAACTTGGAGGAAATGGAATCGTTTCATAGCTCAATAGAGAACTGCCCCACCTTTTTCTCAGGCTTCAAATAATATGAACTACCTAATATCCTGAATTGCAAAGAACCCCGCTACTTTGTGATATCAGTGAGTGCAATGGTGCTTAACCTTTTTAGGCTGTTGCATAAGCTAAGTGCTTCTACTAAACCAGTGGAGAAAACATTTGCATAGATTGTGGCAACTACACAACATCATTTATTCCCTCAGCTGCTGGTGACTAGAGACTTCTTTCACATTTATAATTTTTTTTAAGTGGCTGAATTAAGAAAATTAACAGAGCATTGCCAGTTCAGAGATCTTAAATGATGCATTAAGGGACCAGTTAGTGTATGTATGTGAAAAAAGAAACAACCTAAAAGTGGTTATTAAGTGAGAGCAATTTGACCCTACCACATGTCTTAGAATTTCTGTATCAATGAAGACAGACACTAATGATGCCAGTGAGATGCATCTATATTATGAAATTTGTGCAAAAAGAAGGAAGCAGTACAAGCCCAGTATGGTCAGATGTCATGGTTTTCCTTTGTCATCTCATAATGCAAGTAATTTTCAACCAGTACAATAAAGTGAAGCAGAAAAAAATGGTAGGTTATTTTAAAAACCAATTTCAAAAAGCAATTTGCAAGACTACAGAAGTGTATATGTAAATTCACGAGCTTGCAAATTAAGAATGGATCAAACTGAGAGTGACATACTATACATTTTATTTGTTTAATTTAGATGACAGATGACATTATTTTGCAATTTAAGAAACAATACTTACATTGGAGCTTAATACAATACAGTTACTTATTTACTGTAATTTGCCACAGTTTTATCAGACAAAAAATAACCCAGAGAAAACCAGATTAAAACTAGTTATTAATTTGCTGTCTGATTTTATCAGATAAAAGCACTACGAAGCATCACAGTTTAGACAAAACATCAAACAGTTTCTCCACAGCATACTTTTGAATAGTAATGCATACCAAAATTACCAAGTGGAGAGAAGTATGATGTACATGTTATTGGCTGATATAATCTGTTAATCTACCTCTTTGATTAGAAGGATGAAGAAAAGCTTATCCAGAGAAGACTTAAAAGATACCTCTGATATCCTGTTGGCTTTTTCCTGAACTACCCTATCATAAGATTTTAACTCTCCACATTTGATGTATTTGTCATACCCAGGTTCTAATCTAGGGTGAGCAAAGCAGTTCTCCAGACAGAATAGTTTAGTTAATATTAAACAGTTTATTTATATCTAGATTCCTTGCATTAATTCTGATGTGCTTTGTAAAGTAGAAAATTTTTAAAAATCCAGAACTCCCAGTAATGAAAGCCTTGGTCATGAAAAGCATGCAGTTATCTAAGATGTGACTTGACATAGTATTCCTCTAAACCATACTATATGGCTTATTAGTGTTCTTAAACGGGAGTTCTTAAAAGAGCTCTTTTCTATCAAGGAAATACCTTCAGAACCAAGCAAAACAAATTGAATAGAAAATCCATGAAGTTCATATAAAAAATTCAAGGACTGGAAGAAGACAGGCCTAAGTCTGTCACAGAAAAATCTCTTTACCTTTAATTTACCTGTCCTTTTCTTTACATAATTCTATCCTGGACCTGAGAAAAACATCCTGTATGAAAGTGGTATAAAGACTGATACACTTGTCTTCCAAATCAGCTCCACTTGTAAAAGGAAAAATATATCCAAAATGGGACATTAAACTATATCAGACCTCTTTTTAGAAGGTGAGAGAGGAATTACTGAGACCAGAGTATTTTGGTGCAAATCTCAATGCAAGATGTATCCTTAGGCTATTAGAAAAGTTTGCTGCTTATTCTATAAACTCAGCATCTATGAATAAAGTGGCTGTTCTATGCAATCTTTTCATAGGAATGGCTCTCTTGAAGGATGAGATTTATCATAGAATCATAGAGTGTTAAGGGGTTGGAATGGATCTTAAAGATCAGTTTGTACCCATTATTCCTTGTGCTATTACTAGAGCTTCTGACAGTCCCTCTCCAGGCTTCCCTGCAGGCCACTTCAGGCACTGCAAGGTTTTGTGAGGTGTCCACACAACCTTCCCTTCTCCAGGCTGAACAGCCCCAACTTGCTCAGCCTGTTTTCTTAAGGTATGTGCCCCAGTCCTCTAATCAACTTCATGACCCTCCTCTGGACTTGCTGCCACAGTTTCATGTCCTCCTTATGGTGAAGACACCAGAGCTGGATGCAGTACTCCAGGAGGGACCTTACAAGAGCACAGTGGGGGAATCACCTCCTTCAACCCTCTGGCCACACTCCTTTGGGTGCAGCCCAGGATACAAGTGGCCTTTTGAGCTGAAAACACATACTGCCGGTTCATCTCATATTTTTCATCAACTATGGCCCCCAAGTCATTCTCTTCAGGGCTGCCCTCAATCCCTTCTCTGCCCAGTCTGTGTGTGTGTCTGGAATTGCGACACTCCAATTATAGAATCTTGCACTTCGCTTTGTGGAACTTCATAAGGTTTGCATTTGCCCACCTCTCAAGTGTGTCAAGGTTCCTCTGAATGGCATCCCTTGCCTTCTGCTCTAAATAAAGGCTTCAGAAAAGGTTTATGAGTTCAGGTTTGCTTAGGATATGTTATTAATTCTTTGTCTTTTTCTGTCTGAAAAAGATTTGGTAATTTATAATAAAAACTAAGATTGCAACAAATGGATGGAAATTCTGTGAATGCTCTATTCCCATAACTCACTATTCTACATAAATGTTACTATGAAGAACAGCAGGTTTTAACATGGAGCTAGGATCTTAGAAGGTATAAATCCACAACTCAGTAGATTTATGAAAATTTATATTATTTGAATGTATAGAGCACAGACTACAAGAGAACATTTTCTGGCATGCAGATACCTCCATTTCACAGTTAAATTAACTTCACAATTACCAGGATTGGACTTATTCCCTTAAAAGCCCTAACAATACCTTTGCTGCTTATTTAAAGGAAACCACATAATATTAATTAAATGATGGCTATTTTTAAATGAAATTACCCTTCTTTATTGATGCTGGGAGAAGTCTTAATTTTCAGATACCAGTATAGGCTCCAGCTGCTCTAGAACTCAAGAAATAAGGCAATATATCAATGAAATATATCAATAAACATATATACTGGACTACTGGAGCAATAAAGCAAATAATTAAAATTTCTAACACACTTTTTCACTCTGGCAGTTCCAGCTGTAAAAATGTATCTAATAAAGCACTTTATTGTTTCTGAAATGGTACATTTTCAAGTCCACATAAATGTAAAAAGAAAATCTCTTCTAGATAGAAAATTTGATTGTAAACCAGTAATTTGACAATTTATGTTTAATAGTACTAATGCTGAGATATTTTCGGTTTTTTTTTAAACAAAAGCCCTCAAGATAAATGTCTTCTTGTCAAATCTTGACCTTGTAGTCTGAAGAGTTTTAAATTTTATTTTCTTCCCAGAAGTACAGGGTTTTTGTGAAAGTAACATCTATTAATTATGACAATCTCAGTCATTGCATCATAGGATGATTAAATAATTTTTGCAAACTTAGTACCTATGTTCAGCGAGATTAGTCATTTTTAGGTACACTTATCAGCTTATCCTTTTTTAATTTGAATTTTAAAAAAATCTTATAAAATGTTCTTCATCAGGTTCTAGGATTTGTCATGATGCATTGTGGTATTTGTAGATTTCTCAGTCTGGCTACTAATCTCATGAGTGTACTTAAAAAAGAAGCAGTAAAACTAATAATGAAAGAACCGAGATAAAAACGTAAGAAGATACAGAGCTAAACACACATAGCTGCTTTAAATGTTAAACAGATCCTAAGCACTGTAGGATACCTCGATTTCACAAAAGAAGTCTAATTTAGTATTGAATTGCATCTCCTGGCAAAGTGCAAAGATATTATCAATTTACCTTATTATTTTTTTAATGAGATGTTCAACATGTTAGCCACAAATCCGAATATAATTAAAATTGTATTTTTGAGCAGCGGTTTTATTTTAACTGTCTCAGTAGATTGCTTAGCTAAACATTGAATTTTTGATTGTACTGTCTTTATCAACTTTTACACCAGTGGATGAGAAATCATGGTGGGTATTTTTTTTCCCATGACTCAATAAAAACTCCAGTGTAGAACCCTGTATAAGATCAAGAGTGGCAGCAGCTTTAATAAAAAGTCAAAGTCAGCACTGAGATGGACAAAATCTGTTCTGTAACACAAACATATCAAGAGCCCCAAAACAAAGTTTTGTGAGAACTGTGAACTGTACATCAATTTCTTCCCATGGCTTAAGCAGTTCTAAAACTCAATTTGAGACCAGAAATTGCTCATTCTGTTGCTCTGAGAGCAGTCTGGGTGCAGCTGTGTGGGTAAACTTCCACAGGAGCAAGGCACAACCTTTGGTCCAGAACACCATTTCCCTGCTGGCCCACTGCCTGGGCTGGTTTTGGTCTGTGCTTGCTCAAACACATCCAGACAATACTCAGCCATATTAAATGATATCAAAAGCCAGGAACCACACTGAATGAGAATCATGAATGAAACCACCCAGCAGTTGCAGAGAGAGATTAGATAATTGCTGGCAGTACTTATTACTTCAGGCAATGCCTTTTCTGCTTTCCATGCAGTGACAGTGTGGCAATGAGCAACAACTCTAGCTAAACAGATTGGTATTTGGGTGTATTTGGGAGTATGCATCAAGTCCCTAGTATATACAGATAACTAGAAAGGATGGGTAGACATAAAGTGTGAGATCCATGTCACCAAATACCTTCCCTCTAGTCACTGTTTTGAAGCAGTGGCTGTAACGCACCTGAGTTTCCTACCCCATCAAAGAAAAAGGATAGGAGTTTCTGGGTTCATCTGAGAAAAGTTCCTTGTTCCCCAGCCAAGGCCCAAAACTTAGATGAGCTGGACCTTGTCCTTGTGCAGTATTTTCAGTAATATATATTGAAAGGAGCTTGCTTTTATGGCCTACCTCTGAGCACTGTTTGACTTTTCATAAATTATTAAACATTCATGCTCACTTCACTTCTGTGATTAAAGGAGATATCTTCCATTTATAGCAGTATAACTGAGATAAAGAAAGATTAAATATACTAGTCTCAAAGCCTACTAAAGGCTGCTATTGATTTAAATGAGAATTAGATCAGGCCATTTGTGAATTTACTTCCTGAGACAGTGTTAAAATCCATCTAAATCTATTTATAGAACTAATACTGTAATCCAGGCATGTCCCTTAATTTCTGTATTGCTACACTTTCCTGGAAAAAAGTATTCTTTTAATGCCCTAAATGGCTTCCTAACTTTTGAAGAAATACATCGTATATGCATATACATATACACATATACATACATATATATACACATATACACATACCTACATATATATTATATATATACACGTGTCTGTGTGACTGTGTGTATCCACTATACATATATGTGTGTAATAAAGTATATGTTTCAAAGATGAAATGCTCTGGAGATGAGAAATATATCATGGGAGGCGGGTGAGGTTTCCTACCCAGCAAGATCTCAGAACCTGAGCAGAGGAAGCCATCCTAACCTCATGTCCCACGCAGGAAATGGTGGAGCTGTGATTCAAAGGAAGGTCTGACTCGCATGGCTGGAGCCAGCAGGGACCATACACAGCCCCACCTGGACAAAAGCCACCCCCAGGGAGCTTGTCCCTGATAAATTGTGGGGTGATAGGGAAGGATTAGAGTGACAGGAGCTAGTGAGGGCCCTCTGCCACTGACTTTGAAAATTGCTGGCCACACCAGAGCACATTTGCAGTTTTACAAATGAGATGAGCCAGGGACTCCTGAGGTAAGAGAAGCCAACAGGAAAACATCAGGGAAATATCTTAAAGGGGTTAAGGGATGTTCCAATAGGAAGACAACACAGTCAAAAGCCCAACTGAGGTGCCTTCACACGAATACACACAACATAGGCAACGAGGAGAAACTGGAAGAAAGATTGGGACATCCTTGTTTTGTGGGCATGTAGAGACAAGATGAAGGGGAAAGGCTTCAGACTGAAGGAGACTAGGTCTGGTTTAGATATTATGAAGAAATTCTTTGTTGTGAGAGTGCTGAGGCTGGGAACAGGTTGCCCAGAGAAGCTGTGGATATCCCATCACTGGAAATGTTCAAGGCTGGGCTGCATGGGGCTTTGAGCAACTGGTCTAGTGGAAAGTGTCCCTGATAATCTTTAGGGTCCCTTCCAACTCAAGCCATTTTGTGCTTCTATGACATTGGGGGTGGGGGCAGGGAGGGGACAGGATTCTTGGTTTAATTTGGGAGGAAAAGAAATTGAAAATAAAACCAGAAAAAGTTCAGTTTTGTGAGACAGTAATTCAACAGTGCTTGAAGTAATTTCAGTTACACAATTTTGAAGGAAACTGATAAAATGAGAAGTTATGATAAATCATGCAAGTCAGAGAAAATTGAATTGTATCAGTAGAAGAAATGCTGAAATATATATCTTGATCATTCCTGTGAGTCAGATTACTTTAATATGTTATTAACAAAAGTCCTTTTAAATTCTGAATTCATAAGTTGCTCTGAATGATGAAAAAGAAAAAAAGGGATGTTTATATTAATTTTAGAGTAAATCTGTTAAATCATTTAATCTTAATATTGGAGCAGCTTCAAGATTGAAAGATCATTGCAAAGGCCTGAAGGCACCCCAGAGGAAAAGATGACAGATTTCTGTGTGTATGTTTAAGCTATAATTATATAGAATCATAAAATGAGTTTCTTAGGAATTATTTTTGGGGGATACAAGACCAGCTTTGATTTTTTTAAGGTTACTTGACCCAATTTAGTAGCATAGTTGACAAGTATTTTGGTGCCTCTGGAGACATATGATTACTAGAAAGAATGCAGAATTGAGCTCTGATGATTACTTGTCATATATGATTGTGCTGGCTTTAAATGCAGAAATAGATCATATTTGTGTGAAAATCTACTTCTGATGAAAAATAGTTCTTATTATAGAAATGTTGAAAAGGTAAAATGGTAGAAAAAGATGTGTGTGAAAGCAACATCAGAGTCGATGGATTCTTTCAAGTCAGAGCAAGGCTAAACAATTAATTATTGAATATATGGCTCAGTAGATTAGAATTCTTAATAGGGTAGAAAGACTATTGCCTCCAGACATGATATACTTTTGGTGATTTATTTATAAATAGTATTATACCTTATTGTAATATCTTAGTGAAATGTCATAGGATATTGTTTTTATTTCACCTGTAGTGTTTTAATCAAGTTAACACCAATAGACCATTTCTATTTCAAACTAGAAGTTTAAAGAAATTCTTCCTTCACTTACAAGAATCCAGGTGTGATAAAGATCAGTCAGGAAGAGATTCTGATATTATTGTCCTATACCTTAAATTCTCTGACCCTATATTTAGGTATTGCTAGCAGAATGGTTAGAATGAAGTACTGAGGGAACCAACCTGAAGACTGACAAAGCCTTTGCCTTATAGACACCATAAATTATTAATTATATATGTGTATTATAGTCAGTTTCTTACCTTAAAGGTAGACATTGTTCATAACTGAGACTGTAAAGCTAAATTAGATCCACCATTTTAAAAAGTTTCATTTCTAAATTTTGGAGAAGATTTTGCAATAGTTTCCAAATCAGGAAACACTATACTTTCTGACTCATTAAACCTTCTGGAATTTTACTTGACAAGTGACACATGAGTTGAGGGTATCAGTTGATTTCATTCAAACATTAATGAAATTTTTATTAACTGAGGGCCTGAAGCAGGTAAATTATATGAAAAAAGGTGGCAAGCTAAATATAATTGTGAAAAAGTCACGTTAATGTAAGAAACAACTTTGTGAGGTAATTCATAATTAAAATTGAATCCTGCCAATGAGGGCAAAAAAAACCCCTTGTAGTCAGTTGACCCTGGCTGGATGCCAGACACCCACCAAAGCCTCTCTGTCACTTCCCTCCACAGCTGCACAGGGGAGAGAAAATATAGTGAATGGTTCATGAGTTGAGATAAGGATTGGGAGAGATCGCTCACCAAATAACGTCACTGGAAAACCAGACTAGAATTAGGGATATTAACTGAATTCATTACTAACAAAATCAAAATAGGATAATGAAAAGTAAAATAAGACCTTAAGAACACCTTCCTCCCACCCCTTCCTCCTTCCCAGATCTACCTCCTCCCACAGCAGTGCAGGGAGATGGGAATGAGGGTGATGGTCAGCTCATCACAGGTTGTTTCTGATCCTGCTCAGGGATAGGAGTCCTTCCCCTGCTCCAGCTTGGCACTCATCCCACAGGAGACAGTACTCTATGAACTTCTCCAACTTGAGACCATCTTCACAAACTATAGCAGTGTGGGTCATGCTTCCACAGAGTGTAGTTTTTCAAGGACAGGCTGCTCCAGGATTGGCTGCTCTCTCCACAGGCCTCCCACAGGATCACAGGGTCCTCTCAGGCATCCACCTGCTCTAGCATGAGTTTCCTCCATGAGCTGCAGGTGGATCTCTGCATCCCTGTGGTTCTCCATGGGCTGCAGGGGCACAGCTGCCTCACCATGGGCTGCACCAGGGGCTGCAGGGGACTCTCAGCTCTGGTGCCTGGAACAGCTCCTGCCCCTCCTTCTGCACTGACCTTGGTGTCTGTTCCTCTCACTTGTTCTCACCCTTCTCCTCTTTGGCCACAATTACATAAGTGCAATATTTTTTTTCTTTTCCTCCTTGTTCTTCATCTTGTTATCACAGAGGTGCTGCCACCATTTCTATCTGGCTCAGCCTTGGCCAGGGACACATCTGTCTTGGAGTCATCTGGCATTGACTTTGCTGGACATGGGGGAAGCTTCTGGCATCTTCTCATAGAAGCCACCCCTGCAGCCCCCACCACTACCAAAACCTGACTGCGCAAACCTGCTTCCACCCTGCAATGTCAAAATCGTACAAATACGGTATTTTTTAATGAGAAAAAACCTACAGCTTGGTAGTTTTAGACCAGCATGTCTAAAACATATTTAACATGTTTTATTCAATGTCATTCCTAAGATCTTGCTAGGGAATTAAGATGTTGTAAAATTTACAGTCACTTACTGCTTCTTTTCAGCATGTGGACAGATATCCACAGACTTAGCTAAATTCAGGGATACATTAAAAAATCTCTTTCATTAGAAATTATTTCCTGCATTTAATGGGCTAGTAAGCAACTCTTCCCTCTCACAGATGGATATTTGATACCTTTGATGAGAAATTTATCTCTTACTATATCCGATTTTAAAAATAATCATTAAGATTATTTCAGTTCTAATAAAGCAAAATACATTTATTTTTCACACTGTATGAACCTAAAACTTTGGAAAAATGCATGACACAAATTCCTGAAAATTATATACAGCTTGCTGTTGACACCTGAAATTGTTCTGAACCAGATTAGATGACACCATAAAAAGTTTAAAATAACTTCAGGTTACTACAACATGATTAATCTGTTTTGTGTGTAACTTGAGTGAAACACTCTATCTCTGTTTGCTATTTTCTTTTACCTTTAAGCCTGGCCTGTTTTTCTGGCACAAAAAACATATATTAAGGTGATCTAAGGACAAAGGTGCTGCAAAGTCCCTAAAATAGGTTGACTTTCTTCAGAAACAGAGTTATGAATATTTCATTCCAAGATGCCCCCTTTAAATTATATTTTTCATTAATATGTGAATTTTTTGCTAGGCAAAAAATTACATCTGGGCATCATAAGAATGTACTAAACTAATGATTGATAGACTGACACTGGGGCATAGGAGAAATTCTCATCCTGGTCTAACTTCCTGATTGATCACTGGGAAGACATGCTGCTCTGAATGATTAATTTTCAAAATATGAAATACATTGATTACCACTTTGTTAAGCAGTCTTTCTGATAAAGTGATGGATTTAAAGAATAAAATATATCAACTGTTTATTCAGTTTTCCAAAAGAACTGAACATGCTCAATACTTTCTTTGCAGTCTCATCCCAAAATAACTTATTTGCAAGGTGTTATCATTTGAATATATCAATAATTATAGAAGGTGAGAAGAAATATTGTTAAATTTTTAAACTACTGTTTTCCAGAAAGCTTTACTACAGAGTATTCCTCATTTAAACAGAGGGCATGTTTTATTCATAAAATTATGTTTAAAAATGCATTACATTGGGTTTATATAATGAAAAAATTAAGCATGACTTTTTAATATAATTACTCCTCTTCCTGGATGTTAAGGATAGTTACAAAGCTCGAACACAAACTTCTCCACAAGGTTGAAGGAAAAGGTTACATACACAGTGGCAATTTTGATATAATTATGACATTGCTCTGAAAAAATGGCAAATCCTTGGCTACACTTGAGTATATAGACCTGTAGCAGCAGAGGAATTCTAAACCCCTTGAAGACTGTGTCTTCTGAAGCTTCACCCCTTCGTCCCCAGAGTCCCCAACTGCAGGCAGGTGGGTATTTACTGTTCCTTCAGTCTATGCTGTCCTGCACAACACTGTGAATACAACCATGGGGGAACACAGCTTTGCTTTGCCAAGTGCTGTGTGTTTATGTAGCCTTAGAAAACAATCCTTCAGCCTGAGTGCTTTGTCCCAATTCTTTGGCATCCGTAACTACATCCATTTAGTGGCTGTAGTTCGAAGAAGGTAGAAATTGTCCTACATGTTCTGCTCACCCTGTGGCAAACACGGGTTGTATTTTTCATTACCAGGTCAGATGATAACTTTGTATCCTTCACTTCTTTGAGAACCTATTTCAGAGCTCAAGTTCTGTAGGTATTGTTGTGATCTATTTAATATAATGGAAAAGGATAGATGTTTTTAAAAACTCCGGTTATTTTATTATAGAAAAAGGTCATAAGAGTAATATTTTTTTATTATGGGTGTACTTTATGATACAATAATCACTCATAAAATGTGTTCTAAAATATGAATTTATACCTGCAGCACTGATGCAATTTCTTTTAGACAAATTATGCCTAAGAAAATAAGTTATTAATAAAAGAATGCTCTAGATTGTTTGCACAAACTTTGTCAATGTCTGGGCCACATTCTTATTCAAAATTCTTCTAATTAGGCCGTATTACTTTCTGCTAACTATTGCTCAAATTTTAAATGGGTAGGAAAGCAATCAGATATTTTCCTTGAAAAAAATGCAGAAATTGCCTAAATTTAAAGTGAAATTAGGAAAAAGCTGAGTGCCTTTTTAACTGCCTTTTAGTGTTGTTTATGAAGGTAAATAAAGAATAGCATTTTTGCTTTTCATAAATATCTACTCATGACTGATGTGGAATCTACTACAGAATCTCTATTTTTGTACTAGTTTTGTCCTTAGTGAGTAGCAGACAGGGTAGATTTTTAGGTTGATTTCAGTCCTGAGGGTAGGAGCATACCAGGTATGCCTATGGCGGGTGCAGTTCATTAGGCTGCCTGACTAAATCAAACAAACCAAGTTAAAGTCAAAGGTCTGGCAGAAATGTGCAAGACTTATAGTTGGGCTGGAACACCCAAGGCAGTGAAAGGTGGATTGAGGACAACAAAATGTTGAAAAACAAAGAAAGAAGAGGTTAGAGACTCTGAGTTGCATGTGAACAGGTGGCTGGTCAGTGTGCTTTGCTCTGACTCTGCCTGTTCTTGATCCCTGCAATCTGTCCTGCAGTCTGAATCAGTACTGTGTGTAACTTTGCCTGTGTGAGCGAGCTCTCTACACAGAGCCTCTGTGCGAGCACAAATGTGAAACCAGACTAGCAGGAGGGTAGGGTAGCAAATCTGAATGCCAGCAATCAGACTGAGAAGTCATGAGCTCAATAGGCGTGACAGTTTTGGCTGGGATAGAGTTAAATTTCTTCAGAGTAGCTGATATGGAGCTGTGATTTGGATCTGTGCTGGAAACACTGTTGATAACCCAAAGATATTTTCATTGTTGTTGAGCAGTGCTTGCATAGAGCCAAGGCCTTTTCTGTTCCTCACATCACCCAACGAGTCAGAAGGCTGGTGAGAGAGAGCAGAAGGAGTCTGGAGGGGACACAACCAAAACAACTGACCCCAATTAATCAAAGGGACAACCTACACCATACTGCTCAGCATATAAAACTGGGGGAAGGAAAAGGAAGCAAAGGACATTTGGAATGATGATGTAGGTCTTTTCAAGTCACTGCTTTGAGTGATAGAGTCCTCCTTTCCTAGAGATGGCTGAACAGCTGCCTGCCCATGGGAAGTTTTGAGAGAATTCCGTATTTTTCTCTGCTTACATGTGCAGCCATACCTTTTAAAATGTTCCATTTGCTTTTAATTGCTTTATCTATTCAACTAGTTTTATCTCAACCTACAAGTTTTCTCAGTTTTAGCCTTTCAGTTCTCTTTTCCTATTCTGTCAGGAGAAAATGAGCTAGTGACTGTGTTGGGCAGGGTCTGAGAGTCTGAATAATTCAATTGCCTGTAGCTGTTTGCCAGAAAGGGCAGAGGGAGATGCACCGTGCCTACCTTGGCATGTCTGTGCAGAACCTTCTCCAGCAGAGTCAATATTAGCATGTTTTGACTGCTAAGTGTCTCCATGTGCTAGTTTTAAGATCTTGTTCACTAAAGAATCTAATGTTTCTCAGGTAGGCTGAGATGTCTGTAGCCATCTTTATTAACTAAAGCATTTCCCAGGTAATTATATGTGATCATAAAACCATGACTTGAAATTCACAGGTGATTGTACTTTTCAATCATGGTAACTGACTACTGTGTACAGTAAGGTACGATTTTGGTTTTAAATTGTTCCAGTGTGAGATTTGTGAGATTTCTTCCTCCTTCTTGCATGAGGCATATTTTACCTAAATATGAACAATGATGCAGTCAGTCTCATTCATTAGACTGTGTATTTTCAAGAACCATAGAGGCCTGACAATTTGTCAAAAAGATGTAGCTCAACTTGGTGAATTACCTAGAAAAAAAAAAAAAAGATTGAATATGCACAAATAGACAAGATAATATGCTCATATAAGTCTCTGTTCCTGAGAAAATCAAGATAAAATTACTTAATGGGACATTCTCACTTTTATTCCATCCCCATTATTCACTTCCTATCAACAAAATCAACTTCTAGGCATAAGACCAGAATAGTGCTTTCAGAATAGCTCCACAATACTTGCTCTTTCATGTTTTCCCTCATAAGAAGCATGTGACAAACCCTTGTCTGCTCACTACACACTACACTGCAAAAGGTTTTCAAGAGTAACTTTAAAATTTTTTATTTATTCATGGTGGGCTTTTTTTCTGAATTCACAAGTTACTTAGACTTCTCAGTCCTCAACTTTTAAATCTTCAGATTTGAGTGTTGGAATTTCAACACTTTGATTAAAAAAGTGGCCTTACTTTCCAAGGTAATGAGTTTCCACTGAAGTCAGTGGAAACTCTTGTTACTCACTGCTTCTAAAAGCCTACCACTTTAATGCAAGTGTTTAAATTATTATGAGAGACAAGATTCTTAAAAGTACCTAAGGGACAAAGTAAAAATTTTATTTAAAGTTACTGAAGCTGGTAATTTAGTCTCTTTTGAAATTCCCACTTTCAGCAATCTTTTTAAAGTGAAGAATCTATCATTTCTAGATTTTTGGAAATTATTTCTTTCCACCTAAAGGAAATGGATAAAAAAAGAGGTGGGAAAAAGTTACAAGAAAAATAAATACTGTGATGATGATGAAATACATAAGCTTTTAGTCATTTAACCATTACAAAATTAATTTGTTTTGTAACTTCTGATAGGAATCCAAAAAATGAGCTCTGTGTAAGGAAATTCTACATAGAATTTTCATTTTCTAAACAGATTTTAACCCTCCTGAGTCTGAGGAGAGAATTTAGTCCATGTCTACACATTTCTGAGAGGGTTCTGTAACCTCTAGATAAGGCTTCTTTATTTGGGGGTAGTGTCATCACCACTGTTCTTAAAAACACATGAATATGGCTTTATTTTGAAGGGTACCTGATCCTATTGGAGGGAACCATGGACAATCTGAAACCAGGGTCCTTAGTACATGTAGGAATTATTTCTCCTAATTCATGTGCCTTCTTAAAGCAGTAAATAATCTGTTCCAGCACTGTGTTTCTGGAATTGTACAGACAGTTAAACTGAAGGAATTTTTAAAAGGTTCCTTCAAATTTCAACCAAGTGAAATGCTATCTGAATAGCAGAATCACACGCAAGACTAAATGTAGAGGAAAAAAAAGAAAGGGCAAGAAGAAAGGATTGAATTATGTTATTGGGCACTTCGATTCTCCTCAAATTTTTCTTTTTTTATTTCTATCTTCTCATTATACTCCTTCCAACTGTTTCTTTAAGGATGGATATGGGGTATTTGTTTTGGAGACCAAATTAGTTAAAATTTTATTAATATTTAAAGGAAATTTTGTCTCAATGATAATAATTCCAGTCTGGCCCACTAACAGAAATTAAAAGTCCTGTCACTACAAGGGCTGTCCATGTAAAAATTACTAGTAGTACTAGCATATTTTCTATCCAGACTTAGTCAGTTTTCAAATTAACAGGATTAAAAAACAGCCAAGAACTGAACAGAGGCAGAATTTAAATAACTTTTTCTCCTTCCTTAACTTGGCTTAGACACAGTTATATTGAATATGCTTGTATTAATACCAGCCATTCTGTGTCAGAAACTTCCATTTTCTAAGGCTGTTAAGAGGAGGTTTCCAACCGCAGCCAGTTTGTACAATAATTCTTTATTTTTGAAAAAAAGAAAACATATTAAAAGAAACCCCTAGGACTCTCTGGCAAATAGAGTAGTTAGAGTAATTTACTGTTCTCTGGTGTTCAACAGCTGCATCACATAAAGCATTCCTCATCCCACTGGCAGAGGAATAACCATGAGTTGTTCAATCAAGAAAGGTCATTCGCACTTCCCAGGAACATATTCTGCTAAATTGCTAGTGGTAGTGACTGGCCCTAAATGAAACCTCTTTACAGACTTAGACATTTTGTAATCTTTTTAATATAATAATTTTCAAATTACTGGGGTTTAAATTTAATAAATTTGAAATACTCCCCAAAAATTTTTCCTATATGTGCAAAAGTCTTCTGGGGGGAAAAAAAAAAAAAAAAGGAAAGAAGATAAAAATAATACTGAATTTGCAAGGCTTAAAATATGTGCATAAAATTATTAATGAAAAAAAAACCCTCTGCATCTTCTAAATTATTCTTTGCATCCACAGAGCGCTACTGATCCTTACTTGACAAGCAAATATTCATGTGTTCCTTCTCACAGTGTGTAAATACTTTGGAAAATAAAATTTTATTTTGCCAAAACAAATGGCACTCCAGTGATAGGTGCTCTCAGAACATGAGGAGACAGATCATGTGATTGTCACGGTGAATTTAGGGTGAATTGGCTGAGACACCAGGCAGTACCATACAGTGACATAAAATCTAACATTTATGGATATAGCAGCTGGATGGTGATTTCTAGACAAAGACATGTCTAACAACACAAACAATATTCTGCAGACTGTTGGACACCCATGAGTGTGTTCCCATTCTTTATGCATTTATGGCTTTTTAACTCTGATTGTTATTGTAAAATGTCAGCAGCCTCATTCATCCAAAGCAACCCCAGACCAATCTCTCTCGTTTCATCCATATCTGAAGCCAGTTGGGCATTACCTGGGTTACTATGCTCTTCTGGCTTCCTGCCTCAAATAATTTACAAGGCTATAAAAGTGCCTCTGGACATTACTGTCCTGAGTGTTACAGTGCCCAATTACAGTTTGGCAGATGCAGTCCTGATAATTTGGGCAAATCTTCCATATAACCTGTTCTACTTTCCTATTCCAGCATCAAATAGAGTTGGGCAGATATAGTTCAGACATTTTTTATTTTGAGTTGTGCTTTTGCATAGCCATCACTTTGTGATACCAAAAGCTAGAAATTCTCTGACTACTTGATGGCAGTAGCTCCCTCTCAACACCAAATTCCTGGGGAGTAGAAGTAACCCTAACCTTGCAAGATAAAACATTGTACAGCAATATCTGTTTGTGACTGGGAATAAGCAGGTTATTATTTCCTTATTTTCTTCTGTAAATCACTACCTGTGCAAGGATGATCAGAGAGAAATCAATATTTTTCCAAGAGTTTGAGTAGATTTAGAACTAGCACAGAAGGTTTTTACAGTTTAGCCCAAAAGCATAAACGGAAAAGGTGAGGGCCAGTATTCCTATATTCCATAAGGGTGCATTGACTAAAACATAATTGAAGACGTTTGAGTTCAATTAATCATATATGACACACCTTAATTAAAGGTGTGTCATATATGATGCAGTCTTTTGCATAGGAATCTTCACATGCTTGTCCCAGAGTTTAGTGCACTGACTGCTTAATCAAAGTCAGTCTACATTTCATTTGCTTTATTTGGATCATTAATAATTACATCTTTTTTGAAGGGTGATTCTCCATCTCTGCTTAAGACTTGCTGAAATATCTTGCTGAAATAATTTGTAGTCAAGTGAGTACAACAGTCACCTGAGAAGAAAGCAATAAATGTCTTCCAGCTTTCTAAAGCAAAGACTGGAATTCAGTCTTGGTTTTCTACTCTGCTTGTGTCTTTGAGCCAATTGCAAATTTTTGTTCCAGGAAATCCTCCTACAGCTATTGTGGCTTGAAAGCATTAAAATATTCTGATGATAGATTACTTTTGCTGTATGATTAGCATGTAATTTTTCTGAATTACTCTTCATCACTTCATCCTTCTCATATGTCATATAAGAAGACTAAGTATATAAATTTGTATCTGAATCATACTTCTGGTACCAGGTAGCTAATTTTTTAGACACTTAATTTCTACATTAGAAACCTCAAAATAGGGTTTCTCTATCTGATAAAGATACTTAATTAAAACATTTATTCAAAAATTACATCCCTAAGAATTCAACTATGTATTCTGATAAATCCAAAAGCTCCTACGAAAGGTGTTCAGAAACAGTCCAATTACTCAAGTTTCTCAAGATTCTGTAGTGGAAACAAAATCAATTGCAAAAGTTGTTGCTTAATAGCTCACAAAGGCTTTCTAGCACCTACTTCAAAGGCCTGAGTAATAAAAGAGTCCAAAAAAGGTCACACTTTTTTGCAAATCTATTTAATTTTGTGAATTACTAGTAGACATCCACAAAAGCTCCAGACAACTTTACAACAAATTAAAAGCCGCATTGCCAGTCTATGAAATACAGGAATTAAATATATTCCAATAGTTTTCCCAAACTGACCCCCCAAAAACTAATCAAGAACACAAAGCACACAATCACACATTTTCCATTTTTACCAGAGAATAATGGCATAGACTGCTGAATGCACGACAAGCATTTCATTTCTGTAGGAAATGGTACACATGCTCACTTGTGTACACGAGCTTTGAAGTTCACAGAATCTTTTGAGCATGTAATTGGTAGAGTTCAGTGATTCACAGCTTTCTAATTCAGTTGGTATTCTGGCAAGTTATTAGCCAGCTGCTGTTCACTGGAGCAGATGTTATGAGCCATGCATAAAATTGTCAAGGTTAGAGTTAGTACAAAGAAAGCTCTATCCCTCTCCTGTCAGGATTTGTAACAAAACTTCTACTGACATCATCAGAAGAATCAGCTCCAGAAACTGAGTATTACTCAACCTTATCCCCCATTAGTTTGTGTTTTCTTCTTTCATCTTCTCAACTTCAATCTTGCTTGTCATCTTAATGCAGCTTGTATTTGATTTGCCAGCTCTTAACTTCTAGCTGTCTTTCATGCTGATTACTGCTGTTGAAAACCTCCTTCAGTTAGTTTTTCCCCTCTCTTCACTTGTGTTTCTTTTACTTTTTTCTAACATAAAACTGGATAAACGGTAGGAGCCATTTTTTTCTGCTTTCTGCAATGATCATTCAGCATGTTTTAAAAGCAATAATAGAATAAGCCACAGCTTAACAGTTTAGAATAATATGCTGAAGCCAATATACTGCTTCATTGCCAATATACTCCTCATTGAGGCAGGAATTAGGTTTTGTCTTTAACGGACTTTTTCATTTTAAGCCCAGTGTGTGTCTCTACATCCACTGGATAGAGTGTGGCTGGATTGGAAAAAGAAGTAGTATTATTTCTCTGAAATCTGAGATGATCACTCCAATATATGGCTAACACTTACTATACAAGCATATTGGAAAATGACAATGTATGAAATAGATAGAAAGAGCTGGATTTTAGAATTGGAGCATTAAAAATTTAAGCCAACCACTTTTTACCTGGAATTTTTTTCTTTCATCATCAGTTATTATTCTTTCTATATACTTATTGCTTAACAATACAGTAGTACAATACGAATTTGAATTATAAGTGAATCTAAGTTAAAAAAAAAAAGCTTTTTAAGCATTTTCTGTATCTAGGGCTGGCCTTAACATGGATTCATTTGATCTACAACTACACATTGTTGCTGTTTAAAAACTGAAAATATTTACCCCTAAAACCACTGCAGTGATTCATCTGAATTAACTAGAGATTTAATTTGCTTCTACAGTCTTTTTGAATATAGAATATGAATGAATATTGGAGATCTACCACTAGGCTATTAAGTATCCTTACAGCACAGGATTCTATTGATATGCTTTGTAGCCCAGTGCTAATCTTATTATTGATTCTATTTACTTATTTTAATTGACAAAATCAGGTCACTCCCTTGCTTTAATTGTCTTGTTGCTTTTTTTTCCTTTGTATGCCTATATTTTCAATAGGCAACTATTCAGATTGACATTGGCACATAACTAGACATGATCATTTTACATACTAATTGCATTCAAACATCAGGTGTGCTACTGTGATTGTCTTTTACACAGGCAATTTAAAAAATCCTAAAACTAATATATGCTGCTTATAATGTCACAAAATGACCTTCTGCTAGGTATTCTCAGACAGACACAGAGAAATGATCTAGCTCTTGAAGTCCTGGATGAATGAGACAGAATAACCAGGACCTCTTTGTGACTGAATATTTTGATGCTAAACATGCAAAAGGAAGTCAATTATAATACTTTTGAAATTAAACTTTGAAGAAGTAATAAATTTGTATTCTAAAAATCATTATGATAATTCACTATGAGACTTGATTTGAAGTCAGATGTTATTCTCAGATGAAGAAAGAAAAAAAGCTCTACACATAATGAACCTTTGATTTCAAATGTAGAATATGTAAAATGCTTGGTAGAATAGAAGATTAATGCTTTGTGTTTGGAGTGACGTAAGGAACAAGAGTATGTATATATGTAGAGATTTGTAATAACCAAATTCAAACATAATGGTTTCTTTGGGGGTCAGAAACACTAATGTGTCTTTTATAAAACTTATTTAAGCATTGATTTCTGTACACTAGATTTAATTATTAGCTATGAACAATTAAAAATATTATATTTTAATTGAAATCCCATTGATACATTTTCTAGTGGCAGTTAAAAAATTAGTTATACAACTTGTTCTTGAAAGCATCTGATTGCCAAAAAACTACTTTGGTAATTGCTATGAAATTTTTATCATGAATATGCAACATAAAATATTTATTTAGATAAACTACAGATTTTTAGTTCCTTTTATACTCTAAAATAAATGTCATACAGCCAATATTTATTCTTTAGTTAAAATTAGTGTGAAAAATTTCCTTAAGCAGTGAATATAATGATTCAAAAGTATTAAAATAGAAAAAAGCCTTTTTTTTTCCTGGCTTTTTAATGCTATAAAACAAATGTGCCAACTTATACATGTACACTGTAAGAGCTAGCATTTCTTATTGCTAACTTCCTCACTACTTTCTTCCATGGTGAAAGCAGTTTTGCGTGTTATGCCCTCAAGTGTACAGAATAATGGAATCATAGAATATAGAATCACAGAATCTAGAATCACAGAATGGTTTGAGTAGGAAGGGGTCATAAAGATCATCTAGTTCCTGTCACGGTCAGGATCACCTTCCACCAGGCCCAGTTGCTCAAAGTCCTGTCCAATCTGGCCTTGAAAACTTCCAGGCATAGGGCACCCACAGCTTCGCTGGGCAAGCTGTTCTAATGTCTCACCACCCGCATCATAAAAAAACCCTCCTCTGTTCAATCTAATTCAATCTGTGCCTCTTTCAGTTTAAAGACATTCCACCTTGTTCTGTCACTACAGGCCTTGTTCAAAAGCCTTTCTCTGTTTTTCTTTCAAGCCCCCTTCTGTATCCTGAAAGGCTGCCTGGTCAGAAGTGCCCAAGGTTCTCCTTCTAACATATTCCCTTTCAGCAGTCATTGGGATCTTTGCCTGACTGCTGTGACTTTTTAAATGCAATCGAGAGAGTTTTAGCAGCTGCATCAGTCATCTGCCTTCCTTGTGTGATCTCTTACACATGATAATCAAGAGGTCTTGAACTATAAGATTTCCTTAATGAGCTGTCAGTTTTGTTCATCTTTGTCCCTGAGACCAGTTTCCCAGGGCGTCCATCCACAGATTCCTCAAAGAACTGAAAGTTCTAAAATTCAGTCTCTTGACTCTACTCTTCACATGCCCATTAAGAACATGATCACCAGGGCATGGCAACTGCAGCCCAGGCTGCCGGTGGTCTTGACATCTCTTATTAGTTCATCTATGTTGGCCAGCACCAGGTCTAGTAGCACTTCTCATCAGACTATCACATGGATTAAAAAGTTACCCTTGATGCACTTAAAGAATGTTCAGGACTGCTTAAAAATTGCTGTGATGCTTTTCCAGCAGATATGAATGCCCCAGCATGATCTATGAACACAGTGCTTCCTGTAGTTGAAATAAGAAGGATTTGTCAATACCTTCTTCTTCATCAGGCAGCTGGTAGTAAACACCAACAAAAAGGCTTTGTTGGTTTGGCCTCTAATTTTCATCCTCAAGCTCTCAACGTGTTCATCATTGTTTTTCAGAGGCAGCTCTTTGCAGTCAATAAATTTTTTGTATCTAGAAAGCAATCCATACCCCAGTCTCTCCTTCTTTGCCTGTTCCTATAAACTCCTTGTGCATAACAATTGTTTGCAGTTCTCCAGCCATGTGACTGATCCCCCCAAGTTTCAGTACTAGTGATTTGATCCTAGCTTTCTAGATGCACAGTGGCTTCCATCTTCTCCTGTTTTTTGACTTATTCTACTTCATTGGTGCAGACATTTCAGTTGGTCTATTGACTGTGTCACCCCTTTGAGGAACATAACCTAATTCCTTTGAGGCACTTCACAGAGAACAATTCCTTGAGGCATTTCCTAATGCACCATCATTCCCTGGTTCTTTCTTTACTCAAAGCACTATCCCCTTCTCCTAGTAAGTCTAGTTTAAAGCTGCCCTTATAAGCCTGGCTGGCTGGTGAAGACTTTCTTGCCTGACCAGTACACTACTCCTTCCAACATTTTTGAGGTACAGCACAGTAATTCATTATCCTTAATTTATCTTTATAGCAGAATGTTAAAAGGTTCTAAATATATTTTCCCTACACACTGATAAAAATGAACTTCACAGAACATTTATTCTATTTGCCAGATGGCCAGTTGCATCCATCTATGAAAGGCATGAACTCCTTTATCTGGAAAAGTTTTATTGACTAGTTTCAAACTCACAGCTTCATCTGTGATGGTGTTGTTCTCATTGTTTGGTTTTCCACGTTGAACAATAGAGGAAAAATGCACATAAAACTAGATGCTGTAAAACTTCTATAAGCATTGATGACTACAGGTTTGAATAGATGCAACTGAAGTTTATTTCTATTTCAATTTATACGAATAAAAGACCTTTATGGAAAAAAACATACACATTTCAATTGATTTAATTTACAAATTCAACATACCCTCTTAATGTGTATTGGTATATTGTTATAAAGCAGCACAAGGCCAAGAATATACAGGTGGAGAGCCTGTGTAAATATGGTCAGGTGCTCCACTCTCACTGTATTCTCTTAATTAGTACACTGACATCTGATATGACATCTTAATACATTCACAGTGAATCACAAGTGTTTTGGCTCCTACAGAGTACAAAAAGTTATGCAATAAAACATGACAATTGAACAAAATGCCTTGTAGGAAATATTAGTAACAAAATCCAGCTTCTTTGACTAATAACATAATTAATTTTCTGTCAGTTATTTGAACTCCTTTAGTGAAACTAAGCTAATTTGAATAAACTATCCTTTTCATAGATTTTCTGTTATTAAGTGTATTGTGATTAATCTCTGTCATGTACAGTAGAACTATAATTAGGATATTTTACACTCCATGGCTGGAATGTTAATCAAGAGTATTTTGGGAGGAAAAAAAAAATTAAAGAACATTTCCTTTGTTTTTTTGTTGTTTTTTTTAATTTTTTGTGTGTGAAAAGTGAATTCTACTAGATGAAGTATTCATTGCTGAAAAAAATATGCAATAAGTTGAAATATTTTAATCTAAATGAATGTATATATTCATTCTCTATTTGAATGGAAAGTAATTTTAGCTTAACTGAACTCTGAGGTAGATACTAAAAAAGTATTTTATTTTCAGATGTTTCAACATAAACGCAAATGTATGTTTATTCAGTACACAAGTTAAGGCTAATGTTTCATATTTTCAAATCAAAACTTCTTACCTCCATTACTAAACTTCTAAAGCCTTCACATGTAAGCTCTTCATCTGCAACACTGCTGATAATTTAAGTTCTGTGACTATCTTGAAATAAACATGTTCTGCTAGATGATGCAAAAAAAACCCAGCTCCAGAGGATTCAACATTGATGAAGATCCTATGGCACCTTCTGGTACTTTTATGAATTTATTCTGTCCCACATTTTTGTGGGTTCACCCTAGCAGGCAGCTCCGTATCACAGCTGCTTGCTTATTCTCCCCCACCCTGGCCTCTAGTGTGACAGGGAGAAAAGGAAGAGCAAGAGCCAGAAAACTCATGGGTAGTGATAAAATAGTTTAAAAAAGAAGAGTAGAAGAAGGAAGACACAGAAGAAAAAACAAGACAAGTGATGCAAACACAATCCATCACCACCTCCCACAGACAGGCTGATACCCAGCCAGTTCCCAATTCAAAGACAGCTAAACTTATCAAGCTCTCCTGCATTTTACTACTAACCATGATATTATTTGGCATGAAATATCTCTTTTGGTAATTTGGGTCATCTGCATGGTTACATTTGCTCTCAACATTTTGCACATTTCCAGTCTAATCACTGGGAGGGCTTGGGGCAGAATGACAGATAAATGGCCTTGATGCTGTGCAAATGTTGTTCAACAAGAGCTAAAATATTAGTGTGTTACCAGCACTGTTTTGGTAAAAAATCCAAAACATAGCAGCATACAAACTGCTATTTAGAAGATTTAACTCCATCCCAGCTGAATCCATTGCACAGATATAGGTATATTCTAAATAAAATGTAAATCTTCTTTCAGTACCAGTAAGTTAGGACAACTTACACTAAGAGTCCTGAACAGGACCTAAAATATTCAAATACTACGTAACATGGAAGGAATAGATAACTGCAGTTATAAGGTCATTTCTAACAATCCTCCTGTTACAGTCAGTCTCCTATAGCAAAACTAAATAAACCCTACTCTGGCCAATGTAGGTAAAAAGTTTAGGGGCTCAGGGTCCAGATCATATTCTGCAATTTTAACTCACATTTGCAAAAGTTGTGGCACCTGCCCAGAGGCTGAAAATGTTAACTGGCCTCCAGTTTGAAGGTTTGATATTGCAAATAGCTGAAAAACAGAGAAGTAGACATCAAAAGTTAAATCATTCTAGCCGAGTAACAGACATTTTCTGTGGGTATCTGCAAATGTTCAGTATTTCATGCTTGACAATGTCATTGCTAAATCTCAACCAGATGGAATTTGCTTGTAGCTTGGGTCCAGATGGGTACTGACACATAGCAGTAAAGGGAGAGAGTTTCATGTATGTGAGATGATTGCAGAAATGAAACCGGCCTTCTGTTGTTTAATGTAATACTGGTTACCAATCTTCAATAAAACAATACTTTTAAATCCATTTTAATGGCTCTTCTGTACATCTATTCCTGTGACGGGGTCTTTTGTGGTATCCTTTCTGAGCACAGATCATGAAGGAAATGCAAACATAGAATAGAAATTTGATTATTTCAAGGCAAGGTCTCGTAAAGGTCAGTGGTTCTTACGTTTTTCTCTTCTCCTTGTGTCATAGCTTAATCCCAGCTAGCAAATAAGCACTACACAGCCACCTGCTCACTCTCCCCCAGTGGAAGGGGAAGAAACAGAAAGGTAAAAATGAGAAAACTCAGGGGCTGAGATAAGCAGTTTGATAATCAAAATAAAATAAAACAATAAAGAAGAACAATGAAGCTGATGAAGGTTCTAGAAAGCATGTCCTATAAGGAGCAGGTGAGAGAATTGGGGTTATTTAGTCTGGAGAAGAGAAGGCTCACAGGGACCTCATTTATCTCTACAATCACCTGAAAGGGGTCGTAGTGGGGTGAAGGTCAGTCTCAACTGACAGGTCTCAAGTCAAAGGACAAGAGGAAATAGCCTTCAGATGTGCCATGGGAGGTTCAGATTATGTACTAGAAAAAAAAAATTCACTGGAAGAGTAGTCAGACATTTCAATAAGTTGCCCAGGGAGATGGTAGACTCACCTTCTCTGGAAGTGTTCAAGAGGCACCTAGATGTGCCACTTGGGCATATAGTTTAGGGGTGATTATGACAACACTGGATTAACTGTTGGACTAGATGATCTTGAATGTTTCTTCCAACCTTGATTCTGAAATTCTGTGATAATAATAATAATTTTTAATGAGAAGGGAAACACCAATGAGAGAGAAAAAAAACCCCAAGACAGACAAGTGATGGAAATCATTAACAAGCAACTGATGCCCAGCTAGTGCCCAAGCACTCACAGCAAACTCCCCCACTAGTTTTATTGCTGAACATAATGTCACAATAGTATGGAAAATCCTGTTGGTTGGTTGGGGTCATCCATCGCAGCCTTTTTTCCCCCCATCTTAGAATAAAAAGGTCATTAAAATTAGAAAACACCTCTAAGATCATTAAATCCATGTGCACTGGGATGTTTACCACGAAATTATGCCACTAAGCACCATGTCTATACCAGGGTCTGGTCAAACCTCATAAAATTGGCACCAGCCCATCAATCCAGCCCGTCCAGATCCCTGTGTGGAGCATTTCTTGGGTACCCCTAGCCTACTTGCTGGTGGGATGATGTGAGAAGCAAGCACTGACCAGCAAAAACAAAGCTATCTCTAAACTATCAGCACAGTTTTAGCACAAAAACCAGCTCCATACCAGCTACAATGAAAAAAACTAATCAACTCTATTCTAGCTAAAATCAGCATACCTTGAAAAATCTTTCACATTATTCTGTACGCACTCCACTTTTTCGTATCACATGTAAGTATGGTAGAAGCATTCCATAGCCATTTGGTAATGGATTAATTCTCCAAGGGCCTTTTCATCTCAGCAGCTTCCAGAACTGATGGTGAATTCCATAAGTGCAAAAGATTTTTTTTAGTGATCTAAGTGTAAATTAGTTTTTACTCTTCCAACATTGGTCAGGATATAATGCCTTAATGAACAAAACTGATCGGCAGCAATATGAATGTTTAAAAATTCTTAGACTTTTGAGGCTTAGGTCAGTTTAGGATATGCATGAGAAAAGAAAACCTTATTCTAGGAAATAGAGTAAGTTTTATAATAACACCTGAATATTGCTTATGGGCAGTGAAGAAAATATTAGCTATGATTCATAATAATTATGCCAAGTGGCTAAATGTGTACAATTCTTTTCTTAAATATGAGGTAATCTTACCACAGCACTGAAAATCAGTAACTGCCTTAAAACAGGTAGAAAAAAATAGATATTTTTTTGTCGAAATTGCTTAGGTACCTGTAAACTGATATCTTCTACTATTCTTATCTAGATGAAAGGCAAATGGGAGCTTCTGCAAAGATGCCATCATAGATTGGTATGGTCTGTTTTGCTATCAAAATATTAAGAATCAATTTAAATACCTGAGAAGAGATTCTGGGTTTAAATGTAACAACATTTTACAGGAAAATACTGTTAGCATAGTGAAGCTATGAAGAGAAAGTAGATAACAGTGGCATTGCACTGACTAACAGTGGCATAAAACCATGTGCAATGATGACACAAGAATTTCATGATTTAAGAAAGAATAAACTGATAAAATTAAGAAAGAATAAACTGATAAAATTAAGAAAGAATAAACTGATAAAATAATTTATAAGAAAGAAATCCCAGAGATACTCTCCCTAAAGAAAACTGTCTTGTAACACTTTCTGCTATCTAAAGGAAGTCCTCAAATTCTTTCAAAGTTGGAATTGTCCAATAAAATCTTTTAAGGCTTTAAAAAGAATCCAATGGTGTATTCAAATAAAAGAATGAAAGAGGATACTTCATTCTTAGTAGCCCCACAGAATATTTAACACTTCTTAAAGCATATACTTTAAAATCTGCAGGATAATCTTTAACACTAGTCTTTAACTTCATCTAGACAAGGTGAACTTTGTCCAGATAATGTTGTTTTTTATTAAATCTTTTTAATATTGAAGAAGAAAGTGAAAGCCATAAAATATATAAAGTGGATGGAGATTATTTTATGAGGAAGTGGACACTTACCATCTGAGCATCAGTCCTAGGCACAATCATGTAAAGTTTAATAGAGAGTTTAATGGAGAGTTTAAGATAGACAAAGAAATGCTGTGATTAGTGTTAAGCCAAACATCTTTGTGAGAAAATATGTCTCACCCAACTAAACTGATCTGTAGTTTGTGAAATTGCAGCATTGTACACTAAACCTTTTGCATAATTTTCAATTGTGAAAACTGAACTGTCTGAACCAAGTATTTGCACATATTCATGTATCTATCTATCTTCTCTCTTAGGTATACAGCTAGATAAAGGAATGGAAAGTCTACCAGGAAATGAATGTATTTCTGATTCCCTGTGAACTGACCAGAAGTAGTTACACCTGAGAGCTGTATTACTGACAGGCAACCAATTCAAGGTAGAAAGTGGCCACACAAGAGACATGGCTCACAGCATAAAGGCTCACCCATTTCACCAGCAAAGTTTGACTCAAATAATAAAGTCCCTTCTACATGAATTGAATTGCCCTCCTCCCACAATTAGAATATATTCAGAGTAATGATCCTAACCTATACTTCACATTTGCATTGGTTGAGCTGTATCAGAGACTAACAGTTTTGTAAATCCCACTGATATTGCCCTAGAAAACTCTTAAAAAAAAAATCTGTCTGCATTCTAGTATAAAACATTCCTATGAGTAGCTGACTTTGCAGCTCTGTAATAGAAGAAAAACATATAAACTATTAATGTGACAGATGAATTAGTTATTTTTTTTTTTTACGAAACTTCTATAGATACTACTCTGTAAAGAGAGATTAGGGGAAACATTACGATACTGTTAACACTAACATGAAGGAAAATTCACAAAGCTAAAATACTAGTGTTTGGGAATACATGCATAGTATATCACAGATAACCATGATTTCCAATTGAAAACAATAAAGCCACCTGCTCCCATATTTAATTTAAATACCTTAAAAATGCTGACAGCTGAATCAGCAATGGCTATAAGCAAAATATTAATATTTAAGGAAAATATGTTATTCTGAATGTCATTTACAGTCACAAAATATACGTAATTATTTCTACTATAAAAAATACTCTTATGCTCCTGAACTGCCATTCCCCAAGCAAAAATAATAGAAAACAACATTAATATTCAATAAATAAATTCCTTATTTGGAGCAACCCCCACAGATCACTGAATTTTTAGACTACAATATTCTTGTTGTGTATTATGTAACACTTAGAGTTACAATGAAAGCATGAGAACATTAGGAATATTCATTAGAATATATTAAAGTATACAAATAGTATATAATGATTCATATATAATAACATATAAAATATAAAATATGTCAAAGCACTGATTGGGAAACCAATCCATTGATAAATATATGAATTACAACTGGCACTTCAGGAATGCAATATCTTTACTGCTACTCTGATAAATGTGATGATTAGAAGCAATATTTGTCCTGTTTGTAAGACTACACTACTATGTTAGTACATGAAAAACAAATCTGCAACACAATGACCAATACCTGTAAGGCTACCCAGTGTAGGTGTGTTTCAGTATTAACATTTTTATTATTGCAATAAAATTATGTTTCTGAGTGCAAAACAGAATGGATAACAGCCAAGTTGAATACAGACAGATTACTGTTTTAAAGTACCAGCAATCAAATAACCACAACTGCTCAACTTGAATGTACACTTGCTATTTGCAAAAGAATTGCACAAAAATTTTCATAGCATGTCCTGAGCTGGATCATTTAAGTTCTAAACAATTAATGTTTTCTTACATATATACAAGATTCACATCTTACTACCCTCCTGAGAGTTGAACCACAGTCAGGTGAACTTGGTTCTGACCTTAAACTTCTATGTACTTCCAATTCTATTCCTTTTCCTTCACTTAAACATGAATGTCCGTATTTAGGAAACAATATATTCTTTATAATTTTTTTTTAATGTTCAGAGAACTATCAAAATGAGTAGAACAAGGCATAATTCTGTTTTAGGAATTTTAGACGAAGAGTAAAGGCCCTTTCTACAGTCGTCAGGCTGTTCTTAAATGACACTGAAGCTGATTGACTATTTAAAACACTTCTGAAAATACATCTTCAGGAGCATGTTTGATGTTCTTGATTTTTGGAAAGTAAATTCTAAAATATTATTATGCAAATTCCTGGGCTAGATGTTCGCAAATTCATTTTTAGAACTTTATTTCTACAGAAGAAAATAAAACATGTTTATGAATCAAGCTAAAACAAATAATCCTCTCATTGTGCTTTATTTTATTTTTAGAGAATCAAAAACAGCTGAAGTGGCCCCAAAGCATGTTCATGAACACAGTCCAAGGAAAGCTAAATATCTCAGATTTGTATGCTTGTGTTTGGGGTACTGAAGATGGTTTCATAATGTTACATTCCAAATACCACTACAGAAAAATTACCAATATTTCAGTCAAAAGAATTCCTTGAAGCAATCCAAGGATATAGCTCTCATCGATCAAAATGAATAAGATCTTGGCTGTGATTTACAGGACTCCAAGAATAAGTACTAGTAAAATAATAATTATGATTATGAACTGTGGATGTTTTTTTAGTATTACAGCAGGGACAAAAGAAAATACAAACTTAAAGAAACAGAGTTTTAAGGGTAAGAAATAAGAAGAGATTGTCTTTGTGTCATCTGTGGACTTTCCTGGAAGTTATAGCATGAAAAATATATCTAACTTGGAGTAACTGAAATACTTTATTTACAATAGGGAAGACTTGTACTAGGTCAGTAAAAGAATTTTTAAACATTGTTAAAGAAAAGCATTTAAGACTTCGTAAATACTGTCTGGTAGGTAATAATAGTAATTAAAATAAAACAGTTGGAAAAACCTAACCCTGTTATATGAAATCAAAATATTTGTTGTATAAAAACAAAGCCTTTATAATAAAAGAGGCATTCACTTTGGGGCTTTTTCTTGAGAAAAAACAATGAAATTAGCATAAAAATCTTAAATATAATTAAAATTCTACTCTATCTTCTTTTAAGTGTAATTTAGCACATTCCTTTTTTTCATGAATATATAATGTAAACAAAAACATGCAGAAGAAACTGAAACTTCCCTGAATCACAACAGCATTTCAATGACTGACTAAAATTATTCCAAGGAAAGTATAATCTAAACATTTCAGGGACAGCTGGAGTAATTAATAGTTTTTATTCACCAGCATTTGCTGACTTGCTCATTATGTTGCAATTTTCTCTAGTGTTCAAATTTTGTTGTCTGTTTCTCTGAAAAATCATATTGATCATTGCTTTCACAGACAGTAAGACAAACTGTGATTAATGATGGGAAGTCAAAGATGAGAGATAAAAACCCAAATAATTTAATTCAGAGTCCCTCCATTTAAAGAAACAAAACTCCAAATTATAATTTATTCAATCGTACATATTTCTAGACCTGATTAAATATATTTCACAATATGTAAATAAGTTATAAAATTGTTATTATGGTGCGATGGAAGAAAATCAAATGTCTCACACGTTTTCAGCAAGATCAAGAAGGAGAACCTAGGTTAGTAGTTTTAATCAGCCACCTGGGAACCATAGGACATGGGGACTCATACAAGCTCACTGAGAACAGACAGGATGGGTTTACCACAGGCAAAATATACCTGACCAGCCCAACTGTGTGTTGTGAAGTGATAGATGAGTATGGGGCTAAACAGAGAGCAGTGGATGTTGTGCTCTTTGACAGCAAGGCTTGTAGTCACCTTGGGACTGGATAAGTGGCCAGTGAGGTGGATGGAAAACTGGCTGGGCCATAAGTTGTAAAGGGGTGTGATTAATGATTCCTGCTTTTGGCTGGTTTCTGGTGGCATTACTCAGGGATTACTACAGGGAGTTCAGCTCCATAACCTTGTTGATATAACGATTGCAGTACTCCCCAATTTAGCAGCCAATACCAAAGTAGGGGGAGCAATTAACACAGTGCTATTCAGAGGAACCCAGCCTAACAGATGATGTAGCAAAAGAAACCTCACGAGTGTCAATAAAAGAAAATGCAGTCTTTCTTCTGGAATTAAGTAATTCAGTGTAACAGGACAGATTAGGTGTGGATAGCAAGAAACATTACAGAGAGGGATCTGGAAGTTCCAAATTGAAGATGAGCCAGCCACACACAAATAAGATAGCTCATCACATGCTCTCTCAGGAGAGAAGTAGCTGGACAGTTGTGGAGAGTGATTCTCTCTCTTGACTGAGTATTTGTGAGAATGTACTTGAAGAGCTCTACCTAGTTTGGCCTCCTCATTGCCAGAAAGCCCTAGATGAACTTGAATTAATCCAGCTGGGTTTGATCAAGATGATTAGAGTTCTGGTGCAAGTGCTATGTGAGGAGACACTGAAGAAATTCCATTTGTTGAGCTTTAGGAAAAATTAAGCTAAGGAATGACCTTATTATATATAGGATATAATGGTATAGATGAGGTGGAGACAGACTGGCCTGAAAGCACATAGTAACAAGACAAAAAGCAACAGGCACAGGTTGGAATACAGGAAACTTTTATTAGAGATAAGGAAAAACCATTTTTAATCTGAAGTTGGTCAGAGTTTCCTGGAAATGTTGGAGAAATCTGCATCCTTGTAGATGGTCAGAACTTGGGACAACTCTGAACAACCTGCTTTAGTTGGACCTGATTTGAGGTGGTTTTTCTATATGGCATATTACGCTTTCCTTTTGAACTTCTACAGAAATAAATTAATATACCTAGAAATGAGTATTTGTTTTATATTTATGATCTTGGAAGGATTAAATTGCAAAGCAATTTCAGTCAAAACTGGGTTTTTTTAAAATTCTAAAAATTTTAGAGAGTTGAAGGGAAAATATACAAAATATTTATTTCCTTATTACTAAAAAAAATATGTGATTAAGGCCTGAGCTTGCAGAATCTTCTCTAACTAATTTTCCCTACAAAATAATTTGCTTTGTTTATTTTTTATAAAGCAGTAGTAAAATTCCAAGGTATAGTTTAATTTTTTAAAAAATCAGGATTTTTTAAATGAAAAAAAATCAGTAAATCATAGTATATCAGTAACATATTTAATGTATTTTTGCAGAGCTAAATATTTCAGGAAAGACATAGTAATTTGAAAAAAATAGTAGGAGATATTAGGAACATATTTTTATGCAAGAGATTATATGAAATAGAAAATAGGTCCTACTCTCTAGTAGTATTTCAGTATCAATCACATCATTTAGGCTTTCTATGTTGCTTGGAAATAGCAGTTTTTTAATGTATTAAAATTTGGAAAACAGGCATATTACTGACTTTATTCTTACATTTTGAAATTATTGTGTGATTAAGATTGCTAATACTTTGGATTTTTATTGAATTGAGACATTTTTTTCACTTAGACTTTCGAGGCAATAAAAAAAGCCCCAGTAAAAAGCTGTGAGAGGCACAATATTTTTTTTTAATCAACTTGGCCATCCAAAGAGTCATTGCAATAGTCTAGGATTCTGTGTCATTGAGATTGTGTGAAAGAAGTAATAGAGTTTATGGTTCAGTTGGGTGTAATTTGTTAATTCAACTCACGTATTGTACATATGAAAAAGGTACAACTCATCATAACTGTATATCGAATGTACTGCATAGTTTTATTATATACGGTAAATTTATGCAAGTCTGCCAAGTCTTTTTACTGTTCAGTTGAGAAGTAGGGTGGGAGCGCTGCAAATGGTCAGATACAATTAAAAAAAAAAAACCTAGCTTTTCAAGAGTTTTTATTCTGGTCATTGCCATCTAGGATTTATGGTATATTATTTGTTTGTCTGCAGTATTTTAATCTTTGACAGTGGGAGTGATTTTCCATTACAATATGCTAATGCATTATGTGCTAGTGATAATGGCAGAACTGTAGATCTAGAAGTGCTAAGTTAACTATCTTCTTTCTTGGTTTAGGATTTAAGACCTAGTACCCCAGTGTAAAACTGACACTGGACATCAGCACTGAACAATTTTCACTCTGAAATTATTTCCTTGCTCTATGTGGGTGAAACTCAGCTCTGCTCTGTGTTGAGAAGCAAGTTTAATGTTGTCTTTACCATGTAAGCCTTGGTCAGATTTTATCAACTCTGGCAAACTAGTTTGTTAAACAGTGCAATATTTGTAAGATACAGCAATGAGCATTATTTTGTATATGTTTTATCCCCCACTTAATCCTAAATCACTAGCAGTAATGATGGTACCCAGTTCTTCCATCATGAATCACTCTCTCAGTTTGTCTTGAGAGATGTACTTCTATCTGTATGAAACCATTCTTTGTGATTTTAAACAGCTGGCAAAGAAAGAACAAAGAACAAGCTAACAAAGTAGTTCTCCAGTGTCAGAGAGCCTATGCAAGCCATCACAAGGTAACTTTTTAGCCAGTAGAGAATATAAAACTCACTTCCAGACAATCCCTCCGTTGTAATACAACCTGGAAAATTAGTGTTTCTTATTCTGTGATTTAGAAGTAAAATAGGGTGAAAGACCTTAATTTGCCTCTCCCAAGTTCGCGAACATGGATGTGTAAAATATTGCTAATATTCCCATTATCAATAATAGAAGTTAGATATCTGAAATGTCTTACACTATGTAGAAGGACTCTACATAAAAGATTAAGCTGGAAAAATAGGGTATCTATTTTAACTTTCAGTGGGACATTTTATTTATTTTCTTCTGTACTTCAAGGATCAGATGAAGCCATCTTTTAAATGAGATTTATGTTGCAAGAAGGATTAACTAAGTCTCAGTGTTTGCGGAATACTTTCTTTAATGGATTGTAACATTCCTTTGACATATGTAATTAGTCAATTGCCTGTACGATGCTACAAATTCTCCTTCAGATATCATCAGTAGTTACCAGTGTATACCTGAATTTTGGCTTCAGTAATTGAAATTAAGCTTTTGTAGTACAGGGAAAATGTAAATGAAGGTGAAGAAAGCTCATCGGGGGAATGCTGAAGCACTACTGTATATACACTTTTCCCCTTGTATCCTACGTTAGAAAAATTTGTTCTTCATCAGGAATTTATAAAAATCTTTCTGCTGATCTTCACTCAGTTGCAGAGCAGGCTACTGAAATAATCTAAGACCTAAGCCCTTTTCTCCTTTTGACATATTCACACTTCTCTATTGCAGTCTATTGGAACTTATTGTTTCTGAGAAAACATTTATCTGCAAAATTAAAATATTTGCTTTGGATTAGTGTCAATACTCTTCTACTTGATAAGGAGGTTAATATTTTTTCATGATTTATTATTATTATCATTATAATCATAGTTATTTTTGTTGTTTTATAATGATAAAAAGTGTGTAGTTCCCAGGAAAAGAAGAAAAAAACAACAAAGAAGTACTCTACCATCCTATCTTTTAAAATGGAAGTGAGTATACTGCTTTACTCTTCCTATATTATTATCATATTCATGTTCAACTCTTTTTTTTGGCACTATATACACTGCAGCTTGTTCTTCACATTGTGTTTCTTCTGCATTAAACCTTGAAAGGAAACTGCCTTAGCTGAAGACGTAAGATGCTATGACAAAAATATATAACAGACATAGCTAAAACATACACTTTCCTTTCAGATGATGGCCAAAGGTCTGGTGGCAAGTAAAATCAAGATTCATCTGAATTTTCCCTGTCTTAATTTTCACCTTTGCTTTCTCTGTCATTTGTTTCATCAATTACTTTCCACTGCTTCTTTGATAATTTCAGTCTCTGGGTTCCCTCTGGGAACTTTTTAATTTCCTCACATCTTTTATATGAGACAAAATTAGAATATCAATTTCTCTGCGTTCTTCACTTATTGCTTAGAGACATGTTAGTATATTTTACTACACCCTATGTAAATGTGTAACATTACATAGTGTATTTTTATACTTTTTATTGTATCTCAAGTCATGTGGAGAACAATTCTGTCTTTACATCCAGACTCACAGTTCATTCGTGTTAAAGGTCAGGCTCCCACTGGGCTTCTTTAATGTTTGTATCAGGACTATGGTAGATAATGTTACTATATTATCATTACAGTATAAAAATTATTCCACAGTTAAAAGGTGAACTTTATCCATTATCCATAAAAGGACAGATAAGGTTTTTAATGAGGTTATGACTAGTAAAGCGTTAATTGAAGCTACATCAGGAAGTAGTTTCTAAAGAAGTGAAGAAAGTAATAATACACTTAAAAATGTATATGCATGAGCAAAATGTACGTGTATTAGTGAGTCCATAGCCCTGCTCACTTGTTAAATATACAACTGTTAATGTTTTTTCAAACTCCTGTAATTTCTGAGATATTCTGTGGCCTCTACCTTTAGGATTTCAGTACTCTTTTTAGTCAACCCTGAGGTTCACCAGCTATTGGCAATGTGCAGGTCAAATGTGCAGCCTACGAAAACTAATTCAGATCCCTGAATGACATGCACATATGAATCACCATTTCAAAAGATATCTTTTGGTCTCAGATCACTTCTTGCCACTGAGATCTCCTGCATAACTATTCTGCTTTGTAAACTTTCAGAGTTTCAGAACAATATTGCCACTTGTTCTATAACCATAATTAAAAGAAGCAAGTATTTCTCTCATTTATTGGATCTTTAGAGGTGGACTCAGAGACAGCTCTGCTTTCAGTGTGGCCAGTCAGCAGGGATTACACCCACCATGTCCGTAGAAAATCTGCACCCAGGGAGCAAGCGAAGCCCAGGGCATGGTGTGCCAGTTACAACAGGTATGGTGCAGATACCCCACGGGCTCTAGAGTTCAATTTGTGCCATCACCATCTTGGGAGAAAGATCAGGCAAGGTCAGAAAGGGAGACCGGCTATTGGAACCAATCTCTGGCCTCCATAAACAGCAGCAGCCAGCAGAAACAATTCAAGATCAAGGGAACACTCTATCCACCCCTCAGCAAGACAGCAGCTGTAAAGAAAGGAGTAGTCCATTCTCACAGTAGAGAGTGAAATCTTTCTTCAGCCACCTCACCCTCCTAGGTGACTCTAGGTAAGAGGCTTTGTACATGGCTGAGAATTGCACTTGACACGACTGGAGGTCAGGACGGGGACTGACAAGTTTGAGAAGCGGACCCATGGGAATGCCATGAGGTCTGACGAGATGAAGTGCAAAGTGCTGCACCTGGGTCTGACGCAATGTGCCGAGGTCTGATGGACCTGGGTCTGACGCAGTGTGCCGAGGTCTGATGGACCTGTGCCTGCAGTGTCCCTCACGGAGTCACTCAGGCGTGCCTCACACAGCACCTACACAAACACGGGCTACCCTGCAGATGGACTCGGGCAGCCACTGACTCACTCTGCGGCGTCCCTGGAGACAAAGAGACGGGAGGGGCCACCTGCTCTGCGATTCCAAAATACCTATTATCTGGAAGGGAGCAGCGCCTGAACGCGCTCAGACAGAGGAATTCATGAGGCTTTTGTCCCGAGGAGTTGAGGGGCGGGCAGAGCATCACTGACCAACAGTCTGAGGGCTGGGGGTGGAGACAGGGTTGATTGACATAGCAGGGACAATGAGAGAGGGAAAGGGGAGGGGAGAGAAGGTCAGGAGCCAATGGGACACTGAGGGAAAGGGGAGCAATGGAGCAGCGATCGGTGGGGAGCAGAGTGAATTCAGTCACCACAACATGGGTCAGTCTGGTATCAATCCCCGCTGGAGGCTGACCAGATCAAGAGCAGCCCTGCTGAGTGGAATTTAGGGCTGCTAGTGGATGAAAACATGAACATGACCTGGGAATGTGCACTCACAGCCAAGACAGACCAAGGTGCCCTGGACTGCATCCAAAGTAGCACGGGCAACAGGATGAGGGAGGGGATTCTGCTCCACTCCACTCTGGTAGATCTCCACCCTGAATACCAAGTCCAGCTCTGGGAGCACCCAGCACAGGAAGAATATTGACCTGTTGGAGTGAGTCCAGAGTTAGCTATCAAAATTATTAGAGGGATGGGGAACCCAGGAAAGGCTGAAAGAATTGTTCAGCCTTGAAAGGAGAAGGCTTTTTAGGGGTGACCTAATTGTAGTCTTCTAGTACCTGAAGGAAGCCTGCAAGAAAGAGAGAGATAATAGTTAGAAGAGAATGTAGTGACTGGACAAGGGGGCATGGCTTTAAACTGAAAGAGAACAGGTTTAGATTAGGGATTTGAAAGAAATTCCTGATACACTGAAACATGTCCCTGCCCATGGCAGAAGGGTTGGAGCCAGATGACCTTTAAGGTCCCTTCCAACCCAAACCATTCTATGATTCTGTGATCAAATTCCTGAGTTTGCTTAAACAGAGCATTAACTAAGAAGACATTGTCTACATCTTACTCGCTGTGTTTATGCAAAAGTGTAATAATATCCTTATCTGCATCAGAAAATAAAATATACACAGATTTGAATATAATAATTTTATGGTATTTCATGTACAAGATTCTCAGATGCTTTCAAATGCTCTATATTGATTATATATAACTCTCATAAATTAATTTATTTGTCCCCAATTTCAGGTTGCCACTTTCATGTGAAAAGCCTTGTCTTATGAAGAAAAATGCATATTTGAAATTACATGACATTTGTATTTAAATATTTATAGTTGAACTTGTTTTGGGGGTTCAATTCAGAAAATGTCTTCTGGTGTTGTGTTTGATACCTGTAAGTTCTTGTTTCTCAATATGATTTAGTGCGAACAGATTTATCCAGCATTTCTATCTAATTATACTTGAGCTGCCTCAGTTTTGACTGATCATTTGGGTAATATTAATATATAAACAGTGAAGAATTTTTATGAAGATAAATCCCACTAAGGCTGACATTTTATTAACTAGTTCTAGAAACTTGTTGGATATTGCTTCTTCTCTGACAAAGCTAATTAACTTTGATAAATATTGCCATACCAACACCCTTGAATGTAAACACTTCAGGCATTATAATACATTACTTTAATTTATAGTTAGATCAACATTTTCAATTGTTAGCAACTTTTATTTGTATTTTCTGCTTAGAATCATCATGCTGAGTACCATGATCAACAGAAGTCTACAAGGTGTTAAAAATTGCTTTTATTATCCTAGATGTTAATTATAACAATACTACATTTTGCCAGCCTATGCTCTTTGGAACTAATTCTCAATATATCATGTTGCTTTCAGATTTCTACTAGAATTTTTTATTCTCTCATTTGACTTAATAGTTCTGCTCCTTGATTATCTAAAAATTGTACATTGGAGATATTTTGGGGGTGGTGTAAGAACATTAAAAGATGTTGTCTCAAGGTATTTTTCCAATTTACCTTCATTTATGTCTCTGACTACTTCCCATTTGAAGAAATTGTCAACTTAATGATTTGTTTTTAAGTTCATATAAATTTGAATCTGGAATTCAACTGGATTAGGTTCATGACCTGTCTTTGTGAAATTAAGTTGTAACATATCCAGAGAACTTCATCTCTTTCAGTCCTTTGTCCAACCTGACAAAGCATATTCTTGATAATGATTTTTATCCTGCATGAATTATAAAATGTTCCTGGTCATGCAGTAATATACATAAATAGTATTAACACAGCCTGTATTATTTTGCCCAGTACATATAAAGTGTTCCCAAAGTAAACATTGAACAGCTATAGTAAATATTCAGTAATAAATAAAATGATGGATGCAACATTTAAACTGTTTTTTTTTCAACAAATAGTTCCAATGAAGAAATTACTCTTCAGAAAAGCTACTTTGATGGCATTCCACAACTGGATGTTCACCAAACTGACAAACATAGATCTTGTGCATTAGCCCACAGTGTTATTATTTGTCATTAGCTAAGCCCATTTAGTTACTTTGGTATAAAACCAATGACATTTAAATAACTTCTGCAGAGATACTACCATGTTGCAAAGGTGGAAGTTGAGAGCAATATGTGGCCCTGTCTCTCCTTTTCAGAGTCTAGTAGCATGACAGAATAAATCTCTTTTATTCTATTCTAGTTAATCTGATCTAGTTAAAACTGAAGTAAGGTAGAAGTTTCTGTTTAACTCTCATAAATCTTCAGTTTATTTTCCATTGTTCTTAAGGCTATCCTTTCAAACTGTTGATGGAAATTTCTTTCCTGGGAGTTTTAATCAGTCCCTTAAAAGCATCTCCTTGAAGAGTTTTAAATTTCTACAAGTCCTTTAGCATTCATCACACTCTTCAGTCTTTTTGAGAAAAAAGGCTAAACAGTTTTATCTCTGTAGTGCTCAGCTAAATCAAAAATTTTTATTCATACATCAATCTGTCCCTGTCTTTTTGCCTGATTTCTGTGCTGATGACTGTTCTCTGAGTGCAATAGCAGCTGTTAATTTTACTGACTGTATTGGTTTGGCACAGCCTGGGTTTTGGTAGCAGGAGGACCGCAAAGATGGCTCCTGTGAAAAGCACCTGGAAGCTTCTACCACATCCAGCAGAGCCAATCTCTGATGGGTTTGAAGATGGACATGCTTCTGGCTAAAACTGGGCCCATTAGGGAGGCTGGTAATGCCTCTGAGATGACATATTTAAGAAGAAAATCAAAACAAAATTCACAGGTTTTGCTCCTAGTCAGAAAGGAGGAGGAGGAGGTGAGAACATGTGAGGGAAAACAACACAGAGACACCAAGGTGAGTGAAGAAGGAGGGGCAGGAGGTGCTCCCGGCACTGGAGCCAAGATTCCTCTGCAGGACGTGGTGCAGCCCATGGTGAAGCAGCTGTGGCTCTGCAGCCCGTGGGGATCCACAGAGAATGCAGAGATCCACCCACAGCCCATGGGGGAGGTGCCATGCTGGAGACCTTTTCCTGTTGAAATACACAGCTAGAGAGAAAGAACTCATGTGTTTGGGTTTGCATGTATTTAGATGTGATATGCATAATCAAATTTAATTTAAAAATTTAATTACTTCCTGAGACAGGTACGAAGAGTACTGGAAGCATGCAAAGTCAAATACAAAGAAATTAGGAAACAGAATTCTTATGCTCTGCATATTCAAACCAGATATTTTTTCTAACCATTTTCATTATGGTAGATTAATATCTGTTCTGTATTGAGTGGCCTGGTCTCATTTTTAGCCCAGACGGACTTTTAGACCCTGTGTCTAAACTCAGAAAAAACTGACCCATAAGTTGTAAGCAATGTGTCCACAGTCACCCACTGGAAGTGTAGAAAATAGCATTTCTGATTCCAAAATTATTATTCCAGTCTCAGGGGAAAATAACAACCACATTCACAGCCACAGCAACAATATAACATTGACATAATCAATAATAACAGTAATTATAAATAATGTATTCAAGCTTTAGATGAGAAATTCCTTTCTGTAAATATGCATGACATTCTCCAAGTAAGTCAGTGAATGAGTGTCTGCATGATGAAAAGCAAACATGCCTCTCTGGAATTCAAAAACACTACAACACGAGTGATGAATCTCAACACTAAAATCCACCCCATCAGCACTCAAGCTATCCACAGATACTTTGAAAGTTAGAAATTTCGGCATGATTAACGAAGCTATGAGCCATGACTTTGTGAAAGACAAATTATGGACATCCTAGAGCAGATGTAAATTAGAATTGATTCAATGAGGGACAATGACAGCTGACACAGGCATGTGTTGGCAAAGACCAGTTTAGATAAAGTAATATTTTATTAAAAGGCCAAAGACACACAAACAAAAAAAAACAAAAAAAAAAAGGAAAAAAATCTTTCAACAATCACTATCAAGTAAAATCAAAACAAGCCAAATACAAACCCCAAATTTAAACCCCTTGATGTAAATATTTTTTTCTATTGGTAAGAGTTAAATTGGAAGCAACTACCTCTGTTCTGAAATTTGACATGCATATAAATTCTGACTTACCACTTGTTTTCCCCTAGTGTAGCGGTGGTTCAAGCTCAGAAAATGACATATCCCCTGAAGAATTTCTGGGGGCCTAGAAAGTGAGGCCCCTCTGAAGGTAGAGTTAAGTTTGGCCTTGGAAAGGGAGTCGAACTCCCCTCGCCTCCCCCTCAGTTAACAATAGTATCTTGTGTCTCACTCTTTCCTCCCTTACTCCTTCCCGACTGGACCCTGACCTTCCAACCCTTCCCCATTTCCTCCCCTGTACCATTATGAGATAAGTTGTAACCCTCAGAATAAAAGTCTGAAAGCTGGGCCATTCTGGGGTCTTTTGCCCCTGAACCCGAGCAGAGCAGACCCTCGTGTCTTGTGTCTGATTTTGGGTTCCGGTTAAGGGAACTTGCTCTCTCTCTCAGCAGCTCTCCGGCTTTTAGGACAGCAGCCACCATCCCAGGGAAGCCAAGCTCGCGGCAAGGGGAAAAGAAGTCCTCAGCTGAAGTTGACTTAACAAGAAGTTAAGTCAGAACAAGCTGCCGAGCCGCCGGCTGTCCCTGTGGTCAGCTCTCCGGCCCTCACCAACGGCCACACCCTAGAACAGGCTTCCCCTATTTCCAGACTTCAGAGCATCATAATGAAGACAAGGACACAAGCATGGAAACTTGCTCTGTGGATTACCTCCACAATATCTGTAGGAATCAGATTGCAATGGAAAAAGATCCAGACACTAGGGACATCGGGGCAAAATAAGACCTGCTTCCTGATACTCTTATATAAAGTCAAGTTTCCTTTCAAGTGTAATTCCATCTCAGTTTTCAGTTGGTTTGGCTTACAGAAATCTTTGTCCAAGGATAAATAATTTTTAAGATCTGTCTATGTTCTTATATGGCACTATGTAGAATGTGGAAAACCTGAACTGCAGATAATGTCCTGAATCACTCAGAAAAAGTCCCTGTTAAGAAAAGTTCCTTTGTCATGAAGTTTTCCTACAGCCAAAAAAACCAATGTAGGATTTCCATGTGGAGACAAAGAAAGCTGTTGTCCTAGTAATTTAGACATTGCTACAGTGCATCGAGCTTCCATCCATTGCCATTCACATCTCCCAGTGACTGCATGTTTACATACTCTTTCCTTCTCCTTTATGCAGGCTTTCCTTCCAGATTAGTCTCTATAGTATCCTTCTGTCAGGACTTAAAGAATGCAGTCAACTTGTCTCAAAGCACTGTCACAGGGGGAAGTCCTGTCCTGGTTTAGGGCAAATATTTAGGAGGAAACCTCTGGGGGTCTCCTCTAGGAAGAGCCGATTCCAATCGCCCCTCCCCCTACAGGTCCGGGAAGAATTTCCTTAGAGAAAAGTGGAAAAAACTATTTATTTAACAAATAGAATATTTACAAGTATAGGAAAAATTTGGATAATATGAAAACAATGAAACCTCTCCTTCTTCTGAAGAGATGGTAGATTCAGAGTCCGTCTGAGTCCGGTTCACTTCTCCAGTGGGGGGGGGCCGATTGCTGGGCCCGGCTGTAGGAGTCGGCAAGGGGGGGGCCCCCCAGGGGTTCCCTGGTGTCCTGGGCCCACGTGATGCCAGCCAGTCCCAGGAAGAGGAAAAAAGGAAAAAATACCCAGCAAAAGAAACAAAGTCTCTCCCTGCAAAAAGCCGGGAAAAATCCGAGGAAAACCCTCCGCTGTGAGCTCTTCCAGCACCCACACCAGAGAGAGTAAAAAAACAGAAAAAAAAAGAAAAAGAAAAGAGATAACGCTGTCTGCTAGAATGTAGCCTTGCTTCGTAGGAGTAGGAGTAAAGGTATCCTGCAGACAAACGGCGAGTGTTTTTGTTTTTTTTTTCCTCCACCTTCACTCTCTGTCTTTCTGGGACAACTTACAGCTGCAGAACTTAAGGTCCAGCATAAGCAAGAGGACGACTGGGGATACAAACAGGTCATATGGCCAACCCAGGACAAGTCCTCACAGGCTAAGCCACCTCAACAGGCACAGATGAGGTGTGGCATTAATTTCAGCCGTACAAGAAGGTGAAATGTTCGGAATTAGCACACCGGACAATTTCATTTTTATGGCTTTCTGTTTTAGCTTTTAGAATACAGTTTGTTAGATTGATTCTTGGGCCAGAAAATACCATTTGGAAATGATTCACCAATCTACTCAGTTTCCAAGAGAAATACATCTTCCTTCCATATAATTTTTTTAACTTTTCTCAGCAGTACCAGAGACTGAACAGAAAGTGATCAAGACAGGAAATGGACAGGAAAATATCCCTTTATGTAACCAGAGGTCTGTTGGGAAAAAGATGAAAACCGTTGTCTTTTAAAAAGTTATAACTGCCTTAAGACTATACACAGCCTGTCTTGTTTTATCACCCAACATTCCATGTAATATCTTCTAAATATACTGATAATGTTAGGAAAGATAAAAAACTAATTAGCTGAGACAATTTTTATGTTGATTACATTTACATATCCTGATTGATGCAGGACCTTGCAAAATATGTAGCAGACAATATTGATAACAGACATTTTTGTATATAACGATGGCTACCCATTGCCTGAGAATGAGGAATATTTAACAAAGGAAACACCATCAAAAGAAGTCATCTGTATGATATTAGAAACACATATATACTCATTTGAGTAGAACTAATCAGAAAATTCTAATGTCCAAATGTTTAGCCTTTCAAACACAAGAGCTGTTTTTCCCCTTTTTCATGGTAAACTCTATGCTCTACTCTTAGCATGGGATAAAAAATATCCCATCAATTCACAATTCAAGTTAAATCTTCAAGATATATTTTTAATAATAAAACCATGGTAGAACAACCCTGCAAAATTATCCAGTCTATCTATTTCATACCAAGGCAGGCTCAGTCTAAAGAGACAACAGTCTAACCTGACTTTTATGATGTTCAGATTTCCAGGTAAGTCAGTGCTTCTGAAAACTCAGCTTTACACAAGTCAATAATAATTATACCTGACTCGTGGTCTAAATCTTTGGCCCTATTCATTGTATAAAGACTATTATTATGCCATCTCTGGAAAAAAGTTTTAAGTTCGATTTACTGAAAAAAGATCTCCAGGGGTTTTTTGTTTTGTTTTGTTTTGTTTTGTTTTTCTCTTAGGTCATTGCCTTTTATGCCTGATCATTCTCATAGCTGTCTCCATTCGTACACATATTTCTTAACCACAATAACCCAAACTGACTACTAGCTAAAACCTAAATAATGTTGAAAAGATTTGATGGATTATTCACATTTTATTTGAGTTAAGCTGGTATTTAAATACATTAGAATGATATTTGCCTTTTGCACAGGGCATGACATTGGTAGCTCATGTTCAGCTTGTGATCTGTTTGCTTAAGATCAATATCAAAACAGCTCCCTAACCCATTGTTCCCCATCATATGTTCATACAATTGACCACTGCCATCTAACTAAAATACCATGCCCTTGATCCTTATTAATTCCATCCTATTCTCTAAAAGGTCATGTAAGAATATGGAATATGAGATTTTGCAATGTATTTACTTCTATAAAGAAAGAGTGTGGGTCATAAGAACATAAGGTATAAACACAAGGTTAAAGTAGCAGAGAATATGGGAGAGAAATGTTACAGAAAAAATGTTACAGAAGTAAAATAGTCAGTCTCTGCCACTCCAAATGCTATGTGGAATACATATCAATGAAATAAATATTTTTGATATGTACTCAAGATAGAACTTAAAAATTCAGTGAATAATGTAAATATATGGTCAGGTTGTCATAAAAGCCTGAAAGTTACATACTTCTATAATCTGCAAAAGGTATAACCTGGGCAGCAGCCTGAAACAAATCTTCCAGGGGCAGAGGTGGCACAAAGCAGTAAGTGAGTAGGAACTGAGAAGGCAGAAAGGGCTGTTTTAGCACTTAAACTTCAAATGAAGCCAAAGTCAAGGGAGCTCACATTTCAACTTTAGCCATCCCGTAGTACAGAGGAAACTATGCCATGGAGAACTGATTCTTATCTTGTCTTTGATTTAAAGGTGTCTTGGCTGACGTCTCTAGACTGGAGTTTAAAGGACTGGGCACTGAGCATGTAGTATGCATTTGCCAAAAACCACAAAAAACTGATGATACTTTCCTTCACTCCTGACTTTGCACAGACTCAGTTTTAAGGAAAAAATCAACAGCAATTTCAGCATTGTTTAAACTCTACCAGTCAAGATATAAAATAAAAAATTTTAAACTTTATGTATAGTTTGGATTGTTAATTCTGGAAGATGAGTTTTGGCAGAAAATTTCCGTCCACTAGGGTTAGTCTCCTCTTGCCATCTAAATTCAAATTCAGAATTTCCGAATTGTACATTGCATATGTCTGTACTGGAGATGAGAACTGACTCCTGATCTCTAAGTACTCTGGATAAAATTATCGGCTGTGCATCAAACTGTTAATTTTCTTGTTTTGTTTGTTTCTTTTGTTTTGGGTTTGGGATTTTTTTGTCTGTGTTCAGAGCATTTTATTTGAAGTGAGACAGACTGGATGACAGTTATTCATTCTTCTGTGAACTAGTTTTTGATATTTTTCAAAACAGGAAAATACCAAGCTACAGTGTCCATCTGGTATCATTCAAACACAGCTGCACAGTGGTCAAGCTTAAATAATGCCATCAAATTCCCCAAAAAAAACCATAGTACACTCTCTGAAAATACAAGTTATGCTTTGTCGCTGATGGCACCAAACAGTAGCCACCATCCAGTGTCTCATTACTCTCTGCCATGTATTAAAAGTGAAGCAAAAGCTATGTGTGCAAACAAAGAAATATTTATTTACTACTTCCTATTGTCAGGCGATGTTTAGCCCCCTCTAGCAGGACCCCAGTATTGTTGGGGAAGATGAAATAGGAAAGCCTTATAGATATGATTGCCTTGCAAGGGATGCTGAAAATATGGAAAGTATAGTCGAGATTGGGATGAGGACAAGGTTTGAGTTGAAAAGTAACTAAGAAACAATGGTATAGCTGGCTGAAGGTGATCCTCCTTCTTGATAGAACAATGCCCTCTACCTAGGCAGGTCCAAAGGTCAGAACAAACCATACCTGCCTGGTAGGAGATTCCCAAAAGGAGTTTTTTTAAGGTTTAAAATATAACCCCATATGGTAATGTAATGATTCTTATAGGTTGCATGTAAATATTGTAGAGTTTGTAGCTTGTTTCAGATTGGTTAAAGAGAATTAGAATATTCAACAGAAAAGATGATTTATTGTATTGTAAATGGCAAATCACTCTCTTTTTGCTCTCTCCTTTTGCCTCTTTCTCTCTCTTTCTCTGGCCTGCTTTGAGCTGCGTCGTGCAGCCCAGCAAGCCTCTCACACCCATACTCTTTCACAATAAACTCCCATGCTCTAAACCATCTTTAGAGATCTCTCACTTCTATTTTACCCCTATAACCAAATTCCACAGAGTTAAATCCTACACAGTATGTACAATATTTTCTTGGGAAGATAAACATCATAACCACAAAGATCCCTTCTTAAGCTTTTGTTGTTAGGTGCTGCCTCCCATGGTGTGGAATATATTTCTGGTCAATTTGGAGCACTCCGATCCTACTCACTGGGCAGGGTAGAAAGCGAGAAGCAGAGAAGGCCTTGATGCTGTTCAGGTACTGCTCAGAAATACTCAAAACACTCCTGGGTTATCGGCAGTGTCTTTTCAAAACACAGCACCAGTGCAGTGCTGTAAAAAAAGTTAACTCCATTCTAGTCAGAGACAGTACAATTCCCCACCAAAATTCATATAAAATTGATGAAGAATGATCATGCATCTAAATTATGCCTATATAGGACATTTTATATGAAAGAATTATTGTTTTCAGTATCACAAGGGGTCTTAAGTAGATAAATTTTGTCATTGTTTGAGAAAAGTTGCTCTTGAACTGATTCTAAGACTAAAAAGGCCATCTCAATGCCCTTTAATTTTAACTGCATGGTTGCATGCCTGCCAGCTCAAACTACCTTATTACTCAGTGAAAGCCTCACAGTGTCTTTCTTTTCTCTTTTCTTTTATGTAACAAATAATCTTCAGAAATGCACAGCTCATTCGAGTGAGTGTTGACTTTAGTACTTATGTTTTTGATCTGCACACTGGACCTGGACTACTTTCAGTAATGTTACAAGTCACCCATTAACTTTGTGAGGTAGTTAAGTAATTACATTATCCTGAGGATGTCAACAAAGAATGCTAATTGTATCAGCTCATTAAATCTGTTTTAAAATAGGTGACATCAGATATTCTGAAAGAAAATAAAGATTCTAATGATCTTTTCCTTTCTTTTTTCTTTTTTTTTCCCTTTTTTTTTGTTTTTTTTTTGTTTTAGCTGGGTTTTTTTAGGTCTTTTATCTACTGCCATAATTGCCCAGGGACCAAAGAGAATACTGAGGAAATTTATATTACTCAAGATAAGTCAACGAAAATTAATAGGTTTTTTTTTCTGCTGTTCCCAACTGAAAACAGAAGCTAAAAAAATTGAACAACATGATGGAAAAATGCAACTTTTTTATAAGATTGCATTTATTAATTTAATCTTGCTATCAGCAAAATGTATTATCTGTAATCAAGAATTTATAATTTGCATAAAGACAATTTGAAAAAATAAGATTTATACTGACCTCAAAAAGAATTAGCAAATGTAATGAAAGGACAGTAATATGAAAGAAAACTGATCCTAGATAGGTTGAGAAATTTTGAAGGCTGCTGTACAGAAGACAGGTTTGTTGCAGTTAAAGTTTAGAACAGTAAACTTTAATAGCTTTTATATTAAAACATAACCTGATTGTCCTTTCAGCTGCTGCCTGTGTTTTTTTAGTGATTTGTGCTGATTTATAAGTTCTTGTGACTATGGTGCAGGTAGAGTATGTTACAGCTTGACTGAATTTTATCGACTTTTGTTAGATTCAAGATGTTTTTAGATGGAATCCTGCAATGCACCTAATCCAAGCCATAATTTAAATTATATAAATATTCCCAGAAAGTTAGTAAAAATACCAGCTTCGTGCAAAATATTGTTCTTTAGTCCCTCAAAAACTTTGTAAATTCTATCAAATTTTGACTGTGACAATAAATTAAATTGAAGATTAAATAGCAGTAGCTATATTGCAGTAGAAAAAAAATGTTATTATCAGTTCCTTTACCTGATACAGAAAGATATAACTGGACGAAAATTTTTGCAGAAATGTTTTCTTCACAAAAATACCATGAAATGTTTATTTTTAAAGCATCCTTCACAGAGTAATTGCCAGAACAGGTAATTTGGATTTGGATTTGTTCAGTAACGTCCCATTATATAGTTTTAAGGTAACTAATTTTATACAGAATTTTTTAAATTATCTATTTATACTTATTGTAAGCCAAAATATAATGGACATAATAAATATTTTAAGTATTTAATTGCACATTTATTGCAACATTTCCATTATTTTCTATTGCATACATAAAAATAATTATAAAAATTAAATATTTCTGTATCTTTAAATGAAATTTTCCTTGTTTCTATTTTTTAAAATAATCTCTTAAAAATTTCTCCTTGTTTGATGACTAAAAGAAATAATATCTTTTTACATTTAATGATAGGAGCTATTATACTCTGCAAATAGTATCTCCTTTTAATGTGAACCTTCTGTTTTTAATGATTTGTTTCAAACTATATGTCAGGTAGAAAGGTGGTGAGAAGAAAGTGAGAAGAGGTTTAAGGATGATGGGGGAAGAGAAGAGGAAAAGAGGTAAAGTAAGGGCAGGACAATATAGGGCAGGGAAGGGAAGGATGAATTTTCTACCAGGTTGAGTTGAACAATTTTTTTGCACTATATAAACAAATGAGTTTCTTGTTTTAGTCTATTTTCTTCATATTACTCTGGCCAAAACTGAGTTGACCATCATGAAAATGTTCCCCACTAGCAATTACTATCTTTATATTTGCAGTGGCTATTCATCATTTCACAGTCTGAAAACAGAAAAATATTTATATCTCACTAAGGACTTTGAAACATGAAATTATTAAAAGTAATGTCTGTTCTGCCTTTTCTTTTTTATGTAACTGAATCTCAGCCTTGGAAGAACATCATACCTTGCAGGCAGCCTTTGAGCCTAGAAATCTAGGTCCTATTTAAGGACTCTAGAAGTGGTACCATTTTGAAGAGCCTCTTCCTTCCTTTTTGCCTTTATTATTGCATTTCAAGCCAAGATATTTCACCTGTGATTTCTTTTCCTATGTATGAATTTAAATCTATGGAACAGTTTTTTGGGGTTTTTTTGTTTTTTTTTCCCCTATATTGCTTCTGGTGAGAGCGCAGATTGCGTAAGGTGTGGCATGCTCAGGACAGGATTGTATGGCAGCATTGATGGTCTTAAAGACACTTGAAGGGATTCTTTTCTAAATTCACTTTTACACAGTTCTATCTCACTTGAAATTGTATTTCTTTGTCATAGGATAGAGACTTAACTTATTTGCTGTCTTTCCAGTGACTGTAGTTTGTTGGAATGCTGACTCGGCTAGCAGAGAACTTGATTTATTTCAAAATCTCTTTTTTCTCTAAAGAAGTTTAAATAATTAGAATCCTTACTTCCTATCTTGGAAAATATGTTCAAGATTATAGAGAGTAAAATGCAGAAGGCCATAGCAGAGCCTCCTCCTTCATAGCCTGCCAAGGCTGAAGATTGTGGAATTAGAAAACTGTAATGTCTTTAATTAGCTCCACACAAGGGCAATGGAGGGCAGAACTGCCCAAAATTCAGAAATGAGGCCTAACTCAGGAAGAATATATGGCTAAAATTCACCACAATAGGGTTTCTGTAACCAGTGGTAGTAAAGATAAAATGCTAAAATTGTGGATAAATAATTGTACCTGCTACCAATGTCAATGTCTCAACCTCAAAGAAATAATAAACATTCACCCATATGCCCTGATAGAATACTTTTTTCTTATATAAAAAAAACTAAACAAAAGCAGATGACCTTGGAGGGAACTGTGTTTTCTGAACTGCTTTTTTTCTGATTCTTGTTAAATTTTTCCTTTTTTTCGCTCCTCAATTGTATCATTTTGTGCCCAAAAATCATAAGCAACTTGACTACTTTTCAAAAGGGTCCATAAAAATTACTCATCTTTGTCAGATTTAGACATGGAAAAAAAATCTCTATTAGGGAGGTCGATTCCATCCTAAAAATGAAGGCTTAAATAGATAAAAGGAAATATTTTGTAGAAGACAGTGTCTGTCTCTGTTGATCTATTATCAAATAGATAGTACAGAGAACACACCTGAATTTTAGAAGACTAAAGCTAGATCAAAGATGCATAATATAATTCAGAGTGGAAGTCATCCTGGTTTCAGCTAGGGTAGAGCTAATTTTCTTAGTAGCTGGTAAAGTGCTGGGGTTTGGATTTAGTATGATTCTAACGTTGATAACACAGACTTGTTTTAGTTGATATTAATAGGATTTATTCTAAATCAAAGACCTTTTAGTGTCCCGTGCTCTGCCAGGGAAAAGGCGAACAAGAAGCTGGGAGGAAGCATGGCCAGGACAGCAGATATTCCATTCCATTGAACATTATACTGATCATAAACTGGGGGGAGTTGGCCAGAAGGGCCTGATTACTGCTTGGGGATGAGCTAGGAGTCAGTCAGTGTGTGAGGTGCAATTGTATTGCATATCACTTGTTTCTCTTGACTTTTCTTTCTCATTTTCTCTCACTCTCTCAGACTCTCTTTTGTGGTTTTGTCATTCATAGTATTGGTATTATATTTTTTATCAATTACTTAACTGTTCTTATCTGAACCCATGAGTTTAACATTTTCTTTCTGATTCTCCTCCTCATTCCAGCACAGTGGAGGGGTTTATGGTACTTAGTGACTGAAACTCAGATTACAGAATGTCAAAAATTATTTTTTAAATGGAATGAAAAATACTGGGCAATTCTAAAACTGTTTCCTCACTTCCTCTAGATGTTAGAAATAAAGTGTAATATATTAACTAGTTTATTTGAGGAAATCCATGCCCAGACCATTAGGGGTTATCTATTTATGTTGTACTGTAAGAAATTAACTTTTTATAAAGACACTCAATGTATCCTAGGTGTGAAGCAGTTCTCTGCATTTTCAAAGTCAAACACTTTGTGCTGAGGAATCCACACATTATCCACACAGGGAGTTATTGGGAAATAGTGTCTGTAATGGTAAAGAACAGTTTAGTTTCCTGAGCTATTTCCTTCCCACTTTGGCAGCTCCTTTGATACCTGAGCAGGATGGTAGACAAAGAATAACAACTCTTGTTCATTCTACACAGAATATCAGATAAGGCACTGTGATCACAGGTGACTTCTCTGACTGTGCCTTTCCACAAAGACTATTTCTGGTAGCTTGATGACATTTTTAGCAAGTTCTTGACTTCATAAGAAACTGTTTTTGACAAACCCAGCATAAGGCTTTTTATGTCTAAACACAGAGGTTCTCCTGTAGTTAATCAGCAGTTGATGGAAAGCATTTGAGGATCTAATATTTTTATTTAGATGCATGGACTGTTATTGTCTATGTCTAGTTGTCCCCTTAAAAATTTTGGCAAAAGAAGACTTTGATCTCAAATTGTGAATATAGATTTTGGGTGATAATTCCACTTTTTTTTTCACTTTAGAAAATCTTCATTGTGCCAACAAGCATGATATTAACTGGAATGATCTAAAATTATTCTCTAATAATTTGCTGGAAGCATTTCTTAAAATTCTTAAGATATACCATAAGCAAGCATAAGCAGGCAGATTTTAGGAAGTGTAAGTTAATAAGTGTGCAAAAACCTTCTGTTAGTTCTGGCTGGTATAGGGTTCATTTTCTTCAGACTAGATCATAAGGACTGTGCTTTGGATGTGTTGAAAACAGTATTGGCAATATAGAGATTTTTTTTATTACTAATCAGGGCTTGCCACTCTGGCCAAAGGGCTGAGGGTGCATGTGGAGCTGGGAAGAGAGTCAGAGCAGCTGACCCAAAGTGACCCAAGGGATATCCCATGCCACATGCGGTCATACTCAGCATATAAAACTGGGGGAGGAAGGAGGAGGGGGAGAATACTTGAAGTGGTGGTGTTTGTTGTCCCAAGTCACCATTATGTGTAACTGGGCCCTGCTGTCCTGGAAATGGCCAAACACCTGCCTGACATGAGAAACAGTGAAGTAATTCCTTGTTTTACTCTGGTTGTGTACATGGCTTTTCCCTTACTGGGTAAATTGACTTTACCCCAACCCACGGGTTTTCTCCAATTCTCTCCCTGATCCTGCTGGTGGGGAAGTGAGTGAGCAGTTGTGGGGTGCTTTTTTGCTGACTTTCATTACTTGCTGGGGGGTTAAACCATGACAAAGTTCCTAATAATTCTAGGCTTTTTTAATCCATAAACAAATCATTTAAATTGTATTACTTTTATCAATTTAATCATGTGTTTTTCTTACCAAGTTTCTCACTGAAACTTTAAAAGATTTCAGGACTTCATTTTGTATATCAAGAAATGCTTCCTGAATGCTATTACTTTATTCTAACTTAGAGAAGTCTCCCAATCTTTTAGGAATTGGATGAATAAATCAAACATTTTACGTACTAGAATATAAAAAATCCCAGCTAACAAAGGCAAATGTCTTGGCAGCTGAAATAACATAAACATCCCCTGAAAAAAATCTGGCATTATATAGACTAGTTTCAATGAGTAAAAAATACTCTTTAATCACTACTGTACTGCCATTTAAATGCACTTGATCAGGAACACTCCAATGAACAAGGCTCACAGGAAATTTTCTAAAAAAATAAAATCAAATTTGTTCCTTTAGGCTCCAAATTGAAAATTCCTATTTAATCCAAAAGGAAATATTTCATTTTCATGCATTTTTAAGGAAAAAATGTTCACATTCATTACAGGGTCATGATGTGTATTCCTTCTTTTCCACCAATGAGCCAGAATGAGAAATTTAATTTCAATCTTTTTTCTAAATAAATTTAATCCATTTATTCCTAAAAAAAAAATAAAGCTAGATTATATTTTGTTCTATTTTTTTGCTTTGTTTTCTTTTGATACTCTTCAACTTTGAAAGCCTGATTAGTTAAAGTCCAAAATATAACTGTGCCAAACATATATTAGAAATATTATATCCCCACCAAACTAGAGAATCAGTTCCATGACTGATTATTTCTTCAATAAAAAGGAAACTTTTTTGTAAAATTTTAGACAGATGTAGCAAAAAATATGAGAGATGTAAAACAAACTTTTTAATAAATTATTAAGTAAAACACTCTTCTAAGAAATGGAAAATAAGATGATTTCCATTGATGCATAGACATATGGCAAGGCCTTCCTTTGTTTTCACGAGTTCCAGTATTTTTGCTTCCAATTGTAATAATTTTTTGGATTAAAAGTAGATTTGCACACAGCTCCTATGATGGCCAAAATAATTTTGTTTAATCTTTTTTCTTCTTAAATTTTATAGGCCTTCTTTAGCATTGCTTACATTGTGCAGATGATTTAAAATGCATGAACACTATTTGAGGGGAAAAAAGCAAATATTTCAAAAAGTGGAGCTAAAGGCTTAAATTTACTAAACTGACGAGATTTTGCCATTTAAAGAAAATCTGAGGGGAAAAAAGTATTGCATTCTTCTTCCTTTTCAACTTGAACTAGAGTTCCTTTTGGTAGTGATACAACCTTGTAGCTTCATTTGATACAACTTATTTCATCATTGTGATGATATTTATCAATATTTGTATTCATTCCCTTGTCTTTCAGCTGCACAAATTATCTCCCAGAAGGCTGTTTCTATTACTGTGTAGGATGCACTTTCATCTTTAAACATACTTAGAAAATATGTAAGGAATAGAAAGTTTGCACCTGGAGTATCCTTAGGGACTACTCAATTGCAATTAATTTAACTAGACACTGGATGTCAGTGTTGCCATTTTATAGTTAAAAAAAAAAAAAAAAAAAGGGAAACATCAAGAAGATCCAAGGTGTAACCAGAAGTAGGATATAGAAGAATCTAATCGAATCATTCAGAACAGCTTAGGAGCTAATTAGCATTTTATATCCTCATGGTAGGAAGAACATGTTGGCTTCAAAGAAACAGCTCTCCATAAAGGTTTTGATTTCTATTAAGAACAAACAAACTGATGAAGAAACACTTCAGTTAAATGGACATTTTAGGAATCTGTCACAGAGCTTTTACATGGCAATTAACATTGACATTACATTTAGTCACAAGGAGGAACAGTGCACAATGTGAGTGATGGTATTTGCTTGTGGCCTTCAAAAAAATGCCTGGACTTAACTCACTCCCAATCTCATGGCCTTAACGGAGCTGTTTAGTTTTACAACAGGATTTTATTTTTCAACAAGTTTTTAAAGATATTTGAAAAAGAGTGAGATTGGAAAAGTATGAAGGGGATTTCTAAGATAAAATTCTACCCACTAAACGCAGCTGCCCATCACCTACAGACGCTTGAAGCAAATTTTACCAAAGACGATATTTAACGTGCTGGTTTTCGCAGTCAGATGTGCATACAATTTATTTTGAGGGAAAGTCTCCTTTGGCAGAAATACTAATTCACCTATGTCTTCAAGCCATCCTGTAGAATAAAACCCAGTATTAAATAGAATATCAAAGAAACAACCCAAATTTCAGTAGCAGCACCTTTCAAGTGAACCTATTTTGAAACCAAATATGGTAATATCTGATCTATTAGAAGAACGACATCCTTAGAAACCTTCATGAAGGACAAAAAATACTTACAAGGGAAGTAAATATAAAGCTCTGCTGTCATTATAAATGTATTTGACTGATAAACTGGAAACATCTAAGATGAACACCTGAAAGCAGTATGAAAAATGAATAAATTTTTTTTTAAGTTCTTACTTGGACATCCAAAAAAGCCCTGAGCATCCAGAATTACTTTTTTACTGTGAAACCACAATTCACGTAATTTGTGTATTCCTGAAAATGTTTCAACATAAAGCACATGGATTTTCTATCAGACTGGTATGGATGGCAAATATCAAAAAATTCTCTTAGGATTCTAAATAACATTCCAGAAACTTTGTAGGAAACATTAGGTATGTCATGCATGAAAAACTTGAGCCAAGAATATTTCAGTAAAAATTTATAGTGTTCTAGAGGAAAAAAAAATATTAAAAGCATCCAAAATCATTAAAAACAGCTGAAATCACTCTCAAGCTTTTATCATCCCAGAAATGCTAATTAACATCTTGTCCAGTCTCAGTCAAAGGCTAGTTATGAGCTACACAAACTTATCCTTTTAAATCCCAATATCAACTATTTGAACAACATCAAGTTTTACATGAAATATATTTCACATTGAACAGTAAAGGCACAGTTAAAACATACAAGGGAGTGTCATTCCTTTTTGAGACACCAAGGCATGAATCAACATCTATGACCTGATATTTTATCTCCAAAGAAATAATATTCTTGAATTGCGATGTCTAATAATATTTCCCAAATAAATTAGAAATGTTTAAGCTTAAAGAACTGGTAAAATAAAGATGGACATAAGAGAGATAAAAACAGTTTGGCCTTCCTGAAAGACCCAAGAAAAGAGATTATTTACAGAAGACAACTTGCTTCACAGACAGAGGGTTTTTTCTGATAAGTGAAACCTAAAATGAATGCAACCGGAGACATAAAATATATTTTTATATAAAGAACATTTCAACATGCAGTTAGATTATGTATGCAAGGGAAAGAAGAGAGTGATATTTCAAATTTACTGTTGATGTAAATTTGTTTATTTTTTAATTAATGTCAGTATTTATTAGCATTTTGAATTATAGTGTTTATTTTGGTTATTATAAATATTTATTAGAATTTTTCTTCAACAAGAACAAAATCATTGTAATCAGGGAACAGATTACTGTAAGTGACTGACAGTAAGCTCCTCACTCAACAGACTAAGAAGACTGGAAAAAACCTCAGTGGAATTCAGGCACCTAAACAGAGGACTCTAGTGCCACAGTTTTCTTCCTGGCATCTAATCACACTCAAGAAAAAAACCAAATATCCCATATTTTCTTGATCATATCTGCCAGCTCCCTGTTGGTATATTGGATGCCTTTACTCTTTAAGATTGCAGTAGATATTTTCTAAAAAGCTAATGTTTTCTTCTTCTCACTTTCCCAAAGAAATTCTTCTGTGCTCAGAAGGTTAAAGGAAAAGGCTGTGCTGGCTGCTGGGAGATTGCTGTTTGTTGCCTCGTCCTGGCTGCAGTTCTCAGGGTTAGGTAGATGCTTCTCCTAAAGGAAAGCTGCTTCTTGAGGGTCTGCTGGGCATGGTCAAGAGAGATTATCTACAAATATGACAGGTGATACAAATATGACAGGTGAGGTCTCAGCAAGAGGACAATCAGAAGCATACCAGACAGAGTACCTAAGGTAATAAAACAAAAGAAAAGATAAAAAGAAAAAGAAAAAGCTTTTCACGTAGATCCAGTAGTGGCTTTGGTGGGGTCTGATGCAATCCAAAAATCTACTGAAAGTTTACAAAATGAGAGCAGGACTAGGAATGAATTTATGAGGCTGCTTTGGTGTTTATTCAGTCATCGTTAGAAATGCTGTGCAGCTAGACAAAGACCAAAACTTTAAGTCTGATTGTGTTCATGTCTAAAATATGTGGCTGGTTTGATTTGGGGGTTTTTTAGCATTTTTCCATTTACCAAAATCCTAATTTCACGCTCTCTTTGCCCTTACTGTTTGTATTTCTGTGTATGAATAAGAATGCAGGATGTCTGTACCTTGTGCTTCAGTATGCTGAGATGAATCCAACAAATATGACATACCTATGCATCACTACTAATTGAATTTCTAACAAAAATATTACAGCTACAATCACTGCTAGAATTTTTTGTTTGGTAGCTTATATGCCTCATTAAGATGTGATGATATTTTCACAAATTACCTCAGTGATGAGAGTAGGACAGATGAAATTAGACTAGGAAGGACTGCAAAAGCATGGCAAAACATGATCAGAGTGCAAAACAGTCTTAAGAAATTGAAGAAGTAAACTTAAAATAGCGAGTGATCTGGTAAGAGCAGCTGCAAGTTTTCTCACTGTGAGCAGGAGTAATTAACTGCACCAATACATGTCAACTGCACAGCCAAGGAGGTTATAGGGGATCACAGCTAAAGTTGGGGTAAGCATGATGCCTATGTACTGTATTTATGTACAGTACTACCAAAATAAATGGCACTCATACCAAAATGAATAAAAAGGGCATGGTCTTCAAGTTGTTGCACTCTTTTCTGGCATTATTAAGCCCTCTTATGGAGATTTCTGATCTGGTGCAGGTATTGCATTTCATGAAAGCTTTAAATGAGGTAAGGGTTGATCAGACTTCTAAAGTCTCTCAATCCCTGATTTTCATCTAAAATCTAAAAAAGTAGAACTTTGGAGAAAAGAAAGGCATGGAAAGCATAATATCTAGCCTGAAGGAGAAAGGACTGAGGGCATATAGTATGTAATGAAATAGGCTGGAAAAAAAAAAAAAGGTAAAATTGCAGAAAAAGGCATCAGATTAGGAGGTATTTCCTATGGTGAGGACTATAAAGCATGGAAATAGATTGCCGAGGGAGGTCTATCATAAAATTCTTTAAGAAAAGGTTAAACAAAAATATCTGCCAGGAGGGGTGCTAATACTGCCTTGGAGCAGACTGAAGGACAAAATGATTTCCTAAGATCCATGCTATGGTATTTCTCAGATCTTATTCAACATTATGTCTGCCATAATGATTGATTAGTGCAACAATTCCCAGACCAAATAAAAACCAACTGAAAAATACACAGAAGGAAAACAATCAAAAAACAATGAGTGGCATATATGAGGGGTGTTTTTTAAATAAAGGCATACATTGAATACTTAAAAATTGTTTCGCTATTTTTCCAATTTTATACTGTCATCTTTTTTTCTATTTGATTTATTCTTATGGAAATAATTTACTTTTTAATAATAAATTACAAGGTTAGACTAGAAAAATGAGGAATTCTGTATCTATATAACAGAAAGGATTCCTGAAAATTTTGGATCTACACATTGTTTTTAAACTTATTTCTTTATGTTCTAACTTAAAATGAATGCATAGTAGAAGAGATTATTGACTGACAATGTAATAGAAAAGAAGTATAAAATTTATATTTGTAGAGAGTGTATTGGTCCCCATCACATTATCATCTCTCTTACATTTTTTTATGTTCACCTATACTTGTATATAATGCACATTCTTACCAAAGGCTTCCAGTGTTCTTATGATTATTCTCCAGTCACCTTGGTCACAAAAAGAAGTCCCAGTTCTTCCTGCAATGATATGAGATGGGATAGCAGGTAAAGATATGTGACCAATGATCTTGGCATAAGTACTCATAGAAGAAAATTTCTATAGTTGCAGAACATAATAAGAAATAAACTAAGACAGAAGAAAATCTCTCTCCCAAGAAGAAAAGTTAAAAATTAGTTTTTCACAAAGAATACAAGTAGAAAGAATTCTGCCTACCATTGCATTGCAGCAAAGCTGGGGTAATATCAATTTTTGATTCAAGCTGCCCAGTTTTCTTCCTCCACAGGCTCCTTCGACAAGGCTATGACAGTCCTCATGCTTCTTTAGTGTGCTCAGATCTAACAGCAGAGCTAAACTAGCAGAAAGCAGAGCCCCTTAGAGACCAAGCTGATTACTGCTGTTTTACCTCCCTGAACTAGCTCATTGAAATGCTGGAATAATAGTATTTTAAGAATAAAAATGTACAAAGGGGTAATTCCTTGAGCAATAGACTTAAGATAATATGTTCTCAGAGAACACAAAGGACTAATTTTAAAGTAATGCACTGGTTTATAGTCAAGTGATACATTTATTTTTTTTTGTTTATTTCCTAAATTTTCCTCAAATTGTGGGAGATATCTGATACTTTTTTTTGATGCCAAACATGCACAATTTGATTCTTAACTCAGTACAAGGAGTCAAGAGGAGACTGAACCTGCAGCTGTGTGCCCCAGGTCTAACCAGCAGTGATGCTGAGCATGGATTATCAGCAGGTCCATACACAAATGTATGTAAATAACACGTGTATATCCACAGAGCTGCCCACATAGAACACCACAGACAGTCATGATCAGGTCTCACTTCAACACAAAGAACACCAGTGCCTCATCTTTTCTCTGGCTGATTACGATGGAGGTCTGGTAGTGGGAAATGGATGGAGGTGAAGTGTGGATCCCTGCAGAAGCTCAGCTCAGACACTCAGCTCAATCTGAATCTATCCCTGTATCACAGTTATTGACATCTGGGCATGTGAGCCCCAGCAGCTGCAGGTTCACATCAGCCACTGTTAGAGACCCCCTTACTGACTCCCCCATCCCCCTCCATTTTGCCTCAGTCCTCCCCCCCACATCCTCACATAGATCCCCTGGCATCTGCCCTTGGACACACGGGCCATCTATGCTGTGGTCCTGAATCCTCACTCTCCAACTAGTTTCATGTGATGCTGCCAAGGAATAAGGTGACTGGCACAAAATTTTACACATTGCTTGGCAATTGTAAGATTAGCATTTTTTTTTCATTAATTTTCCAGTTTGTGCTGGCAAACTGTACATTGTTTCGTGATATGCAATAGCAGCTCCCTCATTTTGGAACATTCCAGTGAAAATTGAATTACTATGAGCTCGTAGTCTCTCAAAATACTGTGTGGAAGTATTTGTGTAATTGTTTTATTTTGTATTTTTGACAGGCCAAGGATTTGTATGGGTTTATGGCCATTTTTATAGGATCACTGTGAAATCTTAGCAAGACCAAGATAAACCAGAAGTGTTTTTTTCTTAAGTACAAAACACTGCTAAAATGTGTCAGAAGATCATACAAAAATCATGCTCAATAATAAAATAAACTCAGTAACGCACTTGACCATGGAGGACAAAGATCTACAATGTGGCACTGGCCTAAATCAGAAAAGCAGACATCACAGCATCACATTGAGGCTTTCTGCCAATCTGTTCCCAGAAGATCAACTTTCATCTCACACCATTTAAAGCAAGATTAAGTTACTACCTAGATTAACCATAAGAGATAGCAGAAATTTGCCCTACATATTATTGTACTTATGTCAAAAATCAGAAAAAGAATTTAAAAGGAATACTTAAGATATCATGGTGGTTATTTTACTGAGAAATTAAATAGAGAATTTTTTTAAAAATGCAGTCTCCTGTCTGCTAGAAGTTGAGAGGCAAAGCAAAAGGCAGCTGACCAGCTCCCTTCCCACCTGTACAGAAGAGAAGTAGGAAAACAAATGAAAAATATTTCCAACTAAAGTGTTGTGTTGAAGACATAGCTGTCCTTCCTCCAAATAGATTCACCGGTCGTATCCATCCTTGATTTCTTCTTTTACTGGACTTGCATATGCAGCACAAAAATAACATTTTTGTAAGGAATATGCTACTACTTTAAAGTTAACTTTAACTCCCTTCCAACTCTGAAAACAGTAGATATGGTTTTTCATGCTATTAAAAATAATAAAAATGTTTTCTGCTGTTGCAGTCTCGAGGAAAGAAAATCTTAAAAGGCAGCATAAGTAAAAAACAAACAAAGGGCTAGATTTCCAATTAACCCATGTCAGTCTTCATGTCATGGGCCTCCTGAGAAGAAGGGACAAGCAGCCTGTGAACTGTATACTGCTTAGAGAATAAATCACTCCATTTAATGGGTCAAAAACATAGAAGAGATATCAAAGCTATTTTAATTACAGTTAACAAAATCAGTTACCAAATTGCTTCTTCATTTATAACCACTCTACAACAAAGCCAGACTCTCTTTCCATTAATGATATTTAGCCTTGATTTACAAAAGGGAATTTCTCTGCTGTATTTTACATTCATGTGCTCAGTTTAAACAGCTGGTAAATACTTGGGGCATGTTAAGAAGACTACAGTAAGACTGAAAAAGAGAGTTTTCCAGCGATAAAAGCTGGAAAATTAACTTTTCCTGACAGCTATAGGAAGTAACATATTCCAAGTGAGAAATTTCACCATGTTTAATTCAGAAATATGAAGAAAAGTTTGGTTTTTTTTCCTAAAAGATGCCTTCTGCAAAGGCTTTATATTAGAATAAAGAGAGAGAGAAAAAAAAGCATTTGTTGTTTACTTGCATTATCCTTTGAAAGCAAACTAAGGTTCTCAATGTGCATATCAAGGATCACTTTGAAGCAACCCAAATATGGATTTTTACTAAATGGGAGGTCCTTTATTTTCTGCTTCCCATCCCTGATGTTGTTTCTCATGTTTTGAAAGTAAAATTTCTTTAGAATTTATTTTGGTAGTAAATAACCTGGATATGGGATCTGAAAAGAAAACTAAGGAGTCGGCATGAGAAAACAGGAAGAAAGTAATTGAGGCAAAAGCTATAATAGAACAAATAAATGGAGAGTCTGTGTGTGTTTAAAAATACATTTGTCAGTAGAATTCAGTTTTTTTACAGCCATTTGAATGTGAGTTTTGAGGCAAACACTATCAAAAGGGAAAAGAGGCATAATTTTTAGTATGGTAGGAGGTTGTCTGTGGGTTCAAAGTTAATTTCTGTCTTTTCTCATCAGATCATATCTGGTATCAATAAAGCCGTTTAAAGGAAACTTTTAGTAGTTGATCACCATGTGTTCCATTTGTTATATGTGTTCCATTTTTAGAGTCCCTGACTTTATGCTTTGGATTCTGGGCAAAGCAAGTGGTGCATACTCCAGAGATGCATCAGAAATCAGTGAAAGGTGGGCATGGAATATATAAAGTGTCTTAATAAATTGAGATCCTGTAAGAATCATGTTCCTACATTTCTCAGTTTGGAAATTCCAAACACATGAACTCCATGGGGACTTTAGACAAAAGATTTTACTGTGATTCTGTTATCTGTCTCAAAAAGTATACCTTAGTATTAAGTACATGTCTGTACTTGTATAGTACTAAGTACATTTCTGAAACACTCAGATCTTACACAGGTAAGAAATTTAAAAAAAAATAAGAAAATTAATAATTCCATTTTCAAAGTAGATCTATACTGTGTTGTGAATACAGAATAGGAAAAATCTAAAACACTATTATTTACATACATTGAACACCTATCCCACAGAAAAATATTATATTGCTGTGGAATGAGAAACATTTTCTTAAACATCTTGATAGGGGATTAAATAAGATTGCACAAGCATCCATATTCCTGGAATTACCTGAAGCCTGATTTTTTGACTTCTAAAGTCAAAAATAATATTCACAGCATGCACATACACTCTCTCTCTCTCTCTCTCTCATACACTTATATATACATCAAGGCAAAAGGCATCACCATCACAAGATATTAAAAAAAAATATTTTTCCCTAGATTTTAATGTTTAAAAAATAAAATTGTATGATCAGGTAAGTGTACCTTGTACTTCATCTATTAGTTTATCTCTCCTGATATTTCATAAAATTTAACTCAGATGGCCAGTCTCTGCTAGAGTGGATTGAATGTCCTGTACTGCAAAATTTTCCCACAGCCATTATAGAAGTCAAAGAGAAAAATTTTCAAGCCCAAGAGGTCATTTCATAAAATAGGTTTTAAAAAAATATATATATCTATACATGATGTTTCAACCATAAGACTTTTAGGTCTCTGAACAGTATGGAATCTCAGAGTTTAAATAGCAAGAGAATATTTGGCACTCATAAGGTGTTACAAACCTTATTGTAAGTCAAAGAAAAGCTTAGATCAAAAAGACTTGTTTTATGGAATTATGAACATAGATATAACATTGTGGAAATCTAGTTGGAGATATTCTATATTCTTGTTGAGGGACAAGTACCTTTTGAATGAATGTGGTTGCTGCCTCTCTGAACATCATGAAGTTGAACAAAAACCTCATTAATTAAACAAATCTTTGTGCAATTCGTTAGACAATGCAGTATGTTGTCAATTTTTCCAACCTAACAGATGCTGAATAAACCAGGAATAGCAAAACAAGATTATTTCCAACAATAAGGCATGCTTTTTTCTGTAGTCAAGTGCTTGAATTCATATCTGATTTATAACATAGTGATCACATTATTGCAGTGGTTTGTCACCAAACAGTGAGTTTAAGTAGTATTAGGTAGTGCATTGTAATACTTCATGGTGTGAATGCAAGAGGTAAACAATGCTTAGGAGAAAAACATTTTTGCCCAAATATAACCTTCAGTAAAATGACTAAGTAATATTACTTGTAGTTATTTGGGGAATATTGAGTGAGTGTGTGCTGAGCAGCAGCTTGCACTTGATAAACTGCACTGTTAAAATACAGCAAGTATCACAGAAATATTGCAATAATTTCATGCATATAACAGTAATATTATAGTATTATGTGAGCCGTAATAAACTGAAAAACATGAACTCAGACAGCAGCCCCAAAGTCATAGCTCCTTGGATCTTTCTTAAAGAAATTCAGAATTCAACCTTTCCTAGTGCATGCACTTGAGCAGTAAGTTTGTACTTCCTCCCTCTATTTCCAAAGGTTTTTCAGTTTTGGTCTAATTCCTCATGCTATTTTCCAGTCTCTCCCCAGATGAATCATGTCCCTGCAGCTACCATTCAAAGAGGACAAAGTATTCCTAAGGCTCACTGAGCTGCTGATGCTTGATTATTTGTTGAGCTGTTGTGCTGTGGACTGATTTTGCCTTTACTAACCTCAGTGGTTCAGAACCACTCTCACTACCAGGCAGTTAAAAGAAGCCTCATTATGCTGTTTTCTTGATTTCTGAGTCATGTTTATCACGTATATCTTTTGTGAGCTGGATTGCATCTGTTTTTAATGTCCCCCATTTACACTTAAATATGTTAAGTTCATGCAATTTCCTTTTTGTATTGTTTTGCTCCTCCATTCTTTTTTTTCTGAAATAATTAAGCCCCATGTTTTCAATCTTTGATTATTTCCAAATAATGGAATTGGCTTCAGGAATTTTAAAAGCCTTTCTCAATTGTAATGATCAGAAGAAATATAAAAAGCTGTTCATCTAATTGTTCATTTAATTTTGTCATAAATACAAGCAAAGTTAAATCTAATCTTCAATCTTGGGACTGAATAAATTAGCAAGACAGTTTTGAATTTTATAATATTAATATGCTAATTTTAAAGTCATTGCTTATAAAAATCTAAGTTTTAAGCATTAAAATTAATGATTTCAATCCAATATTCAGATATATGCTACTATGAGAGCTTTACAGAGTAATAAACAGAGAGAAGAAGGAGGCCTTTTGTCCTTCAAAAAAATATTGTAGGTTTTGCAATACATTGTTATACCTTTATCATCCTCTCTCATAGTAAACCCACCCATAAAACAAATGCTGAACTTGTCCAATTTTTAATTGTCATTTTTGGCTTGCTTTTTAATATTTCTGTTGCTTACATCCTTGACTGCAATGTAAATTTACTACTAAGAAAAAAAAAGTCAGTGTTCTAGATATTATAAATCTTTACATGTGTACAATCCTGTATGGTTTGGTAAATGCATTGCCTAAAGCATTTTTCAATCACAGCAGTCAGTGTTTTTGAAAGAAAAACTTAATGGCTTTTTTTCTCAGATTATTTTCACTGTTCAGTAAAAAGAAGAGATTATTCCTATATCTCTTCTATTTAATGCATGCATAGTCTAGCACAAGACTGCTGTAACTCCTGTACAAAATGCTCAACATGAGTAAATAGCATCTATATCCTGAAAAATATACGCATCAGTTATAAAAAAAAATGGCTGAGTGAAATCTGGTTTTGCTAAGACTACGTACAAGTGACACCAAGAACGTTTTTTACAAGCTCAAGCAAAACTATTTTACTTTTTAGTACCAGTGAAAAGAATGTAACAAGGGGCAGGGGAGAAAGTATGCATGGAAATAGGCATAAATTTCTATTTTGAAGTTTAAATCAATCATACATGCCCCAATATGTTGTTCTTGCTCTTCTCCAGTTAGTGCCTACATGAGATAATAGAGTCTGTCCATATTCTAAACTGTGTTTTTAAGCAATGTTCAAAGAACCATATAAATCAGATCCTGTCAGGTCAAACTAGGATCAATTCTGAAAGTTCTGCTTCGAGCAATCATTGAGAGTTGTTTTGGACTTGAGCATGCCCTCCAGCATCCAACTATTTCTACAGATTAGAAACACTGATATTAGTGCAACTTCAAACAAAAAAGAAACTGGTGACAGCCAAATGAGCTAATTCTCAAGCAAACAGTCAGAATATACTTACATTGGTTGAACTTGGAGTATTCAAAACAAATACATACCAAAACAACCTCTCAGGAGATCAGAATCATATGAGATATTTACACCCAAACCTCACTACCAGGATACAAAAAATTATGGAGCCTGAGGTATCCAAAACTTAAAAAGTGGAATTGCTTTACCATGGTACCAAAGTTGGGGATTGGAAAAAGGCTGCTAAGAAAGCTCTCTTGAATTATATGTATGAATCAAGTCAGATTCATTAAACCAATGTATCTCATAGGCAGCCTCACATTGCTTATACAACTGCAGAGTTACAGAACTTGAGGGGAAGGAAGTGGATAAAAAATACCAAGTGACAGAAGGAGCAGTGAAAGGGCTTGTACTCACAACCATGAAAAATAGGAAAAAAAACTGAAGGAATTATTCAGATGAGAACTCATGGTAGCTCAGAAATTTGAGGGGAAAAGCATCAACATGGAAAGGGATAAAATTCTAAAGCAGAATACATAGTGCAAGAGGGCAACTCAGCAGAGAGAAACAAAATCTTCCCTTGATACCAGCCTCACCTCTAGAGATTTCTTGGATTTCTTATTGGCAACGTTAAAAATTACAGCCTGATAAAACTCGGAATTTCAGCTGTTTTGTTTGTGCTTTAGCAGCAGATAACTGCTTTACATATCTAAGTTGCAAATATCCCACTCACAAAGGGTCTTCAGGAATGACAAAGGATACCAAACCATATGACTTAAAGAGAAATAGAGATGTATCTCCTGTATAACTAAGTATTGCAGCTGACAAAATATTTAAATGTCACTTTACAATTTAGCTTAGAAGAATTTGTACTTCAAAGCAACAGAAAAAGCAAAGAGAAATTTCAAAGAAAATTTTTCCAATGTATTGAAAATCTTGCTTTCATCTTGGTGATATTGACTTCATTACCTATTTTTATATAAGCAGGTCAAAATTGTAAAAGTTCATATATATATATATATATATAAGAAATAATTTAGTAGTATGCTGTTTAATCAGTTGAACAGTAATAACTCAGATAAAACACTACAAAGAAATAAGCATGTTTTCTTATGCCTGAAGCCCAAGATGGGTTTTGTTTGACACAAGTAAAGAATGCAGGTATCTCTGCTATAGGTTCAGATGTTTCTGCTGTGTGTTCTGCTGCAAATATGATGATAAAAGAAAATTAAATCACACACATTTCTGATTTTGGTCAAAAATAAAAATTGTGAACAATAATGTGTTGCATAACCACAGCTACATGCAAGAAAATGAATGAGAATGACAGCAGAAGAATTCATGTTATTTTATCAGTATCCTAAACTAAAGAAACAGTGACTCTGGACAGAGATCTTTGACCTTATAGCAATGAAAGTAGAACTCCTATGTTTTGTGTGTGTCTGCACACGCCTGGGGAAAAATTTCTGTCTTAGGTATTCAGATTTACATTCTTTGGTGTTTTAAACTGGCGTACAATGGACTGACATCCTTTATAAATGTGTGCCATATTTTTAACTGCCACTTGGTGAAATCATGCAAATACATGTTCGTGTCTACCCAATAAAGATTCAGGTCTTTATTAGAAACATGGGTCATTAAAAAATCTTGGCTTTTTAAAATGAGCTAAAATATGTTAGTAGAGAATAAAGTAATCTGATTCCCTCATTACCTTGAAATAAAATGCTAGAGTGATTATACTGCCTTAATTCAGATCCTAGAATAAATGGTCTGAAAGAGCATAAGTGCAAGAATCAGGAACTAAATATTAATTAAAAATATAAAACTCTTTTGTTTGTTGTTTTGCTCAGGCTATTTAACTGCTATTAAATTGCTGTTTTAAAAGAAAAGACTGTGCAGCATAATTACTAACATTATGGACCAGTACTGAAATACTTTAGGTACTGGTATTTTAATTTTGTCGTCTCTGCAGGTAGAAGGCAAAATGTCTGCCTCAAAATAATACTTGGTAATAATTGGCCTCATTTTCCTGATCACTGTGCAATTGATATTACTGAGAATATCAACAATGCTTATTTACTAAGTTAAACTCTGTTTTTCATTATCTTTGAGTACTAACTGAAGTGAAATAATTTGCGTGTGCATTTTAAATTTTCTTTGCAGCAAACCTTTTAAAATCTAAATTTGTGATGTACAACTCTTTCCAGTTTATTTTTGCCTTTCAAGCTTTTCAGGAAGGTATTTTAAAATTGTATGAGCTTTCTTCATTCGTTAACATAATAAAAATGCATAACCCTGACAAGTGAAACCTATCAGAACCACAGAGACAGAAAATAGAAGGCTGAATATATATTGACTGTATAATAACAAAAAAGATGCTGTTAAAATTCTGCAAGACATTGCAGAAATATAATAGCATAATCTGACTCAATTTACCCCCACCTCAGTCTTCTGTAGAAATCAACACGAATGCTAACAACTATGAAAGTCACCCATCTCATTTTTTTAAAAAAATGTCAGTACATCTTGGATATATTTAGCTATATAGCTACTTACATTTATAAGTGCAATTTAAAAAGTTAAACTATTCCCAGGTCATCTGGTTGCTAGTATTTTGAAACTAAATACTATGATTGCTGGCTAATTCACCATTCTTTTTATAAAGTATTCAAAAGTTAAATTAATCTAGTTGCACACTGCCTTTCAATTGACATGCTCCAATTTGATTTCAAATAGGCATGTTAATTAGCAGTGGATAATGGAATAAAATATGCAGTGGTGAGATTTGAAGCAGCCTCTACAGAAAGCCCTTTCCATGCTTGGGCTTAGTCACTGATCCAAGTACTGATGAAGTAATGGAAGAACAGTTTGAGATATCATTAAATTTCAGGTCAGTTGCTGCTGAACCAAAATGAACAATAATGGATTTTCCATAAAAGCTGGAATAAGAAAACTTTGTGAATTATTTACATAGCTGTATACTAAATATATTCACAAATGATTGGACTGGATTTTCTGAAGTGGAGGAGGGGAAACATTTTGATAAACAATCTATCACATCTGTCATAAAAATTTTCAGCTAACATTATTCATAATACTTATATAAAATATTTTTTTAAATTTTTGGAATTAATTATGGATGAATACAAACACAATTTACTTGACCAGCAGCATAAAATGTGTGAATCACAGATATATGTACTTGTCAAACAATTCAAAAGAAAAACACAGTGAATTATTTAGAAAATTTGACTCAACTTGTTTCAAACCCATATTGTTAGTGTCCAGAATGTGTGAACATGCAAGGAGAAATAAATGTGATTTATTACAAGGTTGAAAATTTTAATTCCATTTTTTTTATTATTCTGCTATATAAATCTGCTATATAATTCTGCTAATATTAATCTAGGTACTTGAAAATCTTATTCAAAAGTTGAATAAATATATATGATTTGTCTAAATCATGGGACTACACTGTTGTATTTGAGCTTCTTTTTCAGTCTCCTTTGACAACCAATGTAGAGAAAATAAAACAGTCTTATAAGAATAATGTTTCATATGGATATTGTTTAATTGGTGTTATACAGATTCAGTTATACTGAATCATGTATAACACCAATTAAACTAACTGATCCAGAGTTCAAAATGTTCTTGAATGTGATAGTTCAGGTGCCTATTAGACCCACTACCTTCTCTTAGGACTGATGCACAAGCTAACCCAAGATGCTTATCAGAGAAATTACCTGTTCTTCTCCACCTCAACCAGAAATATGATGAATCAATCTGACAGAAAACAAGGATTTTTTAAAGAAAAGGTGAATTACATTAATTCTGAAAGTTAGTATTCTATGTTTGTCATGTATATTCTATAAAAATTGACACAATTATTCTTAGCAATGATTACAAGATAAAGAACTTTTCTGTATTGAATATGCATGATGCAGTATAGCTATTGTGTGGAATAATGGAATAAAAAGTAGAGTACTTAAATAAATAATTGCATTCAGTGTTCACTAAAATCATATAACTTAAAAAAAATTCAATCAAAAAACTTCATGGCTTTGTTCAGAAGTCATAGAGTGAGTGACAGGAACTGAATTGTACTGGCAATTTGCTATTCAAAAGGGTCAATTTTGTTTTTCTCTGAAGGACACTAAATAGTTATATATGGAGCTTCTTAATCCAAAATACCATTATTGGATTAAATAATACAATAATAAATCTAAAATTATATAACTTATCTTTGAATTTGTTTTTCAATACCCTATCTCACCTTTGGAACAGTCTTCTGTTGCTACCAGCTTTGCCAGAAAGACAAGAAAAGAACAGATTTTCCTGAATACTTTTCTTTAGATACAAGTTGTACTAAGGATACACGTAAAGTGTTCTCTCATACCTATACCAGTCAGTTAAGTACAATTTTTCTTTTTATTTCCCCTGGAAAAAATTAATCTTCACAAAAAGAGTGAAACAGACACGTCATATGGACAACTGAAGAATCTACCAGTAGTGTAATGATTAGATATTTTCTAATGATAAAATACATCTAATTGTCCCAGTATTTTCTTGTGAATTTTGGGTTTGGCTACTACATGCACCACATTTTTCCACTACAAAGATAATCAAAATTATTAAAGTTCGATATCATTGTCAGCTAGCAGCTTATCTCACTACCAAAAATGAAGATTAGTTCTACCAGCGCATAAACTTCATGTTGTAACCTGAAATCTATGTGGGAAAAACAGTCATGCTTGACAAGTATCATATGCTGGATTTAGTTGCCTGATGAGATGCCAAATTCAGGAGAGCAATATTCCAATCTCTCTTCAGCTATGGCAGCTGGAATTATCACTTCCTCCATTCTCAGGAAACACCTTATAACAAATGTAGTATCCATATTTTTAATGTTGGTTCTAGGTTAAAATGCAACAACAAATCACCAGATTCTTATTTGATTTCTTGTAGTAGTTTAACTAATAGTCTTATTGTAGCATGTGGAAACTTATCTTACTTATCTCCTTTACTTGCAGTCTGTTATCTGTACCTTTATTTTGTGTTGCTATATCTGAGACTCATCACAGTTGGTGTCCGCACCTCAGCCTTCTCATTAACCAGCACAAAAGAACATTATAATCTTGAAAACTTTTTTTGATGATGTACCTTTGTCTGCTTTTTCTGAAATTCTAGGGACAGGAAATTCAAGAAAACTGGAGAAGCACTAACAGCACAGTAAAGATTGGGTCAGTGTTGTCCTAATACACTACATTAGTCAAAACAGAGTTTTGACAGAGAAGAAGCTTACATGAGTACTAGTGAATTGCACAGACAATGGTAATTCAATAAACCGTGATATGACAGGAAAATTAATCACTCGTTCTATCCAGTTTCCTTGGTGTTAAGTTTTGCAAGTATGTGTAAGCATGAACCTATGTACTTAAATAAGCAAAAACACTGCACTGAAAGCACATCATGGCAGTAATTGCAAAGCCCTGTTAGCATTCTTCGCATGCTCTCAATGGACAGAACATTTTCATTTAAATTCTCATTTGCAAAATCACCAAGTCAGCTGATTTTAAAAAGTTAATGTGAAAAGGAAAGTTCTTAAAATTACTTTTTAATGTTCTATACTGGCATGGGCTAGCCGTATGGGGCACTTGGGTACTGTTTGTCACTTGCTTCATTTACATTACAATACAATTGCAACGGCAAATCCGTGCATCTTGCAGTTCAAAAATATGTCTTCTTTTTTCTTCATAATGACTAGATATGTTTATTAAGTTTTCATTTCACTGCATTATAATATGCTTCACAAATACACAGCCAAGACAGAGTTACCTTAACAACCTTGTCATTTCAATTTTTCACACATTTCCATTGTGTGTGCCTTCCATCTCACTGAAGTTTCAATTCATTAGCTGACTGCCATAAACTATTAGTCTGTAGCATTGGTCCGTCTTTAAAAAAATATAAAACAGAACAAAAAAATTAAAAAGAAAAACCACAAAAGAGAAATTGCCTACAGCCACTTTCAGACTCTTACTGTCTACAAGTTACATTGGTTCATTAGCCCAAAGTGCATTCAAAAGGAACCCCTTCAAATGACAGCAGCAACAATAAAAAAAAGCACCCAACAAGGAAGCCATTCATGAAGACTCTATTTACAGAATCCAAATTAAAGGTATCGCTAAACAACACAAAAGACAATATTCATCTCATTACTTTTGACAAAGCCAAGCAAAATACTTTTATGTGTGCAGCATATGCTTCCTCTGTATTTTGGTACCATGAAACTATCTAATCTAGTGATATCTGAAAGGCAGTGTGTACTAATGGGTTTGGCTTCAGTTAACAATATTATATCCACAAATTGGTAAGGAGTGTTAGCAGTATTAATTTGTTGATTACTGCCTGTTGTAAAGATTGATTTAGGGAAAGCAGTATATTGCCAGAACAAGTTTACTTTGAATAATCTCATTATACTTCATTGCCTTTTACAACATTTTACCTTTGTTGATTTTTATGTTTGTTTGGTTGATTTGCTTATTTCTTTTTTAGCCAGGTTGGCACACTTCATCCTGATTTTAATCGAATGTATATTGATATTCTATATTTTTCTATAAATATGTACATTTCTATGTTGCACACAATAAAAACACTATATTAATTCCATTTGATTAATATCAATTTTTATTTTAAAATCCATTTTTTCTTTCATTTATTTCAAAATAATTTTGCTATAAAGCATTGAAAATACTATTGCTGTATTCTACTATACTTTTAAGAATAATTATTCTTGTACAACTAAAAAGTAGCAACGCCTCAAAGGATAAAATAACTTGGTTTGCTACCTTGTCACCAATTCCCATCAGTGCATACACACTACTTTGCTCTAAGCCTGCTGTTTGGAATGATAACAATATATTTCCTAGCCAGGAAGCCTTTGCCCAGTAGGAAGAATAAGGTTGTCCCGAGTCTGCAGCGCACAGACAGTATAAGCATGGATTGTGACAGATTTCACTTCCTATGCACAGAGCAGTCCTGACATGAAGCACAAATGACAGAAATTTCTTGCTGTTTGGGCTTGCTACCAAAATCTGAGCTAAGCTGAGGGATGCGGATTTCTGGAAAACATCCACTTACAGCTCCAGCACCAGGGATTGCTCAATAGTTAATGTCACATGCATGCAGTTTCCTTCTCCAGGTGCACCTGGTCAGATAGTGTCCTAAAAGAGTCATTCTAAGGAGCAAATTGCTGTCCTCTGAGAGAAGAAAATAAGTGCAAACAGACATCTCCCTCTCCAAAAGCATGACTGTTGGAGACTGAGTAGGCACACTCTATTTTGTTGCTTCCAAGCTGCCTTCTCTTTCATTGAATCATTGAATCATTAAGATTGGAAATGATCCAGGACTGTGGAATCCAACATTTGACAGAACACCACCATATCAACTCAACCATTGCACCAAGGTATGGTTGTTTGAAATGTCCAATCATTTCTTGAACATTTCCAAGGATTGTGACTCCACCACATAACTGGACAGTCTGTTCCAATGCTTAAGCTCCTTTATAATGAAGAAATTCTTGCTGATGCCCAGCCTAAACCTCCCCCGGCACAGCTTCAGGCCATTTGCTCTTGTCTCGTTGCTGGTTGCCTGGGAGAAGAAGCCAAGCCCCACCTTGCTACAGCCTCCTTTCAGGCAGTTGTAGAGAGTGAGTGATAAGGTCACCTCTGAGCTCCTTTTCTCCAGGCTAAACAGTCCCAGCTCCCTCAGCTGCTCCTCATAGGACTTACTCTCTAGACCCCTCCCCAGCTCCATTTCCCTTCTCTGGACACGCTCCAGCCCCTCAATGTCTTTCTTGTCATGAGGGGCTCAGAACTGGGCACAGCACTCCAGGTGTGTCTTCTCTGGTGCTGAGTACAGGGGGACAATCACTTCCTCAGTCCTGTTGGCCATGCTGTGGCTGACACAGGTCAGAAGGTCACTGGTCTTCTTGTCCACCTGGGCACATGCTGGCTCATGTTCAGCCACTGTTGACCAGCACTTTCAGGACCTTTTCCACTGGGGACATTTTCCCCTGCTCCTCCCCCTTGCCTATAGCACTGATTGGTGTTGCTGTGACCCAAGGGCAGGACATAGCATTTCACTTTGTTGAATCTCCTATCCCTGCCCTCAACCCACCAATCTAGCCCATCCAAATCCCTCTGTAGAGTCTTACTATTCCAGCAGATCAACACTTTAGTGTTTTCTGGGAACTGACTGAGGGTGCTTGCTCAGATCAGGATAACTGGTCTTGTAATTCATGCCTACGTTGGTTTATATTTGATTTTCAGGTCAGGAAATTATTTAATTATCATGAATAGTTGATACTAACTTTGTAATTTGAGGTTGTGTGGAATCACAGATCCCTTTGTGCTCCTTTTTTTCCCGAAGGGTAAAAAATGTCAGTGTTCCCTTTGGACATATGCAAGTTAGGGAGGAAGAGCATATGAATACTCAGAGCATGCTTGAGCAGAGAAACCTGTGTCTAAGAGTGCCTTTTCTGAGATAGCTATCAAGAACTAATTATATTTACCCAAATCAGCCTCCCAGCATAAACCATTTGCAAGGTAAATGTCCTGTGAATGGCCAGGAGTAGGACTCAATGATCATTAAGGGTCCCTAACAAGTCAGGTGATTCTGTTATGTTTATTGCTTTTTCCTTCATAAAATTACCTCATCTTCTTTTGAAAATAATTATGCCTTGTTCATCTATCCTTGCTACTTAGAGTCCAAGTATTTGCCCTCAGATAAGTCTTTCACAGATTGAAATTACTTTTTCCATGTAGTCATCCTATCTATACTGTAACTTTTCTATTTCTTCTTGCCCTTCTCTGGATTTTGCTCCTTGCCATACTCAGCTAACAGAGGAGGCTATATCTCTTTCTGCATTTTTTTGATGTTGCCTGTTTGAAATGCAAGCTCTGTCAGTACCGCCTCTTGCTATATGATTGTACTCCTCTTCTTTCCAAATGCCACTGTAAGAAGAGGAGTGAGAGGCTACTTGAGGTGCTGTGTAAGAGCAACAAAGGTGTAGGCTTTAGAAATTAAAATAATTTTACACATGAAAGTCCATGAGCACAGGTAGTCCTACATAATCAAATTCATCAAATACTGATGGACATGTAAGATATGGAAATTAATTATCCTTCTCAAGGTTATCTTTCTTTCTGCACTGAAAGTATGAGAACTCCATGTGAGAATACAATCTAACTTTTAGATGGCAAAAATGACCCCAATATAGTTGCCAAGTAAGGTGCCTGAATTAGTTAAATTTGGATTCCAGCCAACATTTATATTGTCATGAAGCCTGAGAGTATGCGCTGGATTTTCAAGGTCTCCAGGGAATACTTCAAAGCTCTGTATTTAGAGATGTGGTTGACACAGTCCCCTTCTCTTTGAAAAGATAATGTAAATATTTACCTTAAAGTTGAAAACGTCATGTGCCACAGTAAGGTGCAGGATTGATGAAGAATCAGGTTTTCTACTAACCAGATTAGCAACAAAGAAAAAGAAAGTGATTTTGTGCTGTCTCCTTCTGTGCCATCGATGAGACATGACTGTGTGTGCATACATTTAGTTAATGTTTATAGTGGAAAAGTTCCTAGGCACTCATTTTGATCACCATGGTCAAATTGTAGGGACGTAGTGCTCCACAGATACATAGGGAGATGGTAAATATATTTCAGTACTGAAAGCTTAAAACGAAAAGTCCGTAACAATTCAGGAAGAGAGATGCCTATGCTGTATATGGATATGCTTGCATTAATATATGCTTACATTATATGACATTTTAAGTTTTTTATATTTTTCCTTTTATTTTATTGAAATATAAGATTCTAATGTTTCAGATAAAAGAACCTTAGTATGTTTTCAAAACCTATAAAAGACAATACTAATAAACATTAGTATTGTCTTTTATAGGTAAATGTTTAATTCACAATTTTCCTTTCTAATATTAAATTTATCTGTTGAAATATTACACAGATTGCCAATAAAATTCCAGAATATTAAAAGGAACCAGTTTAGATATTTAAATAGATGGCAATATAATAAAATACAGAATAAAATATGTCTAGTGAAGAGTTCTCTCATATATTAATTTCTGGAAAATTTATTCAAGAGTTCCAGTAAGTTCAACAAAAACCATATTTATGAAATCATATAGTAAAATTAGAGCACTTCCTTTCAAACCTTTATTTTATAGAATAAGTCATTTTGAGGTCTGGAACATAATAAATTAAGTGTGGAATCACCATCCCTGGAAGTGCTCAAAAGGTTTGTTCTTGTGCCACTTGCAGATATGGTTTAGCATTGAGCACAGTGTTCCTAGGTCAGTGGTTGGACTTGATAATTTTAGAGAATGTAGAGATCATGGCAAGATGCTACAAATGTTTAGTTGTGGGTTTCTCATGTATGGTAGATATCCTGTTTACAAGGTCTTGCCGATATAGGGAGATTCTTCTTTCACAAAATATAAATAAAAAATGAGTAAAAGTCCGCATGCCAAAATAAGCATGAATTCAATTCTGTTGAATTCTCTATTGAATTATATTTGAGTGAAATGAGAATGCAGCTTTATTAAGAGAATTTAGGAAATTTCGGTTGAATACAACAATGAGGTGGAACTGCAATACTCTTTCACATTTCTGTCGCAGCAGCACAGGAGCAGTTCTGCTGCCCTGAGCACAGAAGGAACACGCTCCAAGAAGTTTCATTTCTTTCACAACCTCATTTCTAGTCTTGCTCAAGACCACAGGTATCAATCTTTGCCTTATTCCGTTTGGACCCCTGTCACTCATGGTGCTTATTCTTGTTTGGTTTTCTGTATACTTTTGCCTCTTTCCGTTATCTTTCAGGTTGTTATTCAAAGACATAAAGTCCTACAAATCAGTAACTCTACTCTCTGCACTACTCCAGACAAACTCTTCTTATTTTCCCTGGCATATTTCTGTTCCTGTCTTTCCAGGCACCTCAGAAAGAAGACTCTTTCACTATTTTTAAACAGAGAGATTTTAATTTCTTTCCTGTCTGAAAGAAGTGAAAGCTGGCTAACAAACACTCTTGAATTCAGTGACCTTGGTGACTGCCTGCAAAATGACATCATGCTGGCTGGCAGCTGCACAGCACCTTTACATAATAAACCCAGGATTGTCCATGTACTCAGTACAATATAAACTGTCACATCACTTTGCTGCTGTATTTGTACAATCTCTCTTTCTTCCAGTATTTGTATTTTCCCTCTGGACTTCTTAATATTTAAAGACTCTATACAAGAAAATTTAAATAATTGGACTTTTCTTTGCTCAGTATTAGGCTGAAAAAATTCACACGTAAAAAAGTAGGACAACATGATTGTTCCAGGTCTCAGGTGATTAAAAACATCAGATCATCAGATCATAGGGAGACTTGGTTGAAAGGGATCTGCGGAGGTTCAACCTCCACTTCAGTCAAAAAATAAATTGGGCCAAAATCTGATTTCACTTATGAGGGCACTGAAGAACATTTGGGTTTCAGACTTTTTCTAAAGCTCTGAATTATCACAGAATGGGTAAAAAGACCTTAAAATCACTTATTTCTCTGCCTTCTCCTAAAGCCCCACTGTTTCTCAATTGCCATCTCCTAAATGCTTTGAGATTTGGATTAATATATCACACTCCTCCCACTGGTTTTAATTATTTCTAGTTATAGTATCAGAGATGTTGCTGGAAGCTCACCTAGAAACAGGTGGCTGTTTCTCTTCCTTTCAAGCTCTTCCATCAATGTCTGCTAGCAGATATGTGACCTGCTGCCCATAAGGATCTGTATACCTCATTCTCACATATTCATGAGCTCTCCCTCAGTGTTTATTTGCTTATCTTCTATATACTTAACACTTTTTTTAGTTATGAATTCCTATGTAGGTTTCCTACTAAGCACCACTTAGAATCTCTGTGCCCTACAGCAATTTTTTAAAGCTCTCCTACAACTCTCTTAGGGGAGTTTTGCCTCTAAAAAAAAAGCAACATTGTTGAGCTTGTAATAACTAGCCATTAGCAAGCAAATTTATTTTAAAATATAGATAAAAATCTGCTTCATTATATTTATGTTGTCTTTTTTTTTATTTTAGAAATCCACAGTTGTTGGATTTACGAGTATTTGAATGGTTCATACTGAGATTAGCAGAATTCATAAAAAAGTATTTTCAGACTGCTTGTTTTTATACTTCTGTTGTTGTAAGTTGTTAGCTGTAGCATGCAGAACTAGGTAGCTTGCTTTCATTAATTTTCAAATCTTTCATGGCAATATGAAACAACTTTACACATGGAAGGAATTGAAATATCAATAGTGCAGTATTTGGCCTGACTAAATACTCACTATGACTCCGTATAAAATGCAGCAACAATCTTCAGTGCTAATTTTGTAAATATACCAGCTTTATGCAACATATCTATGGTACTTTTTTCTCTCCTTAACTATTTTATAGTATATTTTTTATTCTTAGATTGCTCATTCTTTCACTCACTCACTCACTCACTCACTCACTCACTCACTCACTCACTCACTCTCATTTCTCTCATTTGTTGCCCTTTTGGTAGAGTTTGAACTCACTTTACAAGTATACATGTGAATTTATTTCTTTTGTGAAGAGTAGCCTAATAAATTTGGATTAACATTTAAATTAACAAGCACAGAATTTTAAAATCACACAGGCAATTTCAAAAATCTAGAGTAGCTCCTGTTATAAATCATAAATATGTGGGCATTTCCATCAAGGCTCTCATTTGTCTTTCTCACCACAATAAGGCAGCAAGATGGGGGCAGCATTCTAAGCTATAAATTTCTAAGCTTTGTATGATCCATTACATCTGTAACATTTTTCCTTACCATTAGGAGAGAACTGTGATGCAGGCAGTGCTTTTTAATAACATATATAGTCTTCAAGGTCCCCTTCAACTCAAAACATTCTAGGGTTCTATATAGTATACAAATATTACTTGTGCTAAATCAGAAGATCAGAATAGGGATTAGTAATATTGGCATCAATAATCTGAAAACTATAATACACATAATGAAAATACAAATACTAGATAATGATAGATTATTAGTAGAGTAATAGAGTTTTACTTCACAGATGATGTACAGAAATAAATAATAACTTGGCCATACCTAGCATAATCAAAATTTGGCAAAGTCAGAATCTGTAATATGGAGGGCGATACTGTCTTCAATCCCTGAATAAACGAACACCAATTTACAATATATAAGGGAATATTATTAAAGAGATGTAAAATGCAAACTTTTTAAGTTGCTTCACTGAGATTTCTCACAGTCATATAAAGCCAGTTTGTTTGTTTAGGGGCAGGGGGCCAGAGGTTAAGTAATTCAGGTTCTTAAAGCATACTGAAAGAACTTTGAGTATGTCTTTCTAAGAAACAAAATATTACAGAGGCCATAGTTTTGTCTTGAGTGCAAGTAGAAAAGTAGGTAGAAAGCAAAGCAGCAAACTTACCTGTGCAGCTGGGATCTCTTTTCATGCTCTTTTCCCTTCCAGAAACTGAGAGGATTCTACAGGACTGGCAGGAACAGTCCTCATCTTTGGCTCACCCCAGCCTCAGTCTGCTCTATCCAAAGCCAGAACTATGGCAGAGAATCTGCTAGTGATTTGGAAGTAAAATGTTTATATGGCAGTATTCAAGTGTTTGCCCTGACACTGTTTAGTTTACTAATCTAGACAAAGCCTCAGGAATTAATTCTGGAGTGTGTTTTAATTCTGGAGTGTGTTATACAAGTCACATTTAATTAAACCATAGGAGTGCGAGATTCTGTTATGCTTTCCCTCTTCCTTTTTTTTCCCTGCTGTTTAGCACTGATTTTCTATATTCAATTTTCATTTTACCTAATCTTGTCTGGGTTCATTTGCATTCTTGCTTTCTGCTTGTTTCTTCTTTTTTTCAGCCTTTCTGCAGTGAGTTTGAACACAATTTTCACACTTCATCTGAACCTTTAAACCCACAGTGTTCCGGTAAATAGAAAACAGTCACCAAGCTGTATGCTTATGACTTTGCCTGCTGGGTTGTGTTTCTCAAAATGTGAGCTAGGAATTGCATGGAAGTGGTTTGCAAAAACAGATTTACATAATGTTTTTCCTTTTCTGCTCCCATCTTTGTATTGCTACTTTACATAGAAGCTTATTTTGTTTGCTTTTTTAATGTCACTATTGCTTGGTGATCACAGGAGTGTTATTCAGTTGCTAGTCTCATCTTTTCCAAGCAGTTATGAGAGGAAAGGTGCTTTATTTTTCTAGTGATACCACAGTAGAGAACATTTTAATCTGACTACCAGGGATATAAAAAGGGGGAAAAAAGGGAACTGCATGTTTATTTCAGAATGGAATAAGATTAGTATTTTAACATTAACAATTAAAGTTTATAAAAAGAAAAACATATGCTTGCTATGGATAGAAATCAGACAGCTTCTTTTTCTTATACTTCTAGAACATCCAGTGTGGATACAGTTTTAGAGTCCCTAAGGAATACAGAAAAAGAAATGAGAGTGAAATTCAATTTATTTCACATCTATTTTTCTGCAATAAACGAGAAACTGTCATGACTATTAAACAGAAATAAAAGAGCCAGTCTTTGAAAAGGTAGGAAATTTCCAAAGCATGAGAAATTACTACTATCTGAAAAGTATGACTGGTTCATCCTCACACCTGTTGTAGCCTCATCATTTTCACTCACCCTCATGTCCCTTGATACATTTTTAACTTCTTACTGAATTCCTATGCTGAAGGGGGGAAAAGGGCTTTATACAAAACTGCACGTACTCTGTTATATACTGGTTAGTATATACTCTGTATATACTGGTTACTGTTAAAGCTGAATATCTAGTTCTGAATATCTAGAATACACTTACATAAGTTTACATCAATCAAGTACTGAATTGTTTGCTCTAATGCAGAGAACTGCAAACTCCAGAAAATTCCAAAACGGAGTGATGTGACCATGATATTTTTTTCCTAATGATATCTCTTTAAATTTCTGTAGGGTTTTTTTTTGTTTGTTTTAGGTGTTTTTTTTGTTTTGTTTTGATTTGATTTGATTTGTTGTTTTGGTTTGGTTTGGTTTGGTTTTGTTGGGGGCAGAAGGGGTAAGAAACAAACAAAAAACCCAAATAAAAAAAACCTGAAAATAAAAAAGCATAGCAATAAGCCCAGAACTCATGTTGGGTTTGGAATGGTAGGCAACAATGTGTAAACTGTTTTTACAATGATAACACTGGAAAAGCTTTTGTGATACTTGGAAACAAGACAAATGCAATTTGCAGTGGAAGCTGAAGTTTTCAAGGCAATAAACTTTCAAAAGTTAAATCTAGTCTTTGATCCAAGAACTTTCCAATCCCTTTGACTTCCACCTTATGCTGCTAATATTAAATAGATTTCTACACCCTAACTGTGCTGAATAAAATGAAGAGTTCAAATCCACGTCAGCAATTCTGCTGAACTTTGTGAATTTGTGAGCAGAAGTGATTTCAAATCTTGTAGTTCATGTATTTAGTCACCGAAAGTTCACATTTTACCCATTGAAGAGAATAATGATTTCTTTCACAAGATACTGCTAGATTTTATTTATTCAAATCTTCAACACATGACAAACAGTATTGAGGATTTAACTGAAAATAGATAGAAAGTAGCATTGATAGTCCAGCAGTTAGTTTTAACGAATTCATAAACATTTGCAGTTTAATCAGAAATTAAAGTGAATGAGTGATGGCAAAAACTCCATTATCTAGATTACTGAGTTTCAACCTTTTCTGATGTGAAAACACCTAAAACATGTCCTGTAAGTCAGCAGATCTCTGTATATTGAATTTGTATTAGTATATAACTTCTGCTCTACTTTTGTCTGGGATAGAGGTAATTTTCTTCATATTAGCTTCTTTGGTGCTACATTTTGGACTGGTAAGTAACACAAAGATATTTCAGCTATTGCTGAGCAGGGCCTGCTCTTTGTCAAGGCCTTTTCCATTTGTCACTCCATCCAGCCAGAAAGTAGAAAATTTCTTGCACAGGAGATTGGTAGGGGACACAAATGGGACAACTGACCCAAACTGACCAAAGGAATATCCCAATCCATATAGAGCTGGGAAAGAAGAGAGAAGGGGCAATGTTTAGAGCAATGTGGTTTATCTCCCCAAGTTGTTCTTCCGCCTGTTGCAGCCCTGTTTTCCTGGGGATGGCTGAATGCCCACCTACCCATGGGAAGTGGTGACTGAATTCCTTGTTTTGCTGCGTCTGCAAGCACAGCTTCTGCTTAACCCATTAAATTGTCTTTAGCTCAACCCGTGATTTGTCTCATGTTCACCTTTCTAGTTCTCTCCCTCCTCCCCCTGCAGAAGACCAAGCAAGACACTGTGTGGGGCTGAGCTGATGCTGGGGTTAAACCCCAACAGAACCTCACCAAGAGTCCCTGGAGCCCCAGGTATTTTCAGACCAAAGGCCAAAATTCCTTTTGTGCTCAATGTCCTGGCCAACTGTCTCATACAATTGGTGTACTTGGGTATTTACAGTGACCCTGTTCAATATGAACCCATTACAAAAACTAAGGCACACTGAGTAACTAACCGCAGTGTTGCAAAACACTTCTGGTCTATCGAGATTATATGGATGCAAGCAGGGTGAAGGCTATCATCTTCATGTTTTTTCCATTATTGCAGTTAAGAGGAACACATTGCAGCATTAAGAAGTTCCTTTGAATAGGGCCACTAACAAAAATAGCAAAAATAAACAACAAAAAAAATGAGAAAGAGGGAGACAGTTTTCTTCACAGAAATAATAAATGCTCCACAGGTCTAGTTTAAATTTTATGATCTAAATTTCAAATACAGGATTATGTCACATCTCTGTGAAATGCCAGGCCTCTTCTTGTAGCTTATTCACAGAAGATAATAAGTATTAATCAATCTGCTATGCAAATATATCCCAGAAGGGCACAATTTCTTCTCTTTGGCCAGTTTTCCTGATCTAATCTGGTTAAAGAAATTGATTTTAATACATCCTTTCAAAAGCCTTTAAGAGTTAGTAGAATTAATTTTATATATAGCTATCATAACAATCATGTATAAAAAATGTTTCCCCATCAACATCCATCTAAATACTTATTTTACCAATGTCCATTTATCAACATCCATCTAAATGCATATATTTTATTAATAATTGAAAGTTAAAATCTTAAACCCTTTCCTATTAAAAAATTTAATTAATCCAGAAGATAAGACATTCATTCTATAAATTAATATATTACCCAAATTCTACTTTATGGGAGAAAAAGAAGAAGAGTCAGTGCTATTTTCAACTCAGGTTTCTAGACAAAACTAATTGGATTGTCTTTTTAATATTGGGCACTTATTTTCACAACATAATACTGGCATTCCTGTAGGGATAAGGAGTTTGCAAACAAAAGTTTAATAATGTCAAAGAAAAAGAGGCTTTTCTTAAAGACGTTCTGAAGTTCATCCCAACTTGATGGCTACAAGTGTGAAAATTATTTTAACCCTCCATTTTGCACTCATTTTTACTGGTTATTTGCACAAAACTGCATATCACTAAAATGATAGGGGCTCATTCCTCAGGTTTCTAGCCTCCCCTCTCAATGCCCATGTCAGCATTACGTTCACCCTCATTTCATTCTCTCTGTAATGAATTGATTTGAATTCCTAGATTCACAATGTCCCAGCATTAACAGGCTGGACTTCAACAGAGCTGTTCCCTGATTATTTAAATTTGGATTTCCAGATCCAAAATGACGTATTTTAGTTACACAGCAAGTTTCAGACACGTAGTTCTCAAAATTGTTGTAAAAGACACTATAGGCTCCTTAGGCACATGAGAAGCTTTGTGCTCCAGCATGACCAACTTGAGAGATCAGACAGCAATTTTGAGCAGGCAAATTTGACATGCACAAGTCCGTGGTCCCTGCTGGAATGCGTCCATGAGTGCTGAGAGAGCTGGTGGACACCAAAGCTAGGCCACTCATGATCATCATTGATAGGTCTTGGGGACCAAGGGACTTGTCTGAGGACTGGAAGAAAGCAAATCTTCACTTCAATCTTCAAAAAAGACAAGAAGGAGGACCCAGGAAATTACTGGCCAGTCACCTCACCTCAATCCCTGGAGAGGTGATGGAGTGCCTCATTATAGAGGCCATCTCTATCCACATGGATGACAAGAATGTGATCAGGAGTAGTCAGAATGGATTTCCTAAAGGTAAATCATGCTTGACCAACCAGTCTGTTTTCTATGATGAAACAAAGATGGATGAGGGGAGAGCAGTGCACCTTGTCTACTTTGTCTTCAGCGAGGCTTTTGACACTGTCTCTCACAACATCCTCGTAGGCAAACTCAGGAAGTGTGGACTGGATGAGCAGACAATGAAGTGGATTGACAACCGGCTGAATGGCAGATCCCAGAGGGAAAAATCAGTGGCACATGTCTGTCACAAGCAGTGTCCCCCAGGGTTCAATACTGGGCTCAGTATTGTTTAACTTACTCATCAGTGACTCAGATGAAGAGGCAGAGGTGTCCTCAGCAAGTTCATTGAAAATACAAAGCTTGGAGGAACGGCCCACACCCCAGAGGGCTGTGCAGCCCTTCAGAGGACCTCAACAGGTTGGACAGCTTTTGTTTTGTTTTGTTTGAAAGATTTCCAGATTTTCTTACATTCTTTTACCCCTATCTAAAACAATTAATTACATAGAAGCTTTTTTCAAGTACATGTACTCATGCATGTGAAAAATTTCAGTTATCAGATTACAATGCATCTTTTTCTTCTTTGTTTAAGGCAATGAATCTGAGTTAATTCTACATTAGCAGAGCAGCATCAGGCTGAACATGAAGATTAAGCAATATGAAGAAATGAGCTATGGCATTTTTTATGCCAGTTGCAGATTTTTTTAAATCCTTCTTTGGGTTTGAATAAAAGTTGAATAAAAACATTAAAAATTTTAACTGTAAAATTAAATTTTAAACACATTTTTGAAACTAAAAAGGAAAAAATGTTACTAAAATTTAATTAAAAACATAAATTTAGGCTCTGGTCTTTTTTCAGCTAATTTAATATCTATGTTCAAGTTTCTCATTAAAAACAATTGTTACTGTTTGAAGAATTCACTCTTTTGTCTTTGATATTAAAGGTAAATGGAGCTAAGAATTACAGAATTTTTTGTTAATATATTTCAAAAATAAAACAGCAAAGCGTATAGGATCAAGGTCAGAAAAGAAACGCAGGTAAATACTGTCTGCTAAGAAGAGTTGACCAAAACCATCTTATTCAGTAAAATAAGCTCAGGACTATATTAGAATTTCAACTATGTGAATGTTTAGCTGACTGGTGTAGTTGTTCTGTAGTAAAGACTTAGTGTAAGCAAATGTATCAACAGAACCCACAGGAATTTCACAAGAATGGGGAACTGCTTCCTTTGCAGAAAGAGCTGACCAAGGAGATGCAACAACTGAGTAGATGTATCTTCCCTGTGTGGGAATCCTTTGATTGGAGTTTTCACTGAACAAGGAAAAACAATGTCACATGAAGGAGCAAGCTTGGCACCTTGTTTCTGTGATAGGCACTGATCTGAGGTTCCCCTGGGTTTTGAACTCAGTAGGAATTAGGAAGACATAGCATCACAGAGACTACAATATCAGTGATCTGCTGAATGGCAGATTGTCATTCCTTAAATTAGCAGCTCCCTTTTCTTTGGGGTAGATGTGAAAAGCATACTCAAGAAGCACTAACAGAAACAAAGCACTGACAGTAAATTAGAATTCAGCAAATGCAGGAACTGCTTGCCTATACAACATCACATAAATTACCTACTGGACATATTGCATTTATCTTGGGGGACTGCTTCTAGTTCCCATCATATTCAGAATGATTCTCAGCTATTTTTTTTTCCCAGCACAACTACTTTCCATTCATATACACAAATATATAAATGCGCATAGGAAACAGATAAAAAATGTCAGTGTGTGTTTTTTGTGCCTATGTTCATGTGCAAAGGGCCACTCTAGCTACACATAAATTACATGAAGACACTCCCCACAAAATACCAAACAGGGTGTAGAGATATGAAGTAGGAATATTTTCTGGTGCTATTGTTAGAATTCACTTTTTTTTTTCTCACTTGAACACACCCTATTTGCTTGCTCTGCACAAAAAAAAGGGGGATCAGATCTGTCCATTGTGGACCTACCTGTCTCACGTAGTGTGGTTTGGGTGCTGCAAAAATACTATTTACTGGTTCACTGATAGTGTGTTCAGACTGAAGGATGCTGAAATACCAATCAAAACTAAAAAAAACCTAGTGCTTTCAAACCAAACCAACACTTCATAACCAGAATTGTCATGTCTGAGACCTCTGTGTTTAGAAGACCTTCCACTGAAATTTGCAGAAGACTAGCACTCTATTAGACTAGTAAAAAGGAATTCATGCCAGAACTGAAAAGCTGCCACTGACAAATGACCTCTAAAAAAGATAAGATTGAAATTATGTCTGCAAAAGTAAATAACATGGCTGAGGGAATAGAATTGAAACAATATACGCAGGCTATGTAAAGTAAAAAATAGATCCTGCCTTTGTGACTTAAGAAACAAATAATGCACTCCTAATATATAGATTAAAAACTACTGTATATTGTTGTCAGGACACCCAAAAGCATGACTTGCAAACTGGCATTTAGAAGTGCTGACAGTCTTTAAAAACATGTATTGTAATATTTTTGGAGACTTTCAAACCATTGAATGAGTAAATGAAATCAGGAAACAATGACAATTAATTCACATGTGTGCAACACAACTATTTGATAAAAGTGAGCAAGAGAAACGAGTAGAGAGAATGTGCCATCCTAAAGCCACTCGATAGTGCTCAGCACTGCAGGTTATAAAAATGAGTCCATTTATCAATGCCCCTCTCTGTATTTATGTCATATTTGGGTTTCTGCAGTACTATCTGAGATATAACTAAATGCTCATTTTGACCAGGGGAAGAAAGAATGAACACAAACTAACCCTTGAGACAGGCTTACAGAAGACCAGAAATATGACTTTATGAGTAAAATTCTTTTTCTTAACTTCCTAGGAGTCTTATACTTCCAGAATATATTAATATGGACCAAATTGAAAATCAAAGTTTATATCCAAGGAAAAATATAGCTGTTTTGTTTAAGCATATGCTTTTGACTCTATGGATCAGGTTAGACTAATATGAGAAAAAACAGTTCTAGTTGTTCTTTAACAAATTTTGGGTATATTTATATAAAATATTACTAGCTAGAATATGACAAATATTTATTATAATTATTTTTTTCTGATTAGACATTGAAAATATATGAAAATCTATCATTAAAACAGTATTTCACCTTAAGTGTTATTAGCTTAGTATAATATTGTTTTGATATAATAATTTTTCTGCCTTATGACACAATATTAAAGAATAGAGGGCCAAAATGTTCTACTCTATGCTGAAAGGAAAAGAAATTAAAATTCGTAAAAAGGTCACTTAATTCTCTTCTTGTGTTATGCTCATATTTTTGTTGTGAAAACACATTTAAGATCCATTGAAAGTTATGTTCTGATATATGATATCTTTACGTAGAAAATTGACTTGCAGAAACAACAGTAGATAGCACAACTTTTACTTGGTTTTTTGTTTAACATGAGTGAAGCCTGCCTGTATGGATCCAGCTTGAGTTATCTTTTAGTTCCATTGCTTCACTAGGACTTTCACAACCTCAGCTCTTGCTCTAACCCCACACCAAATTCAGAAGGGTATTGCTTCCCCAGTATGCCGTAGGAAACTCTGGCTTATATAGAAATGCCTTTTATATGTAGTTGAAAGCCTTCATGATGAAAATATAAAGTGTTTATGGAGTGTTTGGAATTTTTTTGAGCATTAGAGTATTTTATTTACTCAACTACCACTTTTCACTGGGTATGGAAAGGTGAACTTTTGTTGCCTCCTTTTTCCAGATCCTTTTAGTAAGTTTTTACCTATTCTCAACAACAGTCTTGTTCCTGTGTGCTCAAGTTAGAGCCACACTTTCCTTTGGCTGGTGGAAGTCTTGACCTTTATCTTCAGGGTGATAGCTTTTGCTACATAAAGTCTCTGACAGATCCACTATATATTCAGAAGTTTTTCTCAATATATTATTAAAATGGTAATAAAAAGATAGATTCATTTAGTCATTGTACTACTGTCAGCAAAATCCATCATCACTTTCTTTGTTAGTGTGATGCTTTAATTTACATAATAAAACCAATTTGAAATAGAATTAATAATCATAAATAATATTCAGGCATAAAGTTAAAGACCTGATTAACTTTTACAAGTAGAATGGGACATTTTTACTGAAGAACTTTTTTTGTATAGGTGCAGGAAAGAAAATGTTACTTAGGTCTCCTTATCCTTTCTCTTGTGTCCTCCCTTTCTTGCCCCTCCAAGCTTGGAGGGGCTATCACAGGTCTTCATGGTAGTTCCTTAAAGTATCAAGTGAATGAGCAGGTTTTCTCACTGACACTAAAGGTGAGATTTTCAGAAGCCCTCAGCCTTGATAAATCTCTGCTCTCATAGATGTCAGTGGTAAAATGAGGTCAGTGGAGTAATTATTTCACAGCTGAATGCCATTAGTAGATGAGAGTTTTCTTCTTTTTTTTCCTTTTTTTTTTTTTTTAACTTCAGAGTCTCTAGAATTCCTACAGTTTGAGAATCACTCCATTTTATGACTCTGAATTATACAGCCCCAGAGGGGCAATTATCTGTAGAATGTACAAGGTCATCCACATGGAGATCCTTATCCATTCTGCTCGGGTTTTTTCGTTTCTGTTTTTTGTGGGGGCGTCTCTGAGGAAAAAGATGATATAAGCTAGGGTAATTCACGATGCTTTTCACAAAACAACACTGAAACACGAAGGAGAAACCAAGAATTATAACCTTGAAACTACATTTCACATTTATAGTAAAAATATACCTCTTCTGTGAATAAACCTTAAATGTTGCAGATAAAAAAGAAAAGAACATATTATTCACTCAAATACACATATTTCACAAAAGAAAAATTAAATATCTGCATTGCATCATAGCAGAAAGGAAGGATGAAGGTCAAAAGTCAATAAGCTTTAATGGTGACCTTGCTTGCTGAATTTCACTTTCCAGACCAACAGATGTTAAATCACACATCATAACAAAAAAAAAAAAAAAAGTCAACAAACTCATAAAATGAATGTTATAAGAGGAAAGAAGCTTAAATGTCATGAAATATGGGACTGAATCACTCAAAATGTTTAACCTTCACAAGATATAGTATCCTTCCCATTGCCATAAAATCTAATAATTTTCATCAACATATAATAGTCCAGTAATGGTTTTCACCATAATAACTGTAGAAGCATTTAAGAACTAAAGAAAACAAACTGTAATATGCTGTTTGTTCATTGTTGTTCACATTTATTTTAATATTTTGTACTGGAGTGAATAATGGGAGAATATTACCCCCAAGAATTCTCAAAAGTAGGGTTTTGTATGAGTCACTGCATTAGGACCCAAACACCCCTTTTTCCAGGCTGAGATGTTGTGGAAGACAACAACATTGTAATTCTACTAAAATGTTAGGATGTGTGGCAGTGAAACGGGAAGAGGACAGTGGGTACATAGGTCTACTTAAACAATATCTCTTGTGTTTTTGTAGGAAATCTTTGTCAGCAACAGGGACAGTTGCTGTACTGTCACTAACCAAGTGCACCCTCAGCAAATTTGTTGGTGGACTGAGTTGTGTGGTGCAATCGATGCACTGGAAGGAAGGAAGGAATGTCAGCCAGAGGGACCATGACAGGCTTGAGAGGTGGACCTGCATGAACCTCATGAAGTTCAACAGGGCTAAGTGCCGGGTCCTGCACCTGGATCAGGGCAATCCCAGGCACAAATACAGGCTGGATGGAGAATGCATTGAGTGGCTCAGAGGAGAAGGACTTGATAAAGTGGAAGGTGTACCTGTACATGGTAGGGGACTTGCGCTACACGATCCTTAAGGTTCCTTCTAACCCAAACCCATGATTCTGTGAAATAGAACATAGTTTAGGCATTTTGAATGTTTTCTGTTTTTTTTTTTTAATGAGAGACGTAAATATGTAGAAATTTTTGAAGCCCTTGACTTGTCGTGTCTATAGAATTTTACCTAGCTCCAGAAATGACAGTGTATAGATAATGCAGGTAGCATCAAGAAAACACTTTTGGAGAGAAAAGGTCTTGAGAGAGATCCACAAGTTAGAATAACAGGTGTTTTTAAAATAGTACATATAAGAAAGGTCTTTTTTCACAGAATTCCAGAATCACAGAATGAACTTGGTTGGAGAAGATTTTTAAGATCAAGTCCAACTTACTACCTAACACCTCCTCATCAGCTAAACCATGGCACTGAGTGCCAGGTCCAGTCTTTTTTTAAACACATCCAGGGACAGTGAGTCTACCACCTTCCTGAGCAGATGATTCCAGTGCCCAATCACTCAGTGAAGAATTTTTTCCTGATGTGTAACCTAAACTTCTCCTGGTGCTGCTTAAGACTCTGTCTTTTAATTCTGACAGTGGTTGCCTGGGAGAAGAGGCTGACCCCTACCTGACTACAACCACCTTTCAGGCAGGTGTAGAGAGTGATCAGGTCTCCCCTAATTCTCTTTTTTTCCAGGCCAAACAACTCCAGCTCCCTTAGTCATTCACAGGGCTTGTGTTCCAAGCCCTTCAGCAGATGTGTTGCCCTCCTCTGTATGCTTTTGAGTATCTCAATGCCTTTCCTGAACTGAGGGGCCCAGAACTGGACACAGCACTCAAGGTGTGGCCTCACCAGTGCTGAGTACAAGGGGGAATGACCTCCCTGGTCCTGCTGGCCACACCATGGGAATATAAATTACTTATATTCTCTAGTGAATGAAGTAAAGAAACAGTGTGTATAGTTGTGTAGGGCGTGTATTAAAAATGCATAAAAGCAGATGATTTTCTGACCCTTTCTCCTTTCCTGCAGTCAGGGTTACTACCTGTACAGAAAGGGCCACATTTACAGTCAGCTATCCCGTATGGAACAAAGGTCCTCCCAAGGACCATCCTCTCCCAGACTGTGGAACACTGATGTTGAATCAGATCCTGAATGAACTCCAGCGTGCAATGAGACAACCAGATCATCATGGCATAAAAATAGAAGCCATCTGAAATTTAAGGAATCCTACATATCTATGGCAAGGAAGTATAGGCACCAGTAGCCATAAAATAAATGGACACTTTATCACAGTATTTTTTTCTAGGAGAAAGTGAAGGCTGTTCTACCTCAAAGAAAGTCTGATAAAAAATACAGTTATCATGGACTAGGTTATTGTCCATAGGAATGTTGTATAATTTAAATAAGCATAGATTCACTCTGTCTCTTAGCTGGATCTTAAATTGATGCTGAAGAATCCCCACATTTTTATTAAATTTTGAAAATAGCCGCAAGGGTGTAGATGATCTGAATAAAAAGACTAAATGTCTGACTGCATCATAAATGGACTTATTCACCCTGGTTTTATTTCTCTTTGATCAGCTAGAAGATGGTTTTCTGGAACTGTGCAATAAGTCGTGGTAAGTGGACCTTCTCCTAGGACTGTTCATATCAATGAAGAAGGTGATGTATCAACAAAGCCTGTTAGCATGGTTACAAGGCAGACAATGCTGAAGAGGTTTAATGGAATGGATCTTATTCCATTATATCCTGCTGATATAACATTCTCAACAATCACAAGGAAGTAGCAGAATGTTTTATACACATCCTGAGTGGAAAAGTAAAGTAATGGAAAAGCTCAGTGGACAGAGAAGTATGATAGCACAAAAAAATACATGGAGAAGATTTAAAAGCAGTTTATTCCATGTCTGTAGCAGGTATGTGCCACAGAGGAGTAAATCTCAGCAGATAATATCATATTTCACAATAGCCAGCCTTGAAACACTTGATACGTTTAATAATTTCCAGTCAACTCAAGCAGATGGACTTAAACTGCAAGAGCATGTTACAGAAATTAGAGCATTACTGCACTACATTAGAAAATGAAATGCACATAAAAGAAACATTTTTAAATCAGAGAATACAGAAGGAAGGTGATATCATCAAAATGTTTGTGATTGATCTAAAGCTGAAAAGCAACAAGGGAATGAGGAGAGGGAAGGAGAAAGGAAAGGAGACAGCTTGAGTGTCTGATAAGAGATAAAATTGCATCAGAGATGAGAGCAGGCAGTGAAACTCAAGAGAATTTGAAAATTGACAGTGAAAGATATTCAAAGGTGACAATATATTGGATCTTACTAGAAAAGGAAATCATCAAATCCAGGCTGAGGTTCTGAATTTACAATAAATGCTTGAAAAATATTACAAATTAAAAATATTTTGCAGGTTTTAGCAATATTTTAATAAATATACTAGGCAGCAGAGCCAAATGAAGAAAACGTTCAATATGCATATATGTACTCACCTTCATTTTTTATTTTCTAAAATAAAACTTTTTTTTTCTATTAAAATTATTTTCTCTAATTGTTCTGAGATATAAGTGAGGATGTTTACTTTTTCTTATTTTAGACTAAAGTTTCTTTTCATTAGACATCTTCCAAAAATGGAAGATCAGAAAAATATTATTAAGAAAACAAGAACTGAAAAACTTGTTCTATAGGAATAATTCTATTTTTAATTCTTAAAGACAATCATCCTGCACAAGGGAAGAGTTACCATTTCTGAATCTCATTAAAATCAGTGAGAACTCATTTCTTAAATGTAATTGGAGCAGATTTAAAACACTAGTCTTGTACTGAAAGAAACTTTTACTTGGCTATTCAAGAATTCATTTGCACTGAATTTATGTTATTGGAAGTGAGCTGTCTAAGTAATTTGGAATAATAAATAAGGCAAAAGTGTTTGTAACTTATTAATTAGGTATAATGAAGAAGTTGATCCATAGACTTTTGAAAATCCCATGCTACTTTACTTGACTTGAGAAAGGAAATTCAGGTGGTTTTGAAATCCTGTATTCCAGTTCAAAAATAATAAGAACCTAGGGAAATAGCAAACATATTTGAAATTTCATAAATGTTTACAAGAAGCCAGTCAGTGCTTCTCTACTAAATTACTTGGCTGGGTCACCCACGAATATATAGTATCTCCCTGAGAACTATTACCTGGGAGAATTTTAAATTCTTACCAGATATCTGCAATTGGTTAATTTTTTTTAACCTTTATTGGTCTTGTTTAAATTTCTCCATATAATATTATTATTGAATGTTGCATCTAAAAAAAAATGCTCAGAAGGGCAATTTGCATCTCAGGTGAAACCTATATCTAATGGCTAAGGATCATGAAATCATGATCTAAACACAATTATATTCTTGAATACCACAACTGAGATGAAGGACTAAATTAATATTTTGTGAATTCCAAACAGGCTTACGTATGAGGAAGATATTTGCCTAATTTGGTGTCACAACATTTAATTTTTGTTTATATTGCCAAAAAAAGGAAGCTGGATACTTCAGGGTTTGGAAATCTAGTTGCTGTGAGACTTGTGTATCTTCAGGCTAACTCACACACCTCTTAATGACATAAATCCTGACACAGGATTTAGATTGAAATTTATATGTAAGTCCACCTGTGGATCTATTTTGATAACTGTATGAGGAAAATAATCAATCAGATATTAAAACGTGAAAGAAACAGTTACTTAGCAGCCCTTCTAATTGTTTTCTCACCTAGGCATTAGTTTTTAAATAGTGCCAGACAGTCCCATAGCCATCTAGGAAAAGTGTCTATGTCAAACTCTTTCCTGAGTCCTAGACCATGAACTAAATCTTGAAGATGCAAACCAGAGATACAGATCAGAAATGTCCTATGCCTGTGACTTCATTACCCTTGTTGTATGCATTTTCTCTCATGTCTGGGCCTTTAAGCTCATGCACTATGAATGGAGCTGGGTTTCAGTGCTTGACTCTGCAACTGGATATTTGATATGGAGGCATACAACATTCATATTTAAATGCTAAATTTAGAAACCACTTTAGTGTGCCAGACTACAGGATAAGAAAGGAATGGGCGAATGTGATTTCATAAGGGAAAGTAGAGCAGAGAAAATATTGTCTGTGAAAATGAAAGATCTCAGGACTCTTGAGTAGACCGTTGATTACCCTGTAGCACCTGTATTTTCTGAGAGCAATTATATTAGAGCCACTTCAGAATCATTGGATAGATTTCTCTTTCTTATTATGACTGTGCAATACAAGTGCTGTTTTTCACTGGAATGCAGATGATACAGTTCTTTCTTAAAAAGAAACCAAGAAGGTGTAAAAGTATATGGTGACTAGCGACTAGTATAGTTTAGTAAGTATGTTGCATATAAGAATTTCTTTATTACACTCAGGAATTCATTTTTCCTTTTTTAACATTCAGTTTCAAGACTGTTTCAATCCACTGTCACAAAGCAGTGGAGAAGTCATATAGTTAATGAATAATAGTAGGAAAGCACATGCCATTTGCAGGAGCAGAAGGAACAGGTGCATTGTAGAGGAAAAATGAATTTGCTTATACAAAGGTGTAGGCATTTTTCTCCATCTAAATCATAGATCCCTTTTTATATGTAGTTACCTCTGACAGGTTTCTCTACCCCACATAACTTAGGTCTATGTTTTCAACAGAATAAAAAGGAAATCAAGATAATAATAAATTCTTCAGTTTTTTCTGATAAATCTATTTCTCTTACTGTAAGCGGTCCATTAATCTACATTTAGTTCTGTTAGAACCATAACACACTGACCTAGTACATATTACTGGAAGGTGTTATTAAAAAAAATTTAAAAGAACCTCATGCTGGATTGAAGATGTTTGTATATGTTAAAAATGTCTAGACTGTAACAGCTGCTGAGAAGAAATTAACTCTGTCCTAACTGGACATAAGTAAATCTCATACTGTCATGAGTAATAAACTGCATGTTGTCTTTCTCTGCAAATGCTGTACTGAGTTGCCTATATGTGTACAGAAAAGATAAGTTAGATTTTTTTTCTGATTATCTTTTGATGCTCTTTGAGCATCTTCCTAGAGACAGTCCCCAGTGCTCTCAACAGAACTTATTATCAGAAAAACAACAGAATATGAGATATGATTCAAGGTAAAAAATAATTTGCTTGGGGAGTGACAAACCTTCTTTTCTTCCTGCATGACAAGAGGTGTTCTCCAAGGCTGCAGATTAATGCAATTTTATTCAGTTTAAATTTATCATCAGAGTATGTCTAAAATATCTCACATAGTAAGCAGATTTGTCTTAATTTTCTTGTTTAAAAATTCGTTTCTAATGAGCCTAAGCATATGGAAAGAATACTATTATATTTTCACTATAACTATAACTAGCAATCTAATATGCATATTAACAGTCACAAGAATCAAGATAAATTTTTCTTAGTCACCCTTTGTGAATACTTCATAGTTTTCAAGAAAAGAAGAAAGAACAACTCATTCTACTAATCAGTTTGCATATTAGAGAAAATTTCATTTTAATTTGGATGTAGAATTACCAAAAATTTTTTACATATCTCATAGCGATCAAAACTTTGTATAGTTTAGGAACGGCAGTCCAGACAATGCTTTTTGAGAAACAATTCAATATGGTAAGTATCCTAAATGTGTATTTTACATACTAGATCTTAATTTTTTAAAAAGTCTGTAGAGTGTCCGTGAGGTTTTTTAAAATTTATTCTGGCAGGTAAAATAGACTAGTGTCTCCCAAAACAGATAAAAAAGTAGAGAAAAAAAACCAAAGAACCTAAAAAAACCTGCTTGATCCATGTCATCTTCATAAAATTATAGAATCATAGAATAGTTTGGGTCAGAAGGCAAAATCTATTCAGAAGGCAATATCTGCCAGCAATAAGAAGCTGACTGCAAATTCTTAGATAGCTGCTAAACTGTCAATTTTGCAAAAGTCCTTCTGTCACAGTGGTAAAGCTGGTGTTTATATTATTCTCTTGGACTTTTAAGAAAACATAAAAAATAGTTAATTTAAACCAGACAAATGAAATCTGGAAAATAAATTCGCAAATGAAATACATTTGAACAAATTCAAATAATGCAAACAAAGCCATTCTAAGTCCTCTGTGTAGGAAAATTAGAATAGATGAGATGTAGAGGTGATTTAGAAGCTAAGTGCATAATAAATATGAAAGAAAACAAATGGGGCTGGCAAAACAAGTTATCATTTAGCAGTGTGATTGTGTACCTTTGTGTATGAGAGGCATATAGGCATCAGGAGAATTTGACCAGCATATTTTAAAATTTCCATCTAATGAAGTGTGCAGCATGAGAAGGAATTGTGTGTTAGGAATATCCATCTTTTTGGAGCTCCTGTGTACTTTAGCAAGATACAGGACTCTAGGAGGATAGGGAGTAAGATGTTGAAAGGCTTTATGTCTCTTCAAATACATCCTCCCATTCTGTATATTAGTTGGGGATGGGTTTGACTGGGAGCACAGCACACAAATGCAGCTGTTTTAAGTAACTCTGAGCTGTGCAACAGTCCGTAACCAACACAAAAAAAAAAAAAAAAACAAACCAAAAAACCAGAACACCATAAAATAAAGGCATATTCCAGTGCCTTTAAATTGTTTTATAGGAGGTACCAACTCCCCAAACAATCTGTAGTTCTATGGAAAAACTGTAGCTTAAAATTATCCTTTCCTGTCTTACTGATGGCCTCTTCTTTCATGTGTCATTTGTACCTCTGAGGTACAAATAGTGAATGAGTGCAATGAAAGTCTACAATATTGCTTATAAGACTTTATGGTCAATTAAGATATTGTCAGTGCAATTGTAAAATGGCAAGCTGTCTAAGCTGCTGTTGCAAACTAATGTCTGAGATTACTTCTCTTTTTAGACCTAGTGAAACATCCATTCTTCCTGAGATTTTTCATTCTTTGCCAGAAGATACAGTTTATTCAAAGACACAAGAACATATTTAAAAATATAAATTGTTGTAGCACAAATGTTCCTATTTTGAAGTGCAAGATCACTTTATCTGTAAAATCATGTCCATAGCTACTTAAAAAATAAAATCTCAATTTTCAAGTCAAAATGAAAGTGGATGTAAGCACTAATGATATATATTAACTCATTATGTAATGATGGTAATAAGAAAAATCAAGGCTGCATCTAAATTTTGGAGAACAATGAAAGTTAAGGTATAAACGTAAATTGTTCTGCCACTAGAAAAGTACAGAAGATAGATTTGCTGATTAAGCTGAAGAAACCATTCAAGCAGCAATTCTTCCATTACAAAGAATAGGAAGGAATAATATATGCTTCATTGAGCAGTCTAGACCCTGGTTAAATTTCAAAGTCATTTGTTGCTCCTCCAAATCAGACAAGTGTTCGCCCTGCCAAGAACATTACCTAGATGAAAAGTATTCAAGGGCTTGTGAATCATCCTTTTCTCACCAGTGTTTCTATCATCTGTCAGAAGTTAATGCACCTTTTTGTGGACTTTGTAGGAGCTTGTGTTCTTCAGATGGATTATAAATCTGGGACCAAATTCAGCTCCAGTATAAATATGGCATAGCATCAGAAGAGAAACAAAAAACTATCTGTATAATATAATATAATATAATATATATAATATTACCATGTCAAATAATATTTTGACATGGTAAAATGATAAACTAATAACTGATCATGATACACATGATATAGTAATTGATTAAATTGAAACTCACAATATACTTAGTTCTTAGCTCTTAAAAATAAAATAATCGTTTGAATCCATTTTTCTTGGAACATGTGCATGACATAAAATTTACATTAATAAACCATAGAATCATAGAATATGCAGACCTGAAATGATCATCGAGTCCAACTCCAGACACTGCACAGGAGTCACACGGTGTGTCTGAGCATTGTCTGAATGCTTCTTGAACTCTGTCAGGCTTGGGGGTGTGAACATTTCCCTGGGGAGCCTGTTTCAGTCCCCAACCACCCTCTGGGTGAAGAATCTTGTCCTAATATCCAACGAAAACCTCCCCTGACTCAGCTTCATGCCATTCCTGCAAGTCCTGTCATTGGTTATGAGAGTGAAAAGACTGGTACCTGCCCTTCTCTTCCCCTCCTGAGGAAGCTCATGCAGTCACAGGGCCAGCTACCAGACACACTTGCACTGTGCTTTTGGAGGCCTCTGTACATCTAAGGGACACCTACTAGGCAGACTGATGTGTAAGGCTGACTGCATCCACAGCTTGTATGTAGGTGTGAGCAGCAGCAAGGAGAAGGGGCTGTGGCCTTGGTGCCTGGTGTGCCCAGGAGCCAGCAGCCAGTGACACTGAGATTGAGCCCAGCTTCTGCAGGGAATCACTGCACATATTTTTGATGAATGGACTTTCATCCTTAGCGACCAGACAGGAAGGGGATCAGCCTGCTAGTGGTTTTCATGTCTGTGTGAAATCTGTTCTCTGCCAGAGTTCACTGTACACATGTAGATAGATAAATGTACAGGTATTCTGTTCAAGCTCACCGTTGCCATGACTTTTGCTGCAACATGATTCTGTGGTAGCCTTATGGCCATTGAAGTGTTAGATTCAGCAACTCCCAATGTAACCTCTTCTCTCAAATGAAAAAATTAGAGCTCTGTCCCAAGGCCTATAGGTACTGCCAATAGCAAGTAGAAGTAATAAGTAGCATCAGAAGTAGAAGTAGTAAGAAGAAGTAGTAAGCAGTCAGATGTTTTCAAACTACAGATATTTTTGCCTTTTCTGTTGTTATATTTAATTTTTAATATTTAGATATAATTTTAATGAGGTTTTTTTTCTTATTAGTGCTTTTTATCCTAAAGAACTCAAAGAAATAGATATAAAGAATCATAACCAAAGTGTTTCTATTAATCAACTAATACAGATATTGTACTGTTATCCCTTAATAACCTTGTCTATTTCCATGTGGTGAAATTAAATGGGAAGGTGTAATTTATTAATCTCATAAATATATTCTCTGTTTAGCAACCTGTGTGTATCATTCTCTGTAAATGCAGTCATTACCTGACAAACTTCAGCTGTTTTCCAGAGACACAATGCAGCTATTCACACCTCATCTCAATTTTCTTTTCTTTTGAGATTATGATATGATGGGAGGTTTTTTTGTCATTGTTCTACATACATTTGAATTTTTTGTGGATCTGAAACTTTACTTTAGAACAGAAAGACTAAAATATGCTTACTCTAGTCAAATTTTGGGGTTGTTTAATAGTACAGTTAATCAATGTGCCAATAACAAAATACGGATGATAATTTTAAAACATGTTTTAGTTGCAAAGTGGCATGCAAGTAAAACAGATCATAACATACAGTTAAACAATTTGTGAGGATGTGAACAGTTGTCGGTATTTAGTGCTCTGATAAACAGATGCAAGTTTATGCATGGATTATGATAAAAATAGAGATTAATATAATTCTTTTTAAATATAGATCGCTCCGATTATAACCACAATGATAATTTATTAGACCACTTAAGCCTAAGGGGAACGTGTTTAATTTAACCAAAAGACAGCTGTGGATGTGGGTAGCTGCTAAAAAGCACCTAGAAGTAGTTAGGTAAAAAACACCAGTGCTTTTGTCACACACTTAAGAACGGGTTTTTTTTAAAGCAAAAAGCAAAGGTTGGCCTTCTGAGTTTTGATACAAGGAAAAGTCTTAAAAACTATCTTTTGCTTTTCAAATTACAAAACAAACATTATTTCGTCTGGAAAGATTGTTGTAACATTTGCAGATTCACTCTATTTGGTGTTATTTAAATTTAAATTATTTGGTGTTATTTAAATATCACTGTCAGTAGCACTCTGTTCTTAAGGTATTTCTTTATTCTCCATATTGAACAGCAAGGAACAAATATACCAGTCCAACCTCTGACGCAGCAAGCAAAAAAGGACCGGACAATATTATCAATGCATAAATAATGTCAGTAAATTAACATCCTCAGTTATAGTGACCACATATATATTTTATATAATACAATTATTGCACCATTCTATTTTAATTATTAGCCAAAAAATTATTAGGGCATTCTTTCATCAATTAATGAAGCAAAAAATATACTTGCTTTCCATCAAGATGCATTTCATGCAGTCTTCCTGTGTGATAGGTGTTGGGGAAAAGCTTTTGTTACCCTCTGGCAGTGCTTCATTCCTATGCAGGGAGAAGCATAGGCTGCTCTTGAAGTAGTTATCTTCTGAATCCCAAAGGGATGGGCTCAGTAAGAGTATAGCTCATGCTTCACTTAACTGGCTCTGCTTAAATAAAATGAAATCTGCTTCTTAAGAAAGTACAGCCAAAGTCTGTGGCTTCATCGCTTGCCCGCATTTCAACATAGTGAATGTTGTGCAAGTCTGTGCTAGGACACAGATATGGACTTAAAAGCATTATAAGAGTCAAGGATTTATAACCTTAAAAAAAAAAATTAAGGCTGGATTTTCTTTTTTTTTTTTTAATCAGAATCCTCAAGACTGTGTCTCTGCTGTTCTATAAGAGCAGAATCTGAGAGTGTTGTAATCCTCTGCTTTTCAACCATAAGGCTGCTGGGCAGGTAATGTGGGAGTAGATAGGCTGCTCACAGAAGCATGTAAAGCAAAAATTACAGCCACTGTATGTGTCACAAGTTTTTTTTTAATATTTTTCAAATTAAGACATAATTTTCAATAACATAGGAATAAAATTCAACTTGATATGCAGTGAGTGCTGTCAAAAACATTTTGAGCTGAAATACAGCCTGATTTTTATTGGTTTCAGGAATGGCTAGAGAGACATTATCTGAAAAAAAAAAAGAATATAAATATAAAATGTCAGTGTCTAATTTTATAAAAGTATTTACTTATGATGAGCATGCAATAGTTTTGTATTACTCTGTTAAACACATACTTCATGAGATTATTAATATCATAAATCCTAAGGGTCCTTTTCATGTATTCCCTCTGTTTTTCTTTTAAGTCAGTCAAAGTCTCTGTCTGTGCTTAAAGCAGTTTCTGTATTTCTTCAGTCAGGTATACAGCACAAAGAGGTAGTATTGTAGCAGCTGACCTCAGAAGTCCTTCTTACAAAACATCATTGAGTCTTCAATGCTTTGTTGCATACATTCCGACAAACTCTAATCAACCTGTTTTAATATCAAAGGAAACTTCCTTCCAGGTATGCTCATTTAAGGGCGAATGTCAGAACTTCTGACCTTTTCTTACCTCACGGTGCTGCTTCTTCTTTGTGACTTTGCCCTTGTTGGCTTTGCTTTCTCTAGAAACTGTCAGTGTTTCCAGCATGCTTCTGCCTCTCCCTAAACTCTGAATGTTCTTTTACAAAGAGTTATACTGTAACTGTCTAGCCTTATTTGCTCTTCCATTACATTTATTCCGAATCAAGCTCACTTTTTGTACAAGGCTGTCAGATTAGTTGGAAAAAATGCTTTGCTGTTGTATTCAAAAACCTTACTTGGAGGATGTTTTCTCTAATTTGGCAGGCAGTGCCAAAATAAAGATTGCTAGCTTTGCTTCTTCCTATAGAATTGTACATCTCTGTTTTGTTTTCACAGGCATTTCCAATAAACCTAAGACTTTCAGGGCACCTGCACCAGACTTAGCATGAAAAAACTTATTTTGTGTCAATGTTCCTTTGCAATTCTGAAAAGAGTTCGCATATAAGAGTTGATTCCCCCACTCGAGTTCTGTTCCTACAAATGCATATTTACTCATCTGATGATGGAGACAGAGTCAGGGCCTCACTAAAAAAAAAGTGAGTACCAAATGTTGTCTGGGACTGACTGATCTTCCTTAATATTTCTCTCTAAAAGCTCAAATCACCACTAAAACTCTGTAATGATATCAGAGGAAATACTAAGCCAACAATGGCAGGATAATTAAACGTCTTGCAGATTACACATTGGTAGTCATATCTTTTTGCCATATTTATTATATTCACAGCTGTTCACTTTGAGTGGTTACAACATAATCACTGCTTATGTTCAGCCAGAGCAATAAGCAATATGATTACATTCTGTTCTGTTTGCAGGACACTTTAGAAATATATCTGACATTTTTATTTGCTTAATATCTGCTATAGTTGTAATGACTTGTAAGACTTTCCAGAGGGTAAGTAGAAAAAAAAATAAAGTTTATGAGTCTGCTTTAAATACTTAGGTATATGTAAAAACATAATTTTTAAAAACCCACAAAACACCAGCTTCTATTGGAAAGAGTGAGATGAAGTCCTAACTAGGAATAAATTTACAAATGATAAAATTATTCCCAGTTATACTGCACTTAAAGTCTTCTATTCAATCTGTATCTATATCTTGGTATGTAAATGGGTTCCTATTAGTCCAATACAAATCTTGTTCTATGCATATAAGCATTATGTAAAAAGTAATAAGCAAGATAAGGAGCTCAAGAGTAGCTGATCCTGCATTAATGAGGATGTTTGCTGTGAGGTCATTAAATTAGCACTAATTAGTAGCAGAATTAAAGCTGGAGATTAAAATGCATAGTTAAATACTTCATTCAGTTGATTAATATCTCACATTAACCAAGATCCTTTAGATCAAGTAGAGTGGTGTTCATTTCTGCATATTGAGGAATGCATTGTTTTGGTGATAATTTCTTTTAAAATCAGGGAGAGAAAATAGAAGGAAAAGTAGACGGGAAATAAAGAAAATCAAGAAAAAGGAAAAGAGAAAGAAAGGAAAAGGGAAGAGAAAAAAATTCTTCAGTATCTGTATGATTTTCTGTTACAGAATAAAAGCCAATATATCTGAAGTTTTCTACAGGAGTTTAAAGTTTCGACTAACTTTGAAATACTTTGGAGGTTATTCACAAATGTTGACTTTTTATTGCTCTTATCTGAATCTTCCTGTTCTGCAAATATATTTTCCTGGAATGCATCGCATGCTTCCAAAGGTTATTTAATGTCTTCATGCATTTTGAATGTTTTATTTTCATTACAACTCTCTCTGCCTATTTCTCCCTTAATTGGTAGCTGGGAGTCATTTTTCTTACCACATTCAGACACTTTTTTGCTCAGCATATCTGAAATGTTTAATTTGCCTACTTCTTAAAGTAGAAACTAATTTTGTGGGGACCTGTAATTCACACTTCTGCAGTTTTCTGATATTATTGATGTTATTCCTGGCAGACAATGTTAAATTTACATTTGTAAGTCAAACAAGACCCTCCTGCTTTTGTACTTTTTACCTGTTTTCTAAGCCACTTGTTACTGGGTATCCTTTTTTCTTTTTTTTTGTCCAAAGCAATTTTTTTTACTAACTCTTTTTTAAGATGCACTTTAATCACGTGAAATGATATCACTGCTAATGATTTAGGATTCATCTGGGATTTAATGTTCAGAAGTACTTGGTTCTTTTTTTCTAAAAAAAGAGTCCATTATAGAAACATTTACCTTGAAACATGAATCTTGGGTGATATTTAATAAGATTCTAACAGAAACTGAGATTTTTATCTCAAAAAAATTTAAAGATTTTAAAAGTATACAATTTCAAAGGAAAAATCAAATTATTACCACTAAACACTGAAACCAGTTAATTAATCTCATGTTAAGTCCTATTAAGTCCTATTTTTATGGAGTAATATCTTGACCACCAGGACCCTGAAGGCACCCTCCCTCACCTTGCCCGTGGCCAGGACCCCATTTCAGTCCCACACCATCAGCCCCTCTCCCTGTGATGCCACAGCAGGGCTGCTCTCCAGCTCCCACAGCCCTTCCCAGGCTATGGACAGCACAGCCCAAATGGTCCCCAGGAGACTTCCTCTCCAGAAGAATAATTAGTAACAGATCCATTGTTTTGTTGATGAGGAGAACACCTTGTTGAGTGAAGTGTGGTGTGTCCCCACTCCCACCAGCACAGGGGCTGGGTCAGTAATGCTGCTTCACTCAGACACTGTAATCATTTCAACCAGTTTGTGATGCACAGTTTTATCTCTGTCTGCTTACAAGACAAGCACAAAAGCAAAATGAATAACGTCCTGAAAATACAGCCCAAACCTTTCCTTTTTGGAGCATTTTAAAGAGTATGTAAATAAATGAAATGTCTACAGACCCTGAGGCTGCAACAGAAGACTCTTATTCGTCTTGAATATTTCAGTAAACAGAAGAGTTTACTGAAGTAGAAAACAAAAAATTGACTAGAATATGTAAAAGTTCAGATGAGCCTTCACAGAAGGAAAAATGTCTAGACAACAGGATTTAAGTCCACTTTAGAATGTATACAATGAAACAATCTAAAGAGTAGCATATGTTGAATAAATTTAAAGGGTTTTTTTTCTTGATTTGGAATAATCTTAATGACTTCCATGAACTACTGACAAAAAAAGGGAACAAAACTTGGATGCCTGCTTCCACTTTTGTCAAGGACCTCTGGCTGCAATACTGAGAAAATTTTCAAAAAGCTTAGACAATACTGATTTTTAAGCAAGCTGTTTTCCTGTCTGTTTTAAGCTACTCAAAGTCAGCCTCAGAGCAATGACAAAGAGGAAAATGATTTATTTATTTTGCTTTGTGGACCCTTCCCAATAGTTGTGACAGTATCAGTTCTAGGTCAAAAGTAGCTCAGTAAGCCTGTGCTAGCTGAAGCAGTAGTTGCATTTTGATAGCAGGATAACCATGAGTCAGAGGGATTTTCACAGGAAGGTTTTTGCAGTAGTGGGATACAGTCTAAAATTGCTGTTAAATTGCAAACGAAAAGATGACACTATAGGTCAGTGTTTCATACTTGCTGGAGCTATTTGAGTAAGATGAGATGTCCTAGGAGATGTTATCTCTATAAAAATGGTGATTTAAAACCATTCTTTTTATATGAGAGAAATGATACAAGAGAAATGACAGATGTATGTACAGGACACAGCACAAGGACTTGCATAGGTAGGCCAGCTTAGTGAAATTAATTTATTAATTCAGTCATAGTTTGACTATTATGACAGATCCTTATTTCCTGTACTATATTCTACAGAAAAGACAGGGGACCCTATGTTTCCTGTATATCTGGCAATGCAAAATTTCCATGCACTGTGTTTTATACTTTCAATTTAGTATTTCTCTCTGATGCTGGTAAAGAAACTCTTTGTCTTTTAACTGTAATATTGGTTGTTTTTTCTTTCATATGAAGGAAACTTAGCTAGTATAAGAGTCAGAACACTTGACCTTAAATTCTACTTTTGTTTAACTGTGTTGTGTATAGCTATGCCACAGTTTATCACACTAAAACAAAAATTACATGGGATTTCCAAAAGCTCTGGAACAAATAACCTATTTTATATCCTTTGGATGACCTGGTTTTGGTGTTGACCAGATAACGCTCGCACAAAAAATTACAGGGCACAGTCAAGGTAGCCTTGTACCTCAGAGACTTCTCTTAATAGGCGTTTTGGATACAGCTGTGGTCCAGATGACAGGAGAATTTAGTAGCATGCACATAGACCTTTCCATTTCTTTTTGACCTCAGTGACAGAGGCTGGTGGTCCCATGTGCGTTGCATTTGTTACTGTAATATAGCTTCTTGTCATGTGTACTTCCCACATTTTTTATTTATACACCAAATTGTTTCTAACTCTTTTAACTTATTCCTTTGGATATTTCTATGACCATACCTTAGTCTATTTTGTAAAGAAACACTTAAAATTCATATTAAGTTGTTTAGTACCTCGCAGATATTTGAGACCTTGTGTAACTTGACAAAACACAACAAACAAACACTGGCACACAAACCCATGGCAGGCAATGTATTACACCGAGCAAGCAAAGGCATCACACAGTATTAGCAAAGCTATAAGGTGAATCAGCAATTACATCGAAGAGAATCAGAACAAACTCTGCTGTCTGTAGCTGAAGCTGCATGACAGTGAAAGTCACGGTGTTGTAATAAGTCAGACCTCAAGTCACTGTACTGTGATGTGAAATCTGAAAAAGAGTGCATGCAGCACAGCAAAGCAGCATTGCAACGTGGGGCTACTCAGGTGCACAAAGACCCAAGGTAAGATTTCAGCAAAGCCTAAAAGATTACAAAGCATTCCACTTTTACTATGGTTTCTAATTTCTGGTTATGGATTTGAGCACTCCTCTAAATATTCTCATTACACCATTTTCTTTCTCTATGCCTTGAAACACAAGAGAAGATGTTCCCTCAAAAGCTCCAATTTTCTTCTGATATTTTTGCAGTGCACAAGAATTCTCTAAGTCCTGAATGCAAACAATATGCATTATTAATATACTATAAAACATGTTCCTTTCAAAGATATGGATTACCTTTTATTTGGGCAATAAAGAAGTTGATGTTTATGGAGCAGAAAATATTTTTCCATATACCCAAAGGAAATGTCATGGAATAACTGCCAAAGGAGCAAAATATTTATCTTGATATCACAAAGGGAAGACTCCTAAAGATAGATCCATATTATTTCATGTTTGATTAAAACAGTATAGCCCCAGTTAACATTTTGTGTGTGTAGGTGAATAAAACATGAGGTATCTACTATACTCTGAAGAAAAGTTTCATTTTTTAGTTTTGGAGTGGCATGCTCAGTTACATTTCACAGCAGAGAAAAAGAAGCAGGATACTCATGTGACAACTTAGCAAAACCATTTTCTGAAATTGTTTGGGTTTGGGTTATTTATTCAGAGACAAGAGACAACTAATCTCTAATTAACCTGCTATCCATTCCTAGAAGTTGCTTTCCTTTATAACTTTTAGGTATTTAATTTTTGGGTTTTAGTTTGGGGTTTTTTTGAGGAGTGGGAGAAGGGTTTACTAATTTTTCCTTATGCTTTGGGGTTTTTTTTGGTCAGTAGATTCTTGTTTTCCTAATTTGTGGCACTTGAATGTAATAAAGAATATAATAAAGATTCTTTTGAAAATAATAGGAGTTGAAAATTTAAAAAAAAAGCTTGTATTAAATTGTCATTTCATATGAAATATGAGAAGAGTAACTATGCAAAAGCTGTCCCCTGACAGCATGAAGTTTTAGTTCTTCTGTGTAATTGAATGGTACTATCAGCTCACTGTTTTAGTCATAAAATTGTTCTTTCTTTGTTTCCCTTCCTTTTTTGTTGATAAGCCCTTTGGAGTAAGGAATATGATGCTGTGCTGGTAGAAGCAGGCTCATCCCAATCATGTTTTGCATGTGCTATTGAGATATTAAAATAAAAGAGATAGAAACAATTGATCATTTAAAATGGATATTTTCATTCCAATTGCAAGACCAAACTCTTCAGTTATACATGTATCCACAATGCATATAATATCCACAATGTATCATTTTATTCACAACTGAGAAAACATATTTAAGAAAATAAACTTTCACAGAGGGTTTCACTGAAGGGAGTAGACCAAATACCTCAGCCAGAAGGAGATACACTCTGAATTTCTGACAACAAATAAATATTCAGATATACAAAACAGCAGACATATAACTGATGGACAGCCTTGGGCAGTAGCCCATTCAGCTTGGAGCTGGCTGGCATTGGCTCCATCAGGCACTGGGAACTTTCTGGCAGTTTCTTACAGAAGCCACCCCTGTAGCCCTCCCAGGATCCAAACTTTGCGCAAACCCAATACAGCAGAAATTCAGAGACAGTTTCTTCACTATATCTTATCCTATATTTAAGCAATCCCTCCTTCAGTGTGAAGTCAGATACTAAACTCAAACTGTAAAGACAATTTCTCAGTTCGGACATATATAATGTAGGAATAAGAGACTTAGTTGTCATTGACTTTGACAGATGGGCACTTCCAGAAGAGTTGGTATATTTAGAATAGATTTTTATTTTTAAAAAAATAGTTAAGCCACAGAGCTTCATTGGAATAGGCATGCTTAAGAAGAATTCTAATTCTTTATTTGCTAGCAATGTACCTTCATTGTGCTTCATATGCTCCCATCTTTAAACATTTGTTTTTTGCTGAAAATTTGCTTTGAATCACTTACAAAGTTACTGTCTGAGCAAAAGAAATAGAGCGTTCCTTCATTTATTTCAAGCATTATTTTAGCTTGGTCTCTTTTTTAGCACACTGTATTTTCCATTTATATTCATAGCCAAAACTTATATTTCTGTCATCTTTATCTGTTTTTCATTATAATCTTCTAAAATCAAAATTAAAAAATAGATAACTCTGATTAAAAGAAAAAGTAGTACTGATGACCAGCACAGAAAATCTTTTCTGGGATGTAGTCAGAGCTTCATGCATCACTACTTCTACTTTTTGTGATTTATTTTGTGTTTCTTTATCAATGCAATTTAGTGTCTCTAATGTTTTACTTGGTGCAGAGGCAAGTTGAGATGAAAACTTTAGGGATTTCTCCACCACTGCACACAAATTTTCTCAAGGTCAGATGCTGCAGAATCTTTCCATTTAGCATTCACTCACACTTTGATTTGTTTTGCAGGCTTGTGATTCATTATTCCATAGTTTTGCACACTGAGAGAATATTTCTCATTTCCTCCAGCTCCTTAAAGATGTGTCTTACCCTTGTTTACTGTTGTCTTACTTTTCTGTCATTTAAAAAGTAAGAAATGTCATTCTCAATTTCATTGCCTAGATAATGGTTATAAAACCAAAAAAGTTGCTGAGTGTGAAAAATTGATCCTTCTAAGCACATCTCTAAAGTCTAGTACTCCACAGAGCCTTAATGATACAAAATGTTTCACTGATCTAAAAGTGACTGTTAATGTGATTGAGAATCAGAACTTCAAACTTTTAAAGATGTGGGAGACAGTGAGATGTTTTATATTTCAGCAATTTCCACAGAGTGCTGTCAGTGTGAGTTCAAAGTTCAATATATTCGATGCCTTTATTGATCTGGCTACTGTAACTGTTCTTCTTTTGGATTAAAGAAGTGTGAAGACAATTATAGCAGAATACAAGTGAGTACCAATGCAGAATAATGGCATTGGCTGAAATCCAGGCAATACGTGAATGCCTAAATGTACGATACAAATAAGATGAAGAATATAAGAGAAAAATTAATATAAAAATATAAGGAAAAAGACCACCCTCAGGTTCTACCTAATCTTTAGGGTTTTAAGGGTTTCTGACTTTCTCTGGCTTCCTATTGCTCATGATCTGTGCACATGCATGAACAATTCAGTCATGACTGCAGAATTTGCAGCTTTCCTTAAGTTGTGACCTTGGAAGACACTGCACATAAAATTTTCAGTAGAAGGTGCCTTTTACTGTCCCTTTCCTTAATGATATTTCAATTGACTGGTGCATGCCTATGAATTTTCAGTGGATTTTAAATCTGAAGTCCTATGAATTAGGTCTGGCATGTACTTTTCAGGAAATGTTCAAGGAAGAGCACTCACTCCACTAAAGGTACTGAAGACATAAGTAAACTAGTGGATTTCTCACTCTGGCTAAGTGTTAATGCTATATATATTACAAGTATAATAAATCATCTACATCTAGCATAGAAGAAGAAAAATTATTCTCCCAATTCTCCAAAGTCACATCCTAAGATGAGAACCTTTCCTTTCAGCTAACTATTCTGCTTTCTAGTTGTTAAGTGGAATCTACAGATTCCACTAAGAAATAAAAAGGTATTTCTAGAAAGCACATAGAAATCATATATGAAATGTCCATTACATAGCATACAGAAACCAGAATTCTAGAAATGAAGTCCTACTGAAAAACTCAAAGCCCGTTTTGAATCTGAATCCTGTTAATCATCTTTTTAAAGGCTAATAACTTCACCCTAGAGCTATGTCCACAAGGCTGAGCCAAAAAGCATCTTCTGCAACAAAATAGTAACCTGTTATTTAGGTATGAGCCTCCTAGAAGTGTTTTTTTAAAACCCAATAGCTAACATATTGTCCTTTACCTACCATTAACTTGATACTTGTCAGTTGTTATTCGAAAACCCAATAATTCTGATTTCAATTTGGACAATTAATACTGTTGTGGGCTTTTTATTTTCCTTAATGATAATATCATAGAAACTCATTTATCAGTGATAATAAACCATTGATCATCATGTGGAGAAATAACCTAACAATTGCTTGACCAATAAAATTTTGATTAGAAAATTCAATCAAATAGGCATCAAGTTAAAAAATTCACAGATTTCTAACTGAATAGAAAAAACCCCACAACACATTATTTTTTTTAAGTGTTGGCATTTCAGCATGCAAATTACAGTTGTTTCATCAAGGAATTGCATTTAAAAAAATTCAAAATATTTCATTTCAAGAAGTCTGTTTCTGAAAAATCAATTGTCTATAGACAGATGATAAAAAAATAGAACCATTTCAAAATTTAGGTTGTTCTCTTTTTATTTCACTTCACTTTCTCCTGGAAAAAAAAGATGTATCAGGGAAAAGAATTTAAAAGAAAATATTCACTTACCAAAAAAACCCCAAAACAACAAAAAAGCAACTACCATGACCAATCACTGGTGACTATCAAACTTCTCTGAACAAATCATATAGTTAAGTAAAGAAAAAATGAAGTTCCTCAGAGTTGAATACAAAAAAGCCAGTATAAGAGGAGAAGAATCACACAGATCTTCCAGTAGAAAAGAAATAGGTACTGCTGAGGAGAGGGCTAGCTCTTTGTGGGAGAATGGAAGACTTTACTTCACCTGGGAGTTTGGGCCCACAGTTGCCTCCATTAAAGCATAAGACCTCTTGCCTTTTTATTTTGAAAATGTGTAACAGAAGTTAGTACCTGCTCCCAGAAGTTTAAGATCTAAAAATAAATTTCTTAGGGCAAATCAGATAGTAAGCTTCTTCTGAAGTCTCACTTGGACTCCTCTTTCTTTGCAGCAAAATCGTCCCCACTTGCTTCTCCCCAAATGAAAGGTTTCTCTAAGAGAAGTGAAGTGAAAGAGAAATTCTCTGTGAGTGTTCTTTATTCTGGAACTCATTCGCTTTAGAACTTTGTTCACGAAAGGCTGAGTACGTTAACCTCAGGAAATGCTATTAAATTTATTTTCTGTCTATTGTACTGGGGAAACTCTGGGGAAGGTTGGATTTACCAGCTGGCTAAATATATGGATAACGGATATATTTGTGTATTTTAATTTTGGGACTAGGATTCAAAACATTTCACAGTCTGTAAATATGTAATAAAATCTGTCATAATTAAATGGAATCTCATTTCTTGACATACTTGGTATTTTAGATAAACTGTAGTTATTATCACCATTTTCAATTTGCAAGGGAAAAATTGTGAGCAATTTTAAGATCTTTCTTTGATAATGATCAACATGTAATTTAAATATACCTATGTTGAGTTTACTGTGTTGCTTTTTCCTTCTTCTCTGAGATAAAATAAATTGAAACTGTTGTGGAAATCCAATTATTCTATTAAATTACTGAAAATTTTTGTTTCATCAAGGAGAGGTAATTGTTAAAATTTGAAAGAATTTATATTATTGCATAAACTTAGAACATGTTTTCTTTAGAAGTGCATATCACTACAAATTAGTGGATTAAAATTTTATTGTCATTTTTATTTTACTTGTAGAGTCCCTACATGTCAAGTCATGACATTTGAGGATACTGTGATTTTTCACTATACGGTAACAGTTCTAGAAATTTCTAATTTAAACACAAACAGAGTCTAAGCAAAAAAACAAGACTAAAAACATAAACCCAGGTATTTTTCAGTCTCTCAGTAGGAATTTCTGGTAATGACTTTTTTTGTTTTGTTAAATCATGAACAAAACATGAAAGAACTTGAGGTTCAGCTACCTAATTTTCATCCATTCTGTTTACCAAATACATTTATAGACTAATGGAATCACAAAATTCTTAAGGTTGCAAATCACCTCTACAATTAATGAGTCCAACTGTTAACCAAACACTTCCCAGCTTACCTTTTTTGTGAGCTCCAAATGAATGCTGATTATGTTTGTTTAGCCATCAGTCCATTTATATGATAAATGATGGCTTAGATATTGACTTATGATTAATAGAATTACAGAATCATTGAATCATGGAATGGTTTGGGTTGCAAGGGACCTTTAAAATTCACCTGGTTCTGCCTTACCGTACCATGGCCAGAGACATCTTTTACTAGGTTTGCTTTGCTAGTCTCATGCTGGGAGTAAAAATAGTCAACTCATTTTTCATGTATAATTTAAACAACTTACCAAGCATTATAATATTCTCCACTAAATCTACTTTATACTTACACTGTGGCAAAAGATTAGTTTTCTGTAAGTTTAAATTGATAATGCACTCAAAGAGCAATCATTTTGATTGAGTAGTATGGAAATCTTATAATTACTTGAAGTATTACCTATCACCTTGCTGTGAACAGTAACATGCATTGCAAAAGAATGCAAAACCAGAAGCAGAAGAGCTAAGAAGGACCACATTTCAACAACATTGTAGTTGAACTGTAGAAGAACTGTGCATAATGCTTCCTCAAAACAATACAATTGGACAAAATGAATTCTTTCAATTATGTTAAGTGGAAGTGTCAATAGAAAGTCAAAGGCTAAGTCTCCCTCAAAACCAGAGGAGTATGTGTAATTCAAAGAAACATCTGATGCTGGACAGAAGGAAAAACCAAAAAACAAAAAAGGTGCAGGCAGCATGAAGCCCCATTGGGGGATTTCTCCAAGATTTTGCACCAATGATTGGACTCAGACCATGCTCAGAATGGAGTGCAGGACTGAAATGGAGAACCACAGTCAGCAGATCACTGACAGCTGACTTGTTCTAAGATCTCTCTTCATTGTTTCTGCATTCCACTTAGTAATTTTGTGTTTAAAACAACCAAACCCACAGCTTTAGAGCTGAGCACACAATAGATTACATGGCAGAAGAAATTTCTTACTATGGATGTGGTTAGGCATGGAAATAGGTTGCCCAGAAAAGATGCGGATGTTCCATCTTTAGAAGAGTTCAAGGCCAGGCTGTATGGGGCTTTGAGCAACCTAACCTAGTGGGTAGCATCCCTGCCACTGGCAGGAGTTTGGAACTGGATGATCTTTAAGGTCCCTTCCAATTCAAGCCATTCTGATTCTATGATTCTATGATTCTATGATTCTATGATACTATGATTCTATGATTCTATGATTCTATGATTCTATGATTCTATGATTCTATGATTCTATGATTCTGTGATTCTGTGATTCTGTGATTCTGTGGTTCTAGGTATATACACAGCATGTGAGCAAACCAGCTGTATCTCAAGGCTCTGTCTGCCCCACACATCCTCCCAGTGGAATAACTTGAGGTCTGTGCATGTTCCTAAAAGCCCCTCCTACCTAATCACCTTCTTTTCCTAGCACTGATCTTTGCTCTCCCTTGATTTGGCTTCTTCCTTCAACTTCCCAATTCTTCCTATTTCTCTTCCACTACATTCCCTCAGCTCAAAGATTATGCAATTTGTCTATTTGAGATAATATTAATTAACAAGTCATATTGTCAACGGGGAAAAAGAGGAATTCAGTTACCACAATAAGATTACTTACAGTGTCTTTCCCCTCAACCAGCACCAGTTAAGAATATTCACAAAACTTAAGAAATTTAAAAATGTTGAGACCTATCTCCTTGCCAGACACTGACACATCAATGTAAAATTTAAGGACAAGACCTTTTCCCTTAGGAAATTATTATAGACTAGGAATTGCTCATGAATGTCATGAATGAATGACTGAATGAAAAAAGCCCAAAAATTTATTAATTCTTCTTTCTTTCAAAAGTTAGTATTTTATCCTTATGAGCTAATATTTAAATACCATGCCATAGAATTGTGCATAGAAATTAAGTAACAAGAAAAACTGTAAATAATAGAAAAGTTTCCAAGATACATAGAAGAGTAAACAAGGAAATGTTTAATTAATGAAGGGACATCTGTCATCAAAATCATTCTCATTGGTTAATGAAATATGATGCCTTATAAGCAACCTAAATTTTTGATGTACAAAACTACAATATGCTAGGAAGCACAAGATAATCCATCTCATCTATTACCCCAGAAAATGCATTACAACATAATAGAGATCCCATAAATCATTCAGTGAAATAATGCATGTGCTATAGTACATCATGAACCAGACAGATTATACTAATGTCAGAAAGGCAGCTCATTAACTGCATTATACCATGAGTAAGCAGTCACCTGGCTGTACAACCTTCATATCCCTATTACCATCAGAACAAAATGAAGGAAAATCTATCACAGCCATTTTTCATACAGTCATGTGACCAACATTTTCTCTTGTTTTCTCTTATTGAGATAAGTGCCCTTGTACAGTATGTTTTGCGCAATTCTGACAGCTTTGCAAATCCTCAATATAAGCTCTAGCTAGAAAGTCTGTAGCACTTCTTTTGAAAGTGACATATCATAATCAGGGGTGCCACAGCCTACCATGAAAGCAGAGAAGTAAGAATTGCAGTGCCACCTTTTAAACAAAAACAGCAAGAATTCCTGTAATCTCAATTCCTTGGCAAAGAATTGGGACAAAAATATACTTAATATAAAATGACACCAGAAGTATTTATTATATTCATACATACAATAACTCAAGTATATTTTTTCTTTTTATTTAGAAACCGTTTTTTTTAAAGTTAGCTTTGTATTTACAGAACAGATGTGTATTCAAGAAAAATAACAGCATGTTATCTTCAGTTTTGGGTAATAATATGTTACCTTTATCTAGATTCTATGTAAGATGCTCATGGACCCATTTGTGATATCTGCCTTTCCTAGGTATAATTAAGGTTCAGATCCTGAAATACTCAGGGGCGCTAATTTTCTCTTTAAATATAGATGCCCATAATTTAGAAAACATTAATGCTATTGAAGTCATTACTCAGTTCCTACCTAGGAATTTAAGTCCCCTTGAAACTACATATTTACTGATGTCATTCTACAGTCATCAAACTGATGAAGTAACCAGCTCAGAAAAAACACAAATGAAAAAATGGACTTGTTAATGGAGATGATCATAGAATCATCACGTAATCATAGGATGGTTTGGATTGAAAAGGACCTTAAAGATCATCTAGTTCTAGCCACCACCCACGTGGACAGAGACACTTTCTGATAGATCAGGCTGCTTAAAGCCAAATCTAACCTGGTCATGAATGTGGCCAGGGATGGGGCATCAAAAACTTTTTTTTTTTTCAATTTAAAGCCATTATCCTGTCACTATATGCTCTAATAAAAAGTCTCCACTTTTCTTGTAGGCTCCCTTCAGGTACTGAAAGGCTACAATTAGATCACCCAAAGACCATGTCTTCTCCAGACTGGACAATCCCAATTCTCTTAGCCTTCCCTCCAAGGAGAGGTATTCCTGACCATCTTGTTGGCCAACTCTGGACTAGCTCCAAAGGGCCAATGTCCTTTCTCTTCCAAGGACCCCGGAGCTGGATGCAGCACTGCAGGTGCATTCTCACCATAATGGAGTAGTGGGGCGGAATTCCCTCTATTGCCTTGCTGGCCACAATGCTTTTCATGTAGTTGATGACACAATTGGCTTTCTGGGTCATATGCTGCCAGCTCATATGTGCCTCTCACTCGCCAGAACCCCTGAGTCGTTTTCATCAAGGCTGCTCTTGATCTGTTCATCCCCCAGGCTGGATTGGTACTGGGGGTTGACCCAAGCCAGCTGCGGCACCTTGCACTTGGTCATGATAAATCTCATGAGATTCCCATGGGCCACTTCTTGAGCTTGTCTGGGTCCCTCTGGATCACATCCTGTCTTTCAGGTGAGTCACTGCACCGCAGATTGATGTAGTTTGCAAAATTGCTCTTGCAAAAGGATGTATTCCTTCCCTTTGCCTGTGTCATTAATGAAGATATGGACTCCTGCAGGACACCACTTGTCACTGATGTCCATTGGGATGCTCAGCTATTGACCACTACCCTCTGGATATGATCATCCAACCAATTCCTAGCCCACTTTACAATCCACCCATTGAATCCACCTCTTTTGAATGCAGAGAGAAGAATGTTATGGGGGACGGTGTCTAAGGCTTTACAAAGTCCAGATAGATTACATCTGCAGCACTATTCTGACCTTGATATAGTCCCTCCATCATGGAAGGCCATGGATTGGTCAGGCAAGAATTGCACTTGGCTGTCTCAAACCACCTCCTTGTCCTCCATGGGTCTTAGTACAGCTTCTAGAGGGACCTGTTCCATGACCTTCCCAGGCAGAAAGGGAACGTATCTTTCTGAGGTGGAGACACTGATCCCAGCTTATTAAAACCAGGCTCAGTTACAGAATTTCAGTATGGAGGGAGTTGTAAAGTGAAATTTCTTGCCTGTCAGATGGAACTGTGTGGTGTCCCCGTGTTAAATTCATCCTTGCATGTGACAGATGACATATGTCATGTTCAGTAACAAACTCGATACAAATTGATGTTTTGATGCACAAATCTAAAATCTACTTATATCATCTGAATGAGGCTGTAACTAGGTATAAGTGAAACTTAGGGTGAAACAAAGTCTGTTTCTGATAAATTGTGTAAATCCAGTCTAAATCTTCTGGAGTAATGAAGCTGGAGAGGTGGCTGCCCAATTTGCTTACTGCGTGATATGTATTTCTGCAGGTAGGTAAAATATAAAATGAAAAATGTCCAATTACATTGTACATAAAAACATAGCAGAGGCTGACCCAGCAGAAAAATATGTGTATTAAATATACTAGCTCTATTAAGTACATATATTAATTTCTATTAGTCAAAGAGAATCTTTATTGTTCTTCTTTTGCCCCAGGGTTCTCTGAATCACGGATGAAAACAAGAAAAAAAATAGAGTGCAGATCTGCAAGCAAAGCATGTTCCTTGCTGCTGCAGAAGAGATCAGTAACAACTATTTTCAAGTTGTAAGGTGAAAACTTTGAGTCACATACTAAACAATCAATTTGTACTTTAAATAAGCATCCAAATTTATTTTCTTCTTCACAACTCATAGGAGAGATTTATGTACATATATATATTCATAGAAAACTACATGAAATAGCTGTGCTTCACACTCATTCTAGTCTCATTGATCTCTTGAGTGAGAAATAACACAGTCCACAGCTCCAACCACTCTGATATTTCTTTCCATTGCATCCACAAACTTTGCACTGTTGATTGATATATTTTATTTTTTAGTGGAGGCTTATGGGAAGCTAAAAGCTTCAGAAAAACACTGAGTAATGTAACAAAAATTCATTAATCTAAAAAAATGCTAGGCTAAAAGAAACATACACATTTGTATTCTACGAGCATGTCACATATTCAGTGTGATTAAATGAACAAAGTGGAAATTTTTAAATTTTGTAAGTTTCTAAGGTTGATAGTAAAAAAAATTTCTAATATTCCTAATGAGTTAATAATAATTCCTTGTATTTCATGTAGTGGAATTGTGTTTTAGAATCACACTTCAGGTGTTCAGGTTTTAGAGAGTAATGATGCACATACTGTAAGTGTGAATAGGCTTTCATTGAGTTGATTTACAGTCTTCCTCAGTGTGTTATTATCACACAATAACACTTTGTTCAATGACTGTGTAGAGTTTTCATTAATGTTAATGGGGAAAATTGACCCCTAATATTTTGTAATTAGTGATCTGATAGTGACAGTCTTGTATAATGTGTTTCTGTGAATGTGTTTATCTATGATAAATAGAAATGTGACTCTGGAAAGTTATTTTCTATTTGATGATATGGTAAGCCTTAAACTTCAGTACTGCAATACTGACTAAATATAAAGGAAAGCATGAACTTTTATCTGTGGAAAACTTCAATGTTTTCTTACTCCTATTTATAATTTTAAAAATATATATCTATTTCTTAAATCAGTATCAGTATTACATATTTCTAAAAACAACCTTTCCTCTAGTACCATGTATCTCAAAGCACTCATTAAACTGGGGAGTCTGTCTCTATAAATCTTATTTATCATTCTGTGTGTAAGCTAGAACAGAGATAGGCAGTAGTAAAACCTATGCTAGTATAATTCTTCCTTTCTATATGAGTAAAATACTGCTTCTAACCTTGTTGATAGTTTTTTTTTACCCTCTGAAGGAATATCAAATGAGATGAATTAAACACATCCTAGACAACTAAGTTATAAGGTTACATTTTCACGTTTTTTCTGTTTTATTAAATAGTCTCCAAAGACAACAAACTCCACAATTTTATTGGTAAAGATCAGTTACAGAACTCATTTCAGTTTTCTTTGTTCTTCAAAAATAATATTTTATAAGTGAAAAAATCTATAATAAAATCTTTTTCCTATTCTCTTGTTTTGTTAACCTTACATACAAATATAAATGTTAATCTGAGTATTAATAATGATAAAAATGCTTTGATATTTAATGTAGTAAATTATATATTTCTTATTCTTTTCACCTTTTTATACTATGTTCTGAAATAGAACTAATGATGAAAATTAGTAGGGAGTACTTGGGAAAACACTGGAGACCTACAGTCTAAATAATTTTTCAAAATTTATAATTTGCCTATTGACAATACATTAAAACTCTGGGGACACTACTTGTTATCTTAATCAATATAAGAGTTATTTATATCTGTATATTAAATATTAGCCAGTATATAACTTTGCTTATGAAAAGTGAATAAAGACACACACACCTGCTGTAATCACCTCTTAAATTTATTTTACTGTTTATTAAAAGAAATATATATATATATATATAAACAGAGCTTTAGAGCATGATATGTAATAGTACCTATATTTGGGGTGGGTAGGTAAAAACCCCTCAAAATCACATGGAAATCAGATATAGCAAATGCAATTCATCTTAGGGTAAGCATAATGAAAAAGTACATTATTCCAGGTAAACTAGTTGAAGAAAAGACATGACTATTTTTAGACATGTCACCAAATGGAAGTGAAATTTTTTAAATTATCAAATCCTCATTTGCTGCTGACTTGTACATTCAGTGGTGTAACCTTTTTTGATCCTAATGGAAAATTGATGTTGAAGAAACCCTACGAGTTATTGTCAATGTGATTTGAGGCTGCCTGCATAAGATTGCCATTGCTTTCTGTTTCTCTATGTTATAGTAGCTTGAAATGATTATAAAAATGGGAAAAATCTGCAAATGTCAAGAGACAGAGTCAAGAGACAGAAATTTAATTCCTCATAATTTTTATCCCTCGGCTTCATGGATTCTAGTCCCCATTTTTTGTTTAGTTCTTACCTGCCAGGAGATGGAGACAGAGAATTTGAATCTTCCATCATTTCTTTGCCAAAAAACAAAAACCGACAAAAAACCCCCCAAAAAACCCAAACAAACAAACAAACAAAAATCAGAAAGATAAAATATAAGTAGTACATAAACCCCCCCATTAGAAGACATTATTTCTTGGTCTTGTGTTGCCCTTATATTTGCTATTGCCAATACCTGTTCTTTAAATAAATACTAGAAAACAAAATACATTAGAAGGGTGTTCGTTCAAATTATTCTGTCATCAAATTTGTTTCAATGCGTACACAACTTGAAGGGAATGTATTGCAATTGCCTCTTGTAAGGTTTTGATCTAGACCATTGTTACAAGCTAAGAAGTCTGAAGAGTTCAAAGAAGTGTGAACAAAGTAGAAGTAATATGATATATATCTCTCAACATCTTTGATTCATTTATTCGTTTTATTAGTGCTCAGACTTAGGGACCTAAAATATACGTATCCTAACAAAAGGCAGCATTAAAAAAATAGGGTAAAAATCAGGGTAGTTTTTTCATTTACTGAATACTTTTTTATATTTTCTGTCAAAGTGTACATAAACTTATTTTTACTTTATTTTAACTTTATTAACTTTAGGTCCATAGGCATCACACTGTCCTTGAAAAAAAACTTATGGTATTTGTGTCATGTCATATTTAGTTACTTTACTTTTAAAAGAAATATTTAATTATTAATTATTGGTTTGTTCCAGATAGGGTTTTAAATTAAGTATTTCTTTGAAAACCTAAAAAAAAGGCCTGTCTCCTTCAAAAGGATTAATGGTTTCTATTTGAAGAACTGGAACACTGCTAATAATTAGAAATGGTTATTCAAAAAAAAAAAAAAATCTTGAGAAAACATCCCCAAAGAAAATTTTTCTACATTTTCAAATCCAACCAAATTTCCACATACTTATTTTAATATTTCATTGAGAGTGTACTCTTTTTCTCATATTGATATATATAATAAACATTTCAAACAATAAAGAAAGGATTTCTTTTATGGAGACTTTTTTTTTAACATAGAGTCTTAAAATATTTGAATGTTTACAGCTGTATTTTTCATGTACAATACACCTTTTCATGAGAGAGAACTTAAAGCACCCTCAGTCAGTTGCAGTGCCTGGAGATATTAGTACATGATCCCTTCAAGAACGTATTCACTTTGCTAATGAAAAACATATTCTGTGAGTGAATATTATGGCTTCCCTATATAGCCAGAAGACAAAGCTTCTGATTATAAATGCATACAAATCAGTGAAAGTCCTGACAAAACTACTGCCAGGAACGTTGAAGACAAATGAAAAGTACATACAATTTCTGCAGAGATCCTGCAAATCTGCCAGAGCAGAACTAGCCCAAAGGAAGGCAGAGAAGTATAATGAATGCTTCTTTTATTCCCTACTGGATGTCAGACCTTTCAGAGTTCCTCAGAAAACCACATTTTTAGTTCTCTTTACTGTTTATGGACTTTTCTTTTTACAGATTTAGGATTTTTTTTCTAACAGGGTCAAGTGGATGAAAGGAAAGGATCTCATTCCTTTGACTAGCAAAAGCTGTCTTTCCTAAAACATTATAAGAATTAGTGAATTTGTCAGTCATTGAATACTGAAGAGAGGTAAAAATAAGGGGAACATGGAAGAGGCAAAATAAGGCACAATTTTCCCTGACAAAACTTCCGAGTTGTATTACTAAATGTAGATAATAAAACTAAGGAAAAAAATAAAATACATATTGTAGCGATGGTTCAAGCCCAGAGAGTTTCTTCTCCCCTGAGGAATCTGTGGAGACCTGGAGAATGAAGCCCCCCTGGGGTGGAGTTGAAGGTGGTTTGCCTCAGAGAGGGGTCGAGCTCCCCCTGTCCCCCAGCTCACAATGATGTTTTGTATCTCCCTGTCTGCTCCGTTCCTCCTTCCCGGTTGGTGCCTGGCACTTTGTCCCTCCCCTGTTCCTCCCCCGTGCCGTTCCGAGATTGGGTGTAACCCTCAGAATAAAAGTCTGGTGCCACGGCTGGGTCGGGGTCTCTCGCCCCTGAACCCAAGGCTGGCCACCGTGTGACAGCGTGTCTGATTTGGGGTCCGGGTGAGGGACCGCTCTCTCTGCAGCACTCCGGCTTTTGGGACAGCGTGGCTGCCATCCTAGGGAGGCGCAGCTCGCAGCAAGGGGAAAAGGTCCCTGACTGTAGTGGACTTGAATATTCAAGAACGCTCACAGACAACACTGCCGAGCTGCTGACCATCCCTGGTGGTCAGCTGTCCAGACCTCACCACCGGCTACAACATATTCCCCTCAAAATCACTAGCTCATATGTTCTACTAGGGAAATCATGTTACATTTACATTTGTTAAAATAAGAAACTGGAATTTATTAGAGTACATTTATGATCATTGCGACCTCCAGCCTCCTTGAAATCAAATGGAGAACTGATAATTATAGAAACAAAAAGTGGCACTTCTTCAAAACTGCAGTCTACACATGGACATAAATCTGCACATCCTGATCTGGGATAGAGCTCTACAAAAGGTGACTTCTAAAGGAAACCAACATATAATAGCTACATAAATGAAACATCAGCTTCCCTGACAGTTCCCTGGTACTGCACAATGCAGAAGGAGGTAGCAGCTCCTTTCTTCCCCTCACCCTCTTATCCTGTATTGCAATAGGTCTCTAAATTGGAGAGATGTGGGTTGGGAAGGTCGATTATGAATTGGCTGGTTGGATGCAGCTAGAAGGTGGTGCTCAGTGGTGCTACATTCCAAGCAGAAGCTGCTGATGGAGCTCCACAAAAAAAAACACTATTTAAATTTATATCTGGAGGAAATCTGTTCTCTGCAGTAGCTCAGCGCTTACTGGAGTCTTTCAGGACTTAGGAAAACTAAGTTTCAAGTGCATCCCCTCTTCTTTGAGGGTTATTAGTTACCGAGTTCTCTACACTCTGGATAGATAGAAATAGCAGAACTATGGCTTTTTATATGGAGAGAATTCAAAATACAGTACAGCATGATCTGTAGCAGGATAGCTTCTCTAACTGCTCTGAAGAGTTTTGTATCTTCTTGAAATAAAGGTTCTGATTAAAGTATATGCCTGCTTCTCAGTTTTCCAGTTATGGAAGAGTTACTGGGATTACAGGGCATTTTCCCTGCGCTGTTTGCTTGGGAGGTCCTGAAAGCATTTTGAAGATTGGTCAGAGGAGAGGAAAAATAATACAAATTTGGATCCCTTACAAAGACAATACTTTGACAGAGGTAACAAAAGGGAAAGGGAAAGAAGCCAATGGTAGAATCAGTGGCTAACAACTCCTTTTTCAGAAGAGCAAAGTATTCTACAAAGGAATGAGAATCTGCCTTTGAGTTTCCTATCTCATTCCACTGATTATAATAGGAATATAAGGCCCTGTCAGTTTAGATGGTTTTGTTAGTTCACAAATGTTAACTAAAATGAATAAGCATTCATCTGAAAAAATAAATTGCTGTGTAATTTGCTAATATATACCAGCTGTGATACATGGGAAGGCATTTAACAACTGGAAGCAAACAAGTAGAAAAATAATGCTGGTACATGTACCAATCAACCTCACTTCAGATACAAGTGAAACTCAAAATAAAAAACCAAAACATTATAGTCAAGTAAAAGTAGTGTTAAGGATTTATATAGTTTTTAAATATAATGAACTTGGTAAACCCTTCCTGGGCATAAAATGAAAACACATGCTTAACATTGCTTTGCATGTTAAAACATGTTTTTTTCCATTAGGAGAAAATATGTCAAAAATTCTGTAGAAATAACTACGTTGCAAAAGCAAACAGATATAAAATGTAAAAAAAGTTTTAAACCACAATATAGAATTAATTGAAATATTTAGAAAAGTGACAAACATATTAGGAGAGTGACAAAATTGCAAATTTTATAGAACCAGATTTTTTATAGTCCTTCCTTTTTCTAAACATTTATAATGGCATCATAATTCTAAAACTTAACAGGCTGATCTTCATCTACTGCAGATTGATGATGTCCCATCAATTTACTACTCCTGCAATGCTAAGATATACCAGCTATTAAACCTTTGCTTTGTAAATCTCTATGGGAGGTGAGAGGCACTAGTGATTAAGTCAGCAAATCAAGAAACATGATTGCATACTGGATTTAAGTATAGCTTTAAGAATAGCTTTCATCAAAAATAACTGCTCTGTAAGAACTGCACACATATGTTATCAGAGAGACACCACCTAAGAGCTGAACCCTATGTAAATAAATTAGAAAACTAAGAAATATCAGTGACTATTCAAGGAAAATATTATGGATTAATGCAAATAGAAATATAAAATAACAGTTTAATAGCAAATAATAGCAATTGATCATTAAATTACCCCCCCTCCAGTGTTTGGTCCTATTTCTAATATATAGGTATAATCACCAAACAGCACCAAGCTTTGATAAGATTCCAATGCTTCCATTTTAAATTTGTGAGAAAAGTCACAGTTCAAATTTCTGTGTATGGTTCCTCCATAGACAGATCAGCCCTTCAGGAGCCAGGGCTGTTAACCTCAGTAATGACATTAGCTGTGCCACAAGACATCCCAATTCAGTCTTCTAGGAGTCAGATGAAGCCAACATAAAAATGTCTTTCTGAAATAAAAGCAGGTAATGACTTGAAATGATTTTACCTTGGTGACAATAAAAATGTTGAGATTTGAGTTAGCATTTGTTTGGTAAAGTTTTCTGCTTGTTGCAGAAAGATTTCTTGCAGATCTCTTCCTAGTCCACACTTACTCAATCATACTTTTATCTTTCCCTAAGATATCAAATTTCATATTTTTATTTTATTTGCATGGCTGTTAACCATTGGTTCTTCAGATTTTTCACAGATAGAAGGGTCATAAATCCTGTCATACTCTCTTTCAGAGTGAAGAAATGAGAGAGACAAATAGCTTAGATCTTTCTTTTCCAGGAAAAAAGGTGGGTTTGGTTGAGGCTTTTTAAATTTTATTTCAAAGAATTAGTTTTAAAATAAATAAATTCATTCTTAGAGTATTGACTGATAAAATATTAAAAAATTCAGCAAGTAGATCAACTCAATCATTTGCCCTCCTACGACGAGTTTTAGTAAACTTTTTCACAATCCCCTTGTTATTTGACTGACTCTTAGAATTCATTTCTTTCCTTACTGTCCTGGGTTGGCCATATGACTTTTTTGTATCCCTAATTGTTCCTCCTGCTTATGCTGGATATTAAGCTCTACAGCTTTAAGTTAGGTCCAGAGAGACAGAGAGAGTGAAAGCGGAGGGAAAAAAACCCCACAAAACAACAAAAAAAACCATGCGCCGTTTGTCTGCAGGAGTTACACCTTATCTCCCACGAAAAAAGGCCTTGAACAGGCTGCGTTCCGGCAGGACAGTGATATCTCACTCGCTCTCGGGCTGGGTGCTCGGAAAGCTCACAGTGGAGGGTTTCCTCAGATCTTTCTTGGCTTTTTTGCAGGGAGAAACTTTGTTTCTTTTGCTGGTTTTTCTTTTTTCCCTCCTCCTGGGACTGGTTGGCATCTTGTGGGCCCAAGACACCTGGAAATCCCCGGGGGGCCCCCCCAACTTCTACAGCTGGGCCCGCAGTCGGGCCCCCCCCCCCCCCCCAGTTCCCCCCAACTGGAGAACTGAACCGGACTCAGACGGACTCTGAATCTACCATCTCTTCAGAGGAAGGAGAGGTTTCATTGTTTTCATAATATCCAAATTTTCTATGCTTGTGAATATTCTATTTGTTAAATAAATAGGTTTTTCCACTTTTCTCTAAGGAAATTTTTCCCGAACCTATGTGGAGGAGGAGTGGTTGGAATCAGCTTTTCCTAGAGGAGATCCCTCCCAGAGGTTTCCTCCTAAAATTTGCCCTAAACCAGGACACTTACTTTATTAGACAAAGATCTGGTTCTAAAAGAACCAGAAGCCAGTGTCATTTAAAAGAAGCCAGTGTCATTTGTGTTAACATTTTCAAGTTCTTGATGAACTTTTAAGAAAAATAAAACTTCTCATAGGAACCCAAGATATTTTCTATATCTACACAAATTTCTGTTACAGATAAAACAGTTCCATGTTGTTGTATCCTTGATTAATTTAATGCCTCGGTTTTAGGGCAGTGACAGAAAGGACTCTTGCTATGTGAGCTTATTTTATTTATTGATCACATTACTATTAAAAATAAATCATATACTTAGAAGGGAATTAATTTACTTTCCAGAATGGCCAAATCAATTGTTTATTCTGATGAAAAAATTCCAGCAAATAAGAACTTCTGAGATATATAAGATTCCTAAGCAATACAGAGACTTCTGTTAAGATGAAGAACATTTTTGAGCAAAGTCAAAACTGTTACATAATTTACTGTGAACATTCCGACAGAAGAGGCATAATAATTTCACTCTGTATTGAATTAATATAAACACCACAAAAATCAGTTATATTTTAATCTTAAGATTATGTGGAAAAATGAAATATTTTTATCTCAAATAAATTGGTGAGGAAAGGAAACTGAAATTTAATGTTCCTGGCAAACAAAAAGAACCCCAAAGAAAGAAACAAACAAACAAAATTGAATTAATGATAATTAATGATTGAAAGTTCTCCACTGATAAAAAAGACTTTTTTCATAAATCCACATTGATTATTGATTGTAATGAAAACAACTATACTAATAGAATTTAGAACAGTACTATCAGTTGCGCTCAGTCTCAATCTAGGCCTAAGGACTTGAAAATATTTTAATACTCCATTTCTGAACCACTTTTTTTGGTTATTTATATCACTTGGAAATAGACTGTCAACAAACTGGAGATACACAATTTAAACGTACAAATCAATTATTTATCAGCTAATGCACACAGCTGACAGCTTGGCCTAATGAGTTAGTGTAATATTAATATGCTCACAACCCCTGATGGGAGGCACAAAGAGCCTTTAATGTTCAGGCAGTGCTCAATCAAGTGAAGACAAGCCAAGCTCTATGAGGGCTCTTTATGTCAGGCACATCTTCAAGGTTTCTGAGTTACCATAGCCTGCTGCCCTGGGGTTTTATTCTTATGGTTTTGTATCCTTTTACGTAACTGTTGCTCTTAAATACTTGACCTGCTAACTATTCTTTTCTCAGTAATTACAATTCTTTATCTAATTCTAAAGTTCTTGCATGCCTTTAGCTCACACACTTTCTTACACCTTGATGGCAGTTAGAGAGTCCAGGGAGAAGGGTTTGGAGGAGGGGCTGGCAGCTTCCTGGGATCTGAGAGCATCAGGGTCTTAGTGGGGTGGCCGGGCAGCCAGGGCCAGTCCCACCTCCCCAGCCCAGAGCAGGGCAGCCAGGGGGACTCTGAGGCAGCCCCAGCCCAGCACCTTCCTGGGGATGTGCTGTGCTGTGGGCCCACAGGTGAGAGTCAGGCCCAGATGGGGTGAGCTTTTGATCTAAGGTAGCTGAGCCTCCGTACTGTAGACTTAACCACTGGTGCAGTAAAAATGGATTTGTTTAAACCAGAGATGCATTCAGATAAAAACACTAATGTTTTCCCTTTTCTTTATTTGAGTTCTAGTCCTTTTGGGATAATTATGACCTGCAGAGAGAGCTTGACAAATTATAGACAAATTTGGGCAATCGCCAAACATTAATTTCAACAAGAGAAAGAGCTGGATTCTGCATCTGGGATTGGAAAACCCTGGGTGAACAGAGAGAATGAGAAATGAGATGCTGGAAAGCAGTGCCATAGAAAGGGCCCTGGGGGTCCTGGTCAATGACAAGCTGAATTTGAGTCAGCAGTGCCCTGGCAGCCAGGAGGGACAACCCTTTCCTGGGGGGGCATCAGGCCCAGCATCAGCAGCTGGGCAAGGGAGGGGATTGTCGTGCTTTGCTCTGAGGCAGCCTCACCTCCAGTGCTGGGGACAGGTTTGGGTGCTACAATATAAGAAATATATTAAACTACTAGAGAGCATCCAAAGGAGACCTAAAAAGGTGAAGGGCCTTGAGGAGGAGCTGTATGAGGATCATACTGGGGTCACTTGGTCTGTTCAGCTTGGAGGAGTCTGAGGGGAGATCTCACTGCAGTTACAACTTCTTGTGAGGGGAAGAGGAGGGACAGGCTCTGCTCTGTGGTGACCAGTGACAGGACCTGAGGGAATGGCCTGAAGCTGTGCCAGGGGAGGTTTAGGCTGGATATCAGGAAAAGGTTTTTCACACAGAGAGTGGTTGGACACTGGAATGGGGTCCTCAGGAAAAATGATCACAGCACCAAGCCTGACAGAGTTGAAATGTTTGGACAATGTTCTCAAGCACAGATTCCATGTTAATTTTGTCTCCTTCCCAACTCATAATATTCTGTGATTCTGTGAAAGTAACTTTTAAAAAACAGTTTGTCTTTCAATTACAAAACTGGCATTTTTGACAACACGACAAGATAGTTTTAAAGATAAATAGAGACGATGAGAAATCTAAATTCAGTAAGTAAAAATGTAGAAAATGTTTTTAAATATCTTGTGTTCAGAGTTAAGTACCAACACCCCTCACATCTCAAAAGATTACTTGCTTACAGCTTCAGTCTATATGTTTCATATGTTTTTAAACACAATTTCCTCTTTCTTTTCCTGGCATTTATCTTAACTTTCAAATTCTCTTTATGCCACATTTTGATTTCCCTCCAGCAATAACAATATCTATAATCACTTCAGTGACATTTTCTACCATTTCCCACTTTGAAAGTGTCACAAAATCACTGAAGATTGAAATTTCCAAACAATTTCAATCAACCAGTGAAGAACACCTGCTTGTTTTCTTGGGAGAAAAAAATTTGTAATTTAAATAAGAGAAGTGCAAAGTAACATTTAGGAAACAGTTATTTACAATGCATTGAAAAAGAAATATATAAAATAGAATGTTCTGATGAACCAAAATAATTGTATCTGTGACATCTAATGCAAAGTGTTACATATGGTAGCAACCAGTGTCCAATTATCCACAACTAATTGGCATTGTAATTGTGTTTAATCTGAAATAGACAATTAAACATGTTCTGGACTGTTAACTGGTTCATATTTTAGGTATTCAGCTAATTAGACATTTCCTAAACTATTCATTTTGCATGTGACTAATTTGTGCACTAAAATAATACCTTAATAGGATGTTTTATTTTTTTCTGACCACTTAATACTAGTGAAAAAATCCCCCCAAGAAGTAAAACTACAGATAACCCCTTCAAATATAGTGATAAATTAACTTTTCACTCTCTACATATAAAAAGAAAAAAAAAATTAGTAACATTTTCTACTGTGAATAGTCTTAAATGGAACGGAATACCCTCTGCTTTCATTTAATTCAGTATCTTTTCTCAGTCTTCAAAATACTTGACAGAAAGGATATATTTTGGACCAAAGAACTTTGTTTTGTTATAAAATATTTTAGCAACAGTACTTTTGGGACAGAGAGAAAAAAATGCTAAATCCACCATTTGTACATATGGGGTTGGATTTTCTTCTACTGTCTCTTCCCCCCTCCCCCGCCCCCACCTCTTCCTCCCCTTTCCCTTAATTTTTCTTTGCCCATTTTCAGGCTGAACTTTGTAAGAAATAGGTAGTGTTACACAAGTTACAGAAAAATTTAGGACTGAAACCATGTTGAAAACGTGAATGCATTTTTGTGAGAAAATAAACATGACAAATCTGATCATGTCTGTGTAAAAACAATGATTGCATCCCCTTAAATCCCCATAAATAACAGAGCTTTGACCTTTAAGAAATCATATGGGGCAGTCTGCTTAAGAATAATAAACATTTTTTTACATTTAATTGGTAATACTAAAAGGTATTTCAAGCAGAAAACAGGTTTTACCATCCGTCAACTGGAACCCAAATGAATGTCCAAACTAGAACAGAATTTGGGGAATTGGTTACTCCTTGCACCCAGCTCTCACAAATCAGCTCTTGTAAACACTTGGAAACTCAGAGGTTTTCTGCAATTCCTTCATAAACACCCATTAACAATACAAGCAACCTGGCTACTTTATATAAAAATACAGGTTGTAGTGCTGCAATAGGTGCTTCTTTTACAGCCCTGTGAGGTAAGCCTTGTAGGCAACTAAGCTCCACACAGCAGTTTGCTCACTTCCTGCAGTGGGTATGGGAAGTGATTTCAAAGGGCTAAAGTGAGAAAACTCATGGCTTGAGATAATGCAGCAAGCAATAATAAACTTTTAATAAATGATGGAAAGCTGTTCATGCAGCCAAAGGAAAATAGGAAGTTCACTCAGTACTTCATAACCACAGGCAATGTTTAGCCATTTGCTGGAAAGCAGGTAACAGTTACCTGGGAAAACAAATTTCATAATTGTGAACATCTCCTTGACCACGGGTCAGGGGGGCAGGGAATGGGAGCTGCAGTCAATTCATCACACATCATCTCTACCACTCCTTAGCCCTCTGGGAGAGAATTTCTCTCACTCTTCCCCCACTCCAGTGTGGAGTCCTCCATTTGCTGCAGGTGAATATCTACTCCACTATGGACCTTCATGGCTTCAGGGATGTCCTGATTTTGCAGGGTTAATTTTTGCAGCAGTGGGACAGGGTTAATTTTTGCAGCAGTGGGGAAGGGGCATGGCCAGGACTCTAATGTTATTCAATACCTTATGTCATTGCCAGGAGTGACAGGGAAACGGACTCTCTCTCCCTTTGGAGAAGAAGAGCATTCTTTCCAGTCAAGAAAAATGTTGGGTGCCGGGGGGGCAGTATTGTTCATTGTCATGGGGTCTGGGGTAAGCATATTTGCATGTGAATCTCTCTCTCTTTTGTTACTAATATCATTGCTGTTACTTATCATTACTGTTATTTCTTTTTTTTTTTCTCATTACAGTTTCCATAAACTGTTTTTATCTCAAGCTGTGATTTTTGTTTTTCTGCCACCAGTTCTCAGCTCCATCCCGCCTCACCACAGGTTGTGGGAGAGAGTGAAAGAGACTAATGCATAGTTTTGGAGAGTCTTAGTAGACACACTCCCCTGAGGAGCCTCATTCCTAAAGCACTACAGGGACACAGCTGCCTCCCCATGGCTTCACCATGAGCTGCAGGGGAATCTCTGGTGCTTGGAGCACCTCCCGCCCCTATTTCTGCACTGACATGGGTGTCTGCAGAGCTGCTGCTGTCACAGGTTCTCAGTCCTTTGTCTGGCCGCAATTGCCGTTGCACAGGTTTTCCTCCTGCTTGTAATGATGTTATCCCAGAGGCTCTACCACCATTACTCATGGGCTTGGCTTGGCCAGTGGGTCAGCGGGTCCCTCTGGAAGTCAACTGGCACTGACTCTGTTGGACATGGGGAAACCTACATCATCTTCTCACAAAAGCTACCCCTGCAACCCTGCTGCTTCTAAACCTGGCCCAGCAAACCCAGCAGACAGTGTAAGCACTGTTCAGCATTAAATAAATAAATAAAGCTTCCCTGTATCACTGTTTTTATCACAAATCCAAAAAAACACATACAAGCTAATACAAAGAAAATTAATGCTATTACAGGACAAAACAGACTTTCCCTTTTGGAAATACCGCTAGCATTATGAGCACGTAACTTTTGAAATGTTCAAGAAATTTAGAAGCTCCAGCTTCGCTGACATTTTTTAGAGGGAATTTTCTGTTCCCATAGAAAGTCAGAACTAGAATGTAAAACCAAATAGACATTGAATCTTGATATGCAAACAATGAGGCTACTATTCATGAGGTTTCTCATAACATATTTTAACATACAGGTGTTGTTGCATTTAAAGTACATTTTATAAGGATTCATTATTGTATTGGTTTACCTCCATTAAGTATCGCTGATCATTTTTCTCCCAATCCCTCCTGCATTTGCTACTGTGTTGTCATCTCTAAGTGACTGGTGAATTGAACCACTTAAAATGGACCATTTGCTAAGCAGTTCAGCTAACGATTAGATTTCCTTGGCTTGGTAGTTAAATGTAGCAGTGGTTCAAGCCCAGAGAGTTACATACCCCCTGAGGAATTTGTGGGGGCCTAGAGAGTGAGGCCCCTCTGAGGTATAGTTAGGTTTGGCCTTGGAAGGGGGGTTGAACTCCTTCACCTGTCCTTCAGTTCACAATGGTATCTTGTGTCTCCCTCTCTCCTCCCTCACTCCTTTCCAATTAGGCCCTCACCCTCTGTCCCTTCCCTGTTTCTCCCTATTCCAAGATAAGTTGTAACCCTCAGAATAAAAGCCTGATGCTTTGGCTCTCCTGGGTCTTTCACCCCTGAACCCGAGCAGAGCAGACCATGGTGTGATCGTGTCTGATTTGGGTTCCCGGCAAGGGAACACTCTTTCTCTCAGCAGCTCTCCGGCTTTTGGGACAGTGGCCACCATCCCAGGGAAGCCCGGCTCGTGGCAAGGGGAAAAGAAGTCCTCAGCTGAAGTTGGCTTGACAAAAAGGAAACTTTCAGAACAAGCCACTGAGCCACGGGCCGTCCCTGTGGTCAGCTGTCCGGCCCTCGCTACTGGCCACAGTTAAATGTGTTTTTTTGCATTCATTCCTGATGAGATATATTACAACAAAAACATTGTTCTAGGAGATCTTTATGGATGTTCTTTGCATTCTTCAGGGATTTATGTTCAGGGTAAAAAGTCAACTAATAAGTTCTTATTTTCACTTTCTCTTTTCCTGGTTGTTTTAGATAGAATCTGAAAGAAATCAATCTTTCAAAGTAACCATAGCTCAGACATTGAATTATTAACTCACATTTGCAAAGCAGGGAGATTCTGCTCACTAATATATGAAGATCATCACCACTATGACCCCGCATGTAGACCCAGGAGTATCTTTATTCTTATAATGCAAGAATAGCAAATTTTGTACATATATTTGAAGTTATGCCTTGAGAGTAAAATGTTATGGGTAATGGCTTAAACATTATTGAAAAGGACCTTGATCATTATGGCAAAATTGTATAAAGAAGCTGCAACTACCAAAGCCCACTCACCATTGAAATATCCCTCCTGACTGGAACTGGACTGTTGAGTTAAGCCGCCTAACATGAACTTGAGATAAAGGTGCTGCTATTATCCAGTTATCTCAGGTCTAAGGAGAGGAATGTATCCAAAATGAAAGCCAAGCCCAGCAGTTGGCCTGAAAATCAGCTCTGACTGGGTTTGGGGTGGGGCAGGCTATGGCCCACAGAAAAGTAGCCTCTTCTGAAAAGCAGCAGAAAGTGGAAGATAGCATTCCCTTCATACAGAAGTTCATTTTTTAGAGATAATGGTTGTATACAAGTAAAATAAATTGCAAATCAAACTAAGAGATAATGAATGAACATGGCTGTGTTCTTTCACAGTTTTGCTCATTAATATTTCTTAAGAGCTTTACCTAAAATGTTTCACATTCAAACTATAGAAGACCTATCAAAATTAGGAAGGAGAAGAAATGGAAGATGATTCATCTTTCTTGAATGGCTCCTAACTAGCCAGAAAATTTATTCCTCTTAATTGGCACAGAGGTTTTTATATCTTCAACACAGTGAAGAGAATGGAAGTGCAATTTTGAACAAAATATGGGATACTTAAAAAAAATATTTGGTTAATAACTCAGCTTATTTAATATTTTATGGACTTGAGTAGGGGCAAGGTCTAATTCATTGCCTAATGAGTATTCAATTTATTTAAAGACTTAGAAATCAAGGACACAAATTTTGCTACTGTTTTTACACTGCCAAGACCTACCTTTATATTTTGTTATATTGATTATCCTGATAATTGATTATTGTAATTTTCTGCTCTTTTTTCAAACTTCAAGATTAAGAAGAATCATCAGAGAATTTTAATATCTAGTGTAGACAGTGAAAAATTATTAACGTTTGATACGTTTATTGTATAAACAAGAACATTACTCTGAAACTGTCAAAGATTTTATCTGCTACTCATTACTCAATTTTTTTCTTGGGTTACTGCAACTGTAAACATTCTTAAATCATGAACAACTTGTTCTGATGCTTTAAAAGTATTGCTTAGTGGAAGCAAATCATGTTGAAACAGATCTCTAAGAAGAAATTGGCCATAAAAACAGGAAAAAGGAATAAGATGCCATCTTTGACAGATAGGATTTTAAGCTGTCCTTCACTTTGTACTATTTTTACCCAAAAATGCAATATTATAACAGAAACAATGTGACCAGCAGGACCAGGGCAGTGATTGTCTCCCTGTACTCAGCACTGATGAGGCCACACCTCGAGTGCTGTGTCCAGTTCTGGACCCTTCACTACAAGAAAGACATTGAGGGCTGGAGCAAGTCCAGAGAAGGGAAATTGAGCTGGGGAAATGTTTGTAGCACAAATCTAATGAGGAACAGTTGAGGGAGCTGGGTTGTTTAATCTGGAGAAAAGGAATCACCATCCCTTTAAGTGTTCAAGAAATGACTGGACACGGCACTTGGTGCCATAGTTTAGTTGGCATGGGCGTGTTTGGTCAAAGGTTGGACTTGATGATCTTGAAGGTATTTTCCAGCCTTAATGATTCTACAATTCTATGATTCTATGATATTCATTCTGCTTGTTTTTGCCCTTGTGTTGGTAGTAACAAAAGCTAACAAAGGAGTGAGGAAAAAAAATCACGAAGCAACATGTGTTAGCCTTTTTCCTTTGGTGCAGCAATAAATACTGCTTTCTACTGAATGCTTTTATGGAAGTTGTTGAATATATAGAATGAATATTCAAGACTTCAATGTACTCTATTTCATTGAACATTCTTTTTCCTTAAATATTTTGTTTCTTTTCCATATCTGAGGGTAATATCTTGATGGAAGACAGATGGCCTATAGCAGGAAGATTATGTCATTTGCCAAGGATACATGATTTGGGAATTCAATATTTTTGAGTCTGTGGAGGAAGCAGGTGAAGCTAAGGATCCCACTTTCTGAACCAATATTCTAAGTACTATGTACATACAGAAATATGGCCTTATGGAAATCTATATTATAAAAAGTTCCATCTTCCCCAGAAAGAAATTGTGTTTATACATTGGTCGGTGTCCTAGTTCCAGCTTTAACCAGAAGGGGTTGTTGTGCCTTGTTCCCTTGTCATCATGTCCTAGAGCATGATGAGACAATGTTATTCTGTTATTGAAATATGTCATATTGATATTCATAGTATAATATTAGAAAACACTAAAAGGGTAAATAAAAAATAAATGAGATTTTTATCTGAAGATACTAAAGAAAACAATTTGAACTCTAACTAGATTGAAAAACAATGTATCTATTTCATTTTGCTTTACACAAACCACGTGTTTTTACTCATGTAAATATTAACATTCAGCTATGAAAGTTTAGACATACTGTGTATATCTGTACACCTGTACACATCTTCATTTTTGACATTTATAAGCAGGCGTTTGTATATAACACCACTTTGAAAATGAGAAACTTCATTATAATTTTTCCATTAATTTCAGTAGGATCAGGTTAAATTGCCTAAGGAAGATTCATATCTTAAATTACACAGAGAAGCTTCACTAAGTAATAGACCATTCCAAGATAAAAAAAAACTGAAATTGAGTTCAGCATGTGAACAGAGGTCCTGACTACTCTTCACTTCTTTGGTGGCTATGAGGAAAGAGTAAGATGCAAAAGAAGTCAGTGACTGTTTAGTCAACACAGATTGACAGGGACCTGCTGACCTAAGAAGATGAAGTGGATGCTAACAAAATTTTTGTAATTTTTTTCAGTAGGAAATAGTCTATTTATTTTCAGACACCTGGCAAAAATATAAAAAAAAAAAAGTGAAGAAAATGGTTTGCTATTAGACCCCAACAAGGTCAGTGTGATCAGTAAAGTAGCTCAGGTCAAAATAATTGTTAAAAAGGCAGTTAGTTATCATGGATGAAAGAGTGGAGGGAAGCACTACTGCTGTGAAATGAGAGAAAGATGGTGGAAGAGCACCTGCAGAGATGATGAAAGGAAACAAACAGGACTACAGAAAAGCAAAGAAAAAGCTACTCTGTACAGCCAGATGATTCCTTGGTACATTATCATGAGATCAAATAGAAGAAGGAGAATGAGAGCTGTAAAAAACCACTATTGAGATATGTCCTCAAAGTGATCAGACTTCTGAAAATTACCTGAAAGGACAGAAAAGGAAAGGTTTACTTATTAGCAGGTATGATGTCTTGCCTTTCATTTTTAGTTCAACCACTGAGGAATGTAATTTATTCTGTGCTTAAAGCAGGAATGCTTACTTTAACAGCATCTGTACATGACAGTGTTGCTAACCTACAGCTTTTTGTGCACTACCAGAGGTTATGATTTGAAGAAGAAGTCAGTACCTTGGAGGGGAAGTATCTTCCAATGTGGCTTCATCATTCGTTGAATGATCTTCATGTTGAGTAGAAGTAAACTAAAGAGCACAAAGACAGCTCTGCTTTCTTTTCTGTCCAACAGTTAATAAAACTAATGAAGGTAATGGGAATGAAGAATGAGCTGTTCTTTGGATGGTCAAGTTGAGGAAATGTCTTCCAGGTCTTAGTATTAAACGCCAGATGTCTGGAACTTACAGCAAACCATAGAATTTCTGTGTTTATTCTGCAGTCTTTTTCAGTCCTATTACACACAAAGCTACCTGATGCCCAGTTTATAGCACCAGAAATCCCTTTGAAACATCAAACGAAAATCAGAAAAAACCCATGTCTTTAATTTTATTTATTTCAGTTATTTCCCAGTGAGTATGGTATCAACCACTTTATTTAAAGACTCTGAAATGTCCCAGATGGATTTTTCCTGGGGGAAATGAGGGGGTAGAATTCAGCAGTATTCATCAGATCAAACAGGTAGTTTTACTGTGTCATCTACATCATAGCAGTCAAGATCAATAGGTGACTGAGCCATTGAATCAAGAGAACAAAGACACATGATATATAAAAGACTGTGAACTCACAGCAAACTATTCCAGAAGGAAGCAGTATGCAATGAATTAAAAAAAAAAAAAGACAAATGTTTCGTACCTTACCTTTCATTCCATATACCTGACTTATAGGACTTTATATAGCCACTCTGAACTCCAAACTCTGCAGCTATAAATAAACACACACAGACACACATATATATATATGAGGAGGTTTTTTTCCAACTTCAGCATAGCGTGAGTATTATGCAACAAAAACTTGCACAATCAGACTGATGATCCTCGGTCTTTCACAGAATTAATAAGTATGAAAATTGAACTGGTCATAAAGGAAATGCACCAGAACTACATATATACCATAAAAATCTAGATTCTACTTTTGTAGGTGCTGGGTAACATGCCAATTAATTTTAGGTGTCTGTTGGAACAACGTAAGTATACAGATACAAAGGGAAGATTTTGCTCTTCAGAGTGCCTTCCAGCCCTGCTTTCCGAAGAGATTTTAACATAATAAAAAATCTTAGACCCATAGAATGACTGAGGATGGAAAGCATCTCTGAATATAATCCAGTCCAAACCATTGCTCAGAGGAGGAACAACTATGGCAGGCTCCTGGACTGGCATCCAGTTAGTTTTTTAATATCTCCACAGAAACATTGAGTAACCTGTTCCAGTGTTTAAATACAAAATTTTTGCCCATTCACTGTTGTCTGAATCACCAAAGGACTGAGAAAACTCTTTGTCTTGATTATTGTTTCTCATCATTTATTTCTACACATCAGTAAGATTCCCTTGAGCCTTCTTTCCCCTACTGAAACATTCCCATGTCTCTCAGGATATCTCTGTATGAGACAAACTCCTGTTCCTTTACAGTGTTCATGGCCCTTAAGTGAATTCTAGCAAGTCCGTATCTCTCTGGAACTGGTCCCATCACTCCTGAGGATCACAGCAGTGCTGAGTAGAGATGGAGAATAAGCTTCCTCGAATTGCAGCACTGGATGGAGCACTGGAACATCCCCTAATGGGCACAGGGATTTTGCAGTCAGCATGTCATCAGAACAGACCCTTCTGGTGACGGCAGAGAATGGGAAATATTCCAGAGTTCCTCAAACTGAGTAAATGAATGCCTCATCTACCAAATGTCTTACCTTCCTCTAAGGACAGAATGTCTGTCTTAAACTTAGGCTAATTGGATTGCAGCTAAACAATGATCTAAACCAGACTAGTCAGTTGTTCTCTGACCCATTTGAGACCACTCATGGTAGAAATATTAAAATCACACATTTTTTACTTAAGAAAGTAATTTATATTATTATTTTAATCAATAATTCTCACTGTGCTTTTTGTGATAAAGCTGTGTCTAGTATATTTTGTGTACAAAAATACAATGTTTTTGTATTCTTTTTAGAAACACACTTTGAAATAATTAATTGTGAATATTTATAATGTTATGTCACTTACATAGATCCACATTCTCAGTTGAATTTGTATTGCAATTTTTAAGGATAATAAAATAACAAAAAAAAAAAACCCATGCTAGTACAGTTACACATGACTTAAATTTCTATACTTTATAAAGAACAGATTGTAATTTAAGATCAATTTACATAATAATTCTTAGTGATGATAATTTGCTTCAAGTGTTTAGATTACATCAAAATTATGCTATTTTGATTTGGTTTGGTTTGGTTTGGTTTGGTTTGGTTTGGTTTGGTTTGGTTTGGTTTGGTTTGGTTTGGTTTGGTTTGGTTTGGTTTGGTTTGGTTTGGTTTGGTTTGGTTTGGTTTGGTTTGGTTTGTTTGGTACAGAAATATTCAAACCAAAAATGTTCACATGTGTGGGATTCAAAGACAGAAAAGTTATGTTTTTGTTACATAGACCTCACACCTAAAGGCATTAGGTTACACAGAATTTAAGTCCAAGAGTTTAGACTGCTTGTGTTTCTAAGCTGTGAGCTTGAATACCATGTGTGAGTCAGAATGATGGGGTTTAGAGGTAGCATTCACCCACCTGTAACCACAAGTTCAAATTGTACTTCTGCAGTGCAAGGAAAGCAAGGCATGACTGCTTCCAAAGCTGACATATTGACAGATACAGCAACAGAAACTTTGATATTTCCATTAGGGCTTAAATTTCACATTCAGTAACGAAAACAATGTGTCAGCACTTTTAAATGTTCACAAAGTCATGCACCATTACCTCTGTGCCTAACATAATTGTTTCAAAAACTTTTCAAGTCCCACACCCCCCTCACATCACAGGAATACAAGACTCTTGCCTTCAAAACAGTTTGAGCAATGTTATCTAATACACAACACCAAAATAAGTCTAAGAAGCAAGTTTTTTTGGGGATAGGACTATTATGGTTTTGTTGGGTTTTTTTCTGTGGCAGGTGAATACATTATTCCTACCTTTTGGGGGAAATAAATTTTTTTTTTTAAAAACTCTGAAATTATACATACAATCGCCTCAAGTCTCAGAGTAATTACTCAGAAAGTATCTATTGATGTTGGTTCACGAGTTTCTGTCCCTCACTGTGTCATAATGAGGATAAATTCTTCTTCTAAGTGTCAGGTTAGAACAAGCTTCCCAAAACAACTCTCTACGGTGAAGTGAAACACAAATTTTGAATAGGGTTTACTTCAACTTCACATACAAGAACTATGGAAATCAGAAATTCAGTACAAGGGAAAAAAGCACCAGGTTATGTTCAAAAGTTCATTAATCTTTCAACTTAAATAAGACTATAAATATTCCATATATATTCTTTCATTTAACCATAACTTGATATTTGCTCAAGTGTCAGCTATATATAAAATAATGGAAGAAGTTTGATGGAGAGGAAACTCACACACACTGGGCATCAACATAATTTTAAAAAAGGATCCAGTTCTTCAAAAACAAACAATAGTGCAAATAACTGATCCCAGTAAAACTTGGTTCTTTTTTCGCCTCTATTTTAGGAAAACATATTTGACAAAAAACATGCGTAAATGCCTTTTTCAGGATTGTGTAAGTGAGGATTTTATGACTGAGCACTGTGCATTTTATATGTTTTGTACGAAAAACCACTGAGGTTTAGCTGTTGGCTAATGTTGAAGAGGCCTGCTTATATCACCTGAAATATGCAATGATGCATATTTCCATGATATTAGATTTTTACAAAGTATAAGCGAAGAAAAAAATTCAATTATTCAACAATTATTTTGCCTACATAGTAACTTTTAAGAATTAAATCAAATTTCATCTAGGTCCTTTACACTGTCTGTAGAACAAAAAGTATTCACCTTGTTTAAAAGATGAATTCTCTCCTCCAGGTCTTAGAATATAGTTAGATTTTGAGGACACAAAACCAGGTGGAACTAATAATTACAGGAAAGCATTATTAATTAAGTATAATAATTTTTAAAACTAACTTATTCTGGATGAGTTTTGTCTAAATCTAGTATTATTAGTATTGACAACAAGTTTCTAACATATTTTTAACACAGAACTTCAAAATGTTTAATATTTCCAGTTCCAAAATAATGCTTTCTTAGAAAGATCAGTACGTTTCTGAAGATGAAATACAGCCTGTGGTTCATTCTCTTAACACTGGCATACAAATCTTATAAATAGAAAAAAATAAAAATACCTGCGTAAGACACAGTAAATGGAGTTGGCTGATATTTCTACGTTTCAATGCATGCCTCAAAATGCAACACAAAAATAAAGGAATGTTTATTACAGAGAAATATAGAAGGGATTAATTTTGATAAATATAGTCAAAATGTTTTCAGAATTAATTGTTTAAAGTTGCTGGGAAGATGACAGTAAAACAATAACAAAAATATTTTTTGTATCTTGTCAAAAAATGCCTGGATTAATTTATGGTGTCAGCCAGGGGCAAATCTGTTGCTATTATCAGAAAAGAACTGGTTTCATGGAAAAGTTTGACAAAAAGTAAACT
>JAHLSL010000046.1:15814803-15946180 GCA_025920805.1 Petroica traversi | reverse complement strand
TAAGATCTCTACATATATGGCTCAGCTGCTTCAACGTAATTAAAAATTAAAAATTAAAAAGATGTAAGCATATATTAAGTATTCCACAGCAACCACTTTGTTTTAAAACTTCCTCAAGACAAAGTGAAGATTTATTCCTTATTCCTAAAAAAAGACAGAATAAATCTGAAGATGAAATATTTCTGCTACCAAATTTAGTAACTTTTTATAGAGTCTATATAACAAAGCGGAATGCACATGAACTAGAAGAACGAGAAATTGAAACCTATGGAGTGTGAGTAAAAATAATTAAAAGTAAAGGGAGCATAAAAAAAGCTGAGCTCTAAAGATTTCTACAATTGAAAGGGTTTCATATGTTGTCTGTGGTGATTAGTATATGCTGCAAAATTGTACAGCACATATCAGAGCTTCATCAGTTGCAGTTTCTCATGAAAATGTTGTTCTGTGAAATACCATTTAGTTCGTGTAGATTGAGAAAATCTAAAAGAAAATGCAGCAGGTGCACTGAATATTAGACATTTCTGAAATTTTGTTGATTAATGATTCAGTTTAACATGACCTTTAAAGTCATATTTGCTTATGAGTATAAAAATAGCACTTGTATGAGATTTGTGAGAAATTAAGCAATGGATTCAACATACTATCATTTCATGGAAATGGAGGGAGAAAAAAAAGAGGTGGTGCTATAACTAAAGATCAGAAGTCATTTTTTAATAAGGAATAGTCTTTTAAAGTCTTATTTTTTTCTGAATGTTCCCTGGTTGGCAAGTGGATTTTTGTCAGCAATAAATTAGGTTAATATTTCTGAAAGAAATTCTTAAGGCCTTCCAGATATCTCTCTTTTCCACTCTTAGAGTCAGATTTTAATTTGCTTTTCAGATTTCCAGTTATACAGGCACAATCCTTGCTAAACCAGCTTATTCACAGGACCAGAGAGTGCTCTTTGGTGCTGGTTTTTTTTTTTTTTATTATTAGCACAGGTGAACCCTTTGGTTTTACTTACAATAACATCACACGTGAGGAGAGGTCAGGAGAACTTAGGAGTCTTAAAGGAGTTTACAGAGAGATCTCTCCATTATCTACCAAGCCAGACTCTCCTCACAATGGAAGGATAAGAAACAACAGACATAAGTAGAATATAGAAAATTGTGATCCAGTATGAGGATTGGCCTTGATTTAAGGTGGAGTTTGGCCTCTAGAGTCTCCTTGAACCTACATGAGTCTGTCATTTTGTGGATTAACATACATTTATGCTGTATGGATATGGACAGATGTTCACCTGAAAATAAACTTCTAAGAGAAATTAAGTAAATAAAAGCCCAATAATACCTTTCTCAGGAAAGGTTTGAAACTTTAGCAAATTATGCTGTTTCTTGAGTCTCGCACAAACCTTTTGGCAACAGTTGGAATATTAACTACAGCAGTATTGTGGAAATTTCCTGAAAATAAAGGATTCATTGATTCAAAAATATGACTAAAAGAAAAGTAAGCAAGACTATGGGGATTAACAATTTTTTAACAGCAAGTAGAAATTTTTATTAAATGCAATTTATTAAAACCAAAAAACATCGTTGAAACTAGAAAATCTTTATCTACTTTATAAAAAGGCTACTACCAGCATATATGCTTTCTTGCTGCTATGTGAATTCACAGGAAGAAGGAAAAATGCGTGGATTTTTTTCTCTAAAAATAATGAAATGTGCATGTATGTGCATGTGAAGGGGACAAAGAAAGAGACAATAAAGGCAGACACCTAAATGCTTTCCTTGAATGAAAGTTAATAAGTGAATGTCACAACTTGAGCTGGTTATTGATATGAAAAAAATACAGTAGAGACAGTGAACTTTAAGCAAACTTGAGAAGACACAGTACTGAGCTACTCAGGAATTGAAGGGCTGTCTTATTCTCATCGTTCTTTAGACTTCAAAGAAAGTAGAAATAAAAAGCATAAAATACTGAGACACCAAAGGAAAGGTTATTAATACATTTTTTTCTAAGGCATCATTAAATCAGAATGATGAAACAAATGGATGGATCAACTTATATATAGGACAAGTGTTTTCAGTAAAACATTGCCAGGCACATGAAGGACAGGAAAGTGACTGGAAGTAGTCATTATGGAGTCACAATGGGGAAGTCATGCTTGATCACCTGTTCTTATCCCAAGCATGATTGCTGCAGTGTGCTGAGCCTGTCACATTGCTGCAGTAGTTAAAAAGAACAACAAACAAACCCCTATAACAGATGAAAGAGTTCATTTTGCCTTTTCTTTCCTCATATGCAAATCATTGTCAACCTACCTGAATCCCCTTTTGTTTATTCTTCACCTTGCCTAACCATATCAAGCTCTGAAATCCCCTCCCAACCACTCAGATACATCTCCCACCTTAGCTGTTCCCTGAAATGAAAAATCACAAGAAAAATCCTTATGAATTACATATTTTATTCATCAAGTCATAGAAAACTGGAGAGTGAGTCACAGAGAAAATAGAGAGAAAAAGAAGGGTATCAAGAGGGTGTGATGGATAATATTCAGGAAACAAACAAAAACCAATTATCATGCACCAGAAAAAGGATAGCTAGGGCTAGTAGGGGGAGGAAGGGAAGTGAAAATAAACTCCTATTTGTTAATTTCATTTTTTTCAGCAATGTCAAGATGATCAGTGTAAACCTGACTGTTTTGAGGTATCCACAGTCCCTCTAAGGGTTTCAGAAGCTCTAGGAATTTCTTCATCTAACCTTTCCAGACCAAAGCGTTCTTGAACAACCTCGTTCTCATATTTCTTGGTGCATTCCTCCACCTTGTCTTCCTTATGATTCTATCAAAAAAAACCATCAGGACTGGCAGTTGACTCCCTAAATATAATTGACCCCGTAACACCTTTCCTGACTATTTTTCTACTTCCAGAGAGCTCTAAATGGAGCCTCATCCTTCTGTCCTCTCATAACAATCAAACCTGGCAACCTGTCACTGCACAGCTTCTCAGGTCAAACCCCTCTTATGATCAGGATGTCTTCTTCAGCGTCTCTATGATAGAAGTGTATCAGACAGAATACGTTAATTCCTCTAATTGTCCTTTCTTTGTTACTGTAAGCCACTTTTTTTGAGCAGGGATCCGGAGTCTTATCTCAAGTCCATCTGGAAAAGAGCAGCTCTTCAGGTTAGTGGAAGAGCTCTATATCAAGTTGCCACACTACTGATGGGCTGTAGCCTACGAATAATGAACAGCCAGGTCTGTTCTCTGTGCCTTGGTGTGCTCACATATGGATTAGTGCTGTAGAAGAGTATCCACATGGAGTACACGCTGAAGTCCATATCCCAGTAACCCAGTGTGAGTGCTGTGTCCTGTGTAAACCTTGATGGATAATAGAAGATTCTTCTTCCATATCCCCCTCTTGTGATTCATACTTAATTGTTTCCTTTCTCAAATCTATTTTTTGTACTTAATGAACTTGATCAACAGCCAGCTTCGTCCAGAATGCCAGATGGAGAACCTATTCTTCTTCATTGCCTGCTAAACCACATCTGGATTGAGCCTTTACCTTTCAGCCTAAATTACTGAACTGTTTACCTCTGTTTATGTGGATACTCTAGGTATGGATAGCCAAGACATATAAGAGGAAAGTGCAACTGAATGACTCCAAATAACAGATTATCTCCCCACTGCTCCAAGAGCATCTACTCTGTACCACATCCATGGAGGTACAGCTTAGTACATGTCTCTTCAACACCATTGTCTCACCAGGTCATGTGTGGGGTTTGGATATGTTTAGAGCTGTTTTAAAATAAGTAGCTTCTCACCTAACCATAACTAAACTTGAGTGCATGATCTCCTGCTAGGTATGTCAAAAACATCAGTCTGCTGGACACATTCTGCCCGTGTTCATGACATGCTGACAGGAAAATGTTCCTCATCTAAGGTACAGCATATTTTAGTTACAGTTGCCAAATTAGATGGTTATTAGCCTCTATAGAAGGATAATTAAATAAAAAAAAATTGGTAATCAATTCAGCATTTAGAGCCTCTCATATTTGTAAGACTGTATTTACTCTAGAAAATATAGCAGCATTAGAGAATGCTCCTAAGCATGGAAGTGTGTTCTTATATATTGCATTTCCATGTAATCTTTTCCTGTAAGGAAATTGTCCTTGTGTTCTTTCAGCAGGGGCATACTCGAACTTCTGGTACACCAAGAGTCAAAGAGGTCTATAATCTCTATTTGACATTAATTTCCTAAATTCAAAATTTGTCTCCTCAAAAACCTCTGTTTGGACGGTGTTTTGATATTCAACCCAGCCACCGTTTCTTCAGGTGTAGACCACGAGGCACACAATTTTATTCTTCATGCTAGTTTACCTACATCATGGTTAAAAAAATTCTTCCTCCTTACATATTTTGTCTGCAAGGCATAATTAAAAGGAATTCTTCAAAATTTTTGCTACATCAAATACTGCACTGCAGGGAGAAAGAGGTATTGATAATTTCCCAGGGCTCGCCTTTAACAGCTGAGTGCTTATAGCAATCTTAGATGTGATTAACAACTCTGTGTTTCTCCTCAAGACAAAGAAGCTTTTGACCTCTGATCCTAAACGCCTAATTTGACCTCTTTAACCAATACATTCTTGGGTGTAAAGGGGAAAAGGAACACTAACTCTCAATCTTGTTTTGGGGCTTCCAGGCAAAAAAAATAAGGAACTTATATGACTAATCTGCCCAGGTTTGAGCAATTTCTGTCATGAATCCTAGTGAAAAGATGTAGGATCCTCAGGCCAAAGCTGAAATGATTAAGCATTCCTCTTGCCTCGGTATTTTCTCTTTAGTTTAGCTGGCTCTCCTCAGCTTGCTGGGCTCTGTGGAACTCCCATGCAAAATATTTTTGAAACTGTCCTCAAAAAAGTTTTGAAACTGTAATACTGCTTTACTCTAAAAAATTATAAAGGCCTTTGGATTGAATCCCTAAAACATATAAAGTGTCCCCACACATGGCAGGGACTAGATGATCTTTAAGGGCCCTTCCAACCCTGAGTCTTCTAAGACTCTATTGCTCTATGATTGTTTTCTTTTTGTGCATTACAGATATATGCTTAAAAGCAATTTACTTGACTTATTTAAAGGCAGTATCCTACAAAAGACCTTCTTTCACCTTTCGACCCCAGTTCTGTCAAGCATTGAGCCATATGACATCAAGATCCTGTGGTTTCAAGTTAGTAATCATGTTGGAGCAGGCAGCAGCGTATTTAACACAGTTTACTGGATTTTGAAATTAAAAGCAGCTTTAAAAAAAGCATTTTCCATTTTGAGTAAATCATACCAATTGTAACACTGATACTGTTTATGAACTGACTGCTGCTACAAAGATAGTAGATGCCAGCTGGAAAATGAGTATGTTCATTCTTTACAGATTCAATTGAGAGCAGCTCTTACATAACTGTATCCTCAACACCCAGAAAATGTCTCTTTTCTATAAATGGTTTCTGTAGAATCTGAAATTAGACATACTACGCTATGTTTTCCAATAGATTACAAGGGTAATAATTTTTAAAAGCTGTCACTGGAATTTGGCAGTAGTGAAAAGAACAATAGCTCATTTGTTTAGCATATTTAGACTCGTGTTTGTGGAAGAGGTAAAAATCATGACTCCCAGTCAGATAGAGCCTCAATACCTGCTCTGATAGTGTAAGTGATTACAGTTTACAGCTTAGTGTCAGGTTAGTCAGATCGTTGTGAGAGATGGGAACTTTTAACACTAGTTTATAAGATATTATATTATCAGAAGGATGGATTGTGAAGATGAAAAAGGCAGCAAGGGCATGCATATATCTTAGTTTTTTATAAAAGTGAACCACACTCATATACCACCACTGTTCCCCAATGGAATAATGGTTAGAATATTCTTGAACATTGACTCTTTGCTTATCTGTCAGCAAGTAAATAAATTCAAATTTTTTTTAACATGAATACACACTAAAATATTTTTAAATATTATTTAAGTATTTTTAGAATTTAATACATTGATTCTGAAAACACTAATATATATGGCTAACTTTATGTATATTAAAAAAAAAATTTTAAAAAGGATTGTTATTTCATTCAAAGTTTGTACATTTGAAGATCTATCTCTCAAATGTAAAAATTGGAAATACCTCTGGCTCCATGTGATCCATCGGTTCCACGGGTAGGATGCAGGCTTTTGAAAGAATAAACCAGTTATTTTTTGTTATAAAAAACCAAATAGCTTTAGTCCCATTTTAAAATCTGAATCTGTAACATAACAGGTGGTAAATCCCACCTCACTAGACAGAACCTGAAATTTTTTCCCAAGTTACAAAATGCTTAGGTACATAAAATGACAAGACTAATATTCTATTGAAACATTATATAATGAAAAATCAGTATCTGAGTTTTAAAAGTATAAAAGGAAATAGGAACAAAGTTGATAAGAACAGGTCACACAACAGATGAAAATCTAAAATTAAATATTTAATTAGAACTCTGATTTTGTTTTCAAGGTAGGTGGCATTGCACAGGCTATATTACAGTCTTTTATGTTTGTTTGTTTGTTTTTTTTTTTCCAAAGAGAATAATGTTTATTTTTAACAGGCCACTTTAATATTAATACAAGTGTAATAGGATCAGAACTGAAAATCAGCTAAAGATGGTAAATTTTACATTATTGGGAAAATTACAATTTCTTTTTGTATTGTAAAAACATTTATTTTTAACAATTTACCTACATTAATCAAAAAAGTACAGCATATTTAATAATTTTACAAATTCTTCATAAAAAATATATCTCTGTACAAAAAGTTCTTTTGCACCTACTTCATGTCACAGCAGCATGTAGTGAAATGGCAGAATGGAATAGTGGGAATGAAAATTAGATTGACTTGGTCATTATGCGGGCGTTCTCCCCAGTCCCCCCGCCCACACCCTCTCACATTTTTTTTTATTTTTTTAATAACAGCTTTTTTTTGTTTACAAAATATTTTACACAAGAAAAAAAATTATTGCAGCTAGCCTGGAGAAAGGCAAGATGTGTGATACAAGCAGCAGTTTTTAACAGCTTTGAAGCACATAACCTGTTTTTTAAAAAAAATATAGCATGTATTATTAGCCTGTCATAATGATCTGGTCAACGCTGGGGGAAAGGTCTTCTGCATATATCTCAAAAAACCAGATTTCCTGGCTGCCATTACCCAGCCACTGCACATCATATTAAGAGTCTCACTCTGAAGAAGCACCATATATAAGTGTATGGATACGCAGCCCTCTGTGTAATAGTTTCAGGAGAAGGAGGTCCAACCTGAACAGAAGACTCAAACATAGCAGAGAGGGAGTAGAATTTGAAAGCTGTGGGTCGACCTGATTAAATGACGATAGTTTTGTTTTACTTGGGTGCCAGTGTGAAGCTCCTGTTTAATCAACACTCCAAGCAAACTTGTTAAGATAATTTGTCAGTGTGTTCCTTTTGAGTGTCCCTGATCAAAGAACACTCACTAGGACAAGCAAATGTTACATTACCTCCCAAACTGAGCCACTGAATAATGGATTCACAGAATCTGGGCTCTCCAATAGAAAAGATCAAATCATTTAACTATTCTCTTTTACCGTCCAACATATTCCTTGGTGGTCATAGTGAGACAGGGCACTGAAGCATACACTGTAATGACAGGACTAGAAAATATCAACAGTAGCTATGCATTTTGTTTTCAAAATTCCTTTTTTATTTTTTATCTTCCTATCATTGCCACTACATAAAGAATTTTAATGCAGTAATGTCAATTCTGAATACCTGTCAGAAGCTTTACTCAGACATCTTCCCTTCCTGGCCCACTGTTCCTACAGAAGCTCTTCATTTGCCAAGCAACTTCCTCTATGCGGGGGAGGATCAGGAAAACTTTTATCTGATGACTTATTTCCCAGGAAATGTGACGGGCTCTGAGATGGGACAGCTAAATGAAACTTACTGCACAATAACTTCAGGAAAAAAACTAAAAAGAGAGCAAAAAACTACTAACAGAATGAACAAGGAACTGACTGGAAAGGATTATTTATTAAATTTTCTTCAGAGTTTCTTGCTCATATGAAGAACATTAACAGCTGCAGGCCCTACAATACTGTATTATATTGCTGGTATTTTTCATCTAACAGATGTAGTTGTTAAGCTGACCAAGGGTTACCTTTGAAATTTTTGTTGCGTTCTGCAACATTAGCTGAAAAACCTGTTACTGGGCTTATATTACCTTTTTGTTTTGTGTATAACAGCCAGACCTACACACATATGGAGTGCAGAAAAAAACTTTTCAACAGGCTTAGATAGCAACTGGACATTAGAACATTTTGAAATTCAGAAAACTAAAACAAATTAACAACACCAAAAAACAGCCCTGAATTAGAAGAAAAGCAAAACAACTTTCCTTTTTTTTGACTCAATGTGGATGACTAAAAACAGATTTTGCTTCATTATTTACTACCATTTCCTAATTTCAAAATTCAATTTCATTAATTTGCCCAATGGCATTTTTGTTTATTTTCATTCCATAAAGCCTCTAGTTGTATGCAAATGTTAATGATTACTCAACCTTTATATGTATAAATGTCTCTGTCAAACTGTGTAAGTACAAAAGCAGTAAGAAGTGTGTTTAAAAAATTTAAAATAAATGAAAAGCAAAGATAGTTGAATATTTCTCTTTGTTCAAAGTAGAAACTGAATGACCACTTGTTATAGACAATTTGCACTGGGTTTATTTATGCTACTGTAATGTGGTGTAGTTCCATGTAACATCAGAAAATGATGTAATATTAAAGAAAAATGGAAAAAAAATGCAAAAGGGAAGACTGTATTATGAGCATAGGCTCACAGGCTTTATGAGCTATCTAAAATAAATTACTATTCACATTTGTACACGGCAAGCAGCAATAGCTGCTAACCCCCCTGCTGTTAAATAGTATGATACTGACAGTGGTGATTAATGACTGATTTCAGAAGAAAACAATAGTGGCAATGAAAATTTCTTAGAAATGGGCTCTTGTTCTGGCTGAAAGTCTCCAATGACTTGTAATCCTGTTTACAATGAAATTTAGTCAAAAATTGACAAAAGAAACATTATCCTTTTTTAACTGGTGCTAAGCACGGGGGTCAATTTAATATTCCAAGTAAATTTTTGTGGAATGTTTTGCTTGGCAAAGGGTGAGTGAATGTCTATATACAATGGACAGTGTGTAGAAACCCTGTATATTTTTACCAGTATCTTACTCAGTCAGCCATTACACCCTAGTGCAAAAAAATTGTGCAGTAATATTTTGCGATATTAACGGCTGATTGGGGAATCGGCAAAACTGCCCTATGAACGAAATACACTGTAGGTTTCCCTAATTTTAGAAAGATTTCAATGGTAAAGCATTTGCAAGTGTATGTAACCTCAAGGAAGGCTGTCTCCTCCTTCAAGAGAGCTTTTTTCTTCAGAATATTCCCGGGGATAATTGGTGGTGCTATCACTTGTCACAGTACTCAAAGGATTTATCCAAGTGCCCAGAAGAACGCACTGAAAGGCATCCAGCCACATACAAAGATGAAAGTCTGAGGCATTAAATATGACAAATTGGCATCACTTGGCAGTCTTCCTTAAAGTGTGCCTTGGTTTGAAGCAGATGCAGCCAGGCATTTTGATCCAACTTTAAGATGAAAAAAAATATTCTTCGTCTGATCCCCCGAAGAGTGATACGTTTTTACCAGAAAATTTAGCTGCATGTAGGCTGACAGAAGATGTTAAAGATTACAGCAGCAAAGCCAAGAGAAGGGAAACTGGTATATGGCACCAAAGGAATTACTGCTTGTCCATCAGAGGTATGGCTATGAATCAGTCATATTGGGCACTGAAGGCTATACCACTGTACAAACTGTGTTCAGAGTCGTATCAAACCTCACAGCCTTTGCCTCTGTGGGTTTTAAGTTTGTGTCATACATGGGATTTTCAAATGAAGCTTGTCCATTACTGTTTTCATGACCAGCATATCCATTGTACTGTACTTTTGGTCTTGTTCTGGGGAAAAAAAAGACAGGAAATTATCATTAGCAGTAATAAACATTCTAATATTTCCACTCTGTCTACGTACAAGAGCAAGTGCGCAGAGTATCTTGCACTGCTGGTGGTAGTAACCTTCAGGTAAGTGCCTGCAACCCCTGTTGCTCCAGGTAGATGCCCACAGCATAACTTTCTACCTCCATAAGTACTTCCAATAATAAACACTACTAAATACCTTGTCCAAACACATGTAATCAGATTGATCAAATCCTTACTGATATTCACATAAATATAGACAATTCAGCATCAAATGATACTGAAAGTATCATAGGTATTTTTGGTAGTGTTTTCTCACCATGAAGGAGAGATCAAAATTTCAAGAATGCTCACATTTTTATGCAAAGCTCTGTTAGAACATATTAAGCCAATAACTGAATGAAAAATAAACCAGAATTGTGCAGATTTTCTGATATATCCAGTGAAGTGATATTTTATGATATTATATTTTACTATTTTAAACTCAAACCTCTTTGAATCTAGAAGTATTTAAATAAATATAATAAGGAAGTTCAGTATGTTGTTTTATACATATAATTGTAATGAGGCAAGAAAGGAGATAAAAGAGTGCAAAATATAAGTGTTTGGTGTTTAATAAATGTAAAACAATTTAGAATCTCATTCCATAACCTCAGAAAAGGGATCTTGAAAATCAAATTCTTCTTATAAAATTATTCTGTTTTGGACAGATAGGAAAAGCTATCACTGAAATATATCACTCATGGAAATTGAAAATATTAAAAGATTTCTGTTACTAATAAATGCATTTTTTCTGCCTATTTTAATTTATAACTACTAAAAGCACCTGTGAAATTAACTAGGAGCTTTCCTAAGTAAAAACAACTAAATATATTTTAATTTTGCTTAGAAAGATTGGGATGCAGATTCCTGAAGTAATCCCTGTCAGCCAGATAAAGGTACAATTGTGTAAAAAAGATTTAACAACGCTGGTTCTAATTAGATGATGTTATTCTGAGATAGGCAAATGTCAATAAAATTGTACCCTAAGACCTTCAAATTCTCTGTTACAGAGAGCCTCTAAGGTCATAAATACTATTTGAAAATTTCACTTTGGTATTCTGATCATTAATGTAATTTCAAGAAAGTCCCTTCATAGATTCTGTTCTCCTTCCATTGAAAGAGAATTTCTTCTGAAAAGAATAAAGTTTGACCTAAAATTACTTTATCTCACTAACCAACTTGTTAATTTTTTGATGGCAATATGTCACTGACATTCCCCTGCAGTTTAGTGGAAGAAATAATTGAAAATTGAAGAAAAGGAAGATTATTTTTTGAAATATTAAGTTATGAGAAATATCTCCTTTTTCAAATATAATGCATTTAAATTAGGCAGAACTGCAGTGCTGCCCCATACCATTAACAGAGGGATTACAGCTGTTTGTCTAAAGAATGAGTTGTATCTCTCTTAAATACATACACATTTTGACTACTCATATAGGGCATTATAAATATCTTAGGATAAACTACAAAATGTACCCCTGTGTCACAATACAATTTTTTTAAGAGTTTGCCTCATCTTTCTAAGCAATATTCCCCTTTCATTGCATCTCTTCTCCCAGTTCAAATGCCTGTGCATTCAGGACACTCTTAAAGCTCCCCCCACCACTGCAAAACAGGAGCTGTCTGAAAATGTAGACCTGTGGGCATCAGAAAGACCTCTTACAATAACAGGCTTGAAGACACAGTTGTCAGCTCTTCCTGAGCAGTTTTTGTCAACCAAAGGCTATACAACATTTCAGGACATGGATCATTTTAACTGGATTTCACAAGTTCAAGCCCCATGACAATTTGTTTTTCCCAAATCATCTAATTCTGAGGCAGGCAGACAATCTACTGCAATGTTGGGCACTGGAACTCAGATTGTCTATGGGATTTCTTGCAATCACAAAATTCTCTTGGTATCATGATTACAGAACAGAAGTTCAAAAAGCATGTTCCTGTTAAATACTATTTTGCAATTAGTTCTCAGAATGAAAAAAATTTCAGAAGATACCTACATACCAGCCTTCAAACCAGTTTTCAGAAAATAGTTGGATTTATTCTATTATCTAGTGACATATAAAAGTTTCCTATGACCTGAAGTGGTGCCAATTCTAAAAGCAACCACTAGCTGACTCAGCACATACTGTAAGCAGTCACATTATGAGGCTGTTCCCTCAGGGGAATTTATGGATTTTTCAGCATATATAATTAATACTAATAAGATTTTTAAAAGAAGCAGCATACATTCAGTTTAATAAAGCATTAAAATAAAAAAACAGAACATGTGACCTCAGATTTCAATCTGATTCAGCCTAAAGAACCAAGAAGGATGATAGGTCTTTGCTCCTCAACAGAGCAACTAATGTTTCAAAATGTACACCATTAAGAACTTCCCTGCACTGAGCTCCTTCATGGGAATATTTGTCTTTCTAGGGCAAAGATATTCTTAAAAGCTTTTAACACTGTGTTCTTTAGTCACTTATCAAAATCAAACCAAAAAACTTATTGAATAAATAACATTTACAATACCTGTGTTTGTAGAGGTAAAATGCAAACCCTGATAATATTAGAGCAAAGAATGGTACCAGGATGGCAGCTGCAACTGAACTGCTGTTTGTACCATAATAGTGATTTGAAAGGTCTGTGTCAGCACTTAAAGGACCTGAAATGAAACAAGAGGGGCAGAAATAAATTTTCAACATTATCTATGGGGAAAAATAAAATTCCTATGTTGCCTAGTTAATGGTGTTCTTTTTGTTCAAGAATTAAAGAAGATGGTGTCTTGATAAAATAATTCTATTTAAAAACTTCAAATAAATACCATGCAGCCGCATAGTATAAATATTGTTAATACCACTTCATGATATATCAATAACTATCAAAATTACATGAAAATAGTATTCAGCAAGTAAAATAATTATGAAAAACCCTGATCATTACTCAATTTTATAAAGTTAAGCCATATAACTTCTGAAAAACAAATTAATTCTGCAAAAGTACCATATTCCAGCAGTTTTAATATTCAGCTTGGAAACAACAAGCAAAGCAGGACCACAACAAACAAAAACAAGAAAGGAAGAATTAGGTGACTTCAATAAGCCACAGTGGTTCTGCTTGGCTCAGTAGCTCTCCCAAGTCTGCATGTGTGTCTGTGTCCCTCTGGCAGCTGTGTCTGCACTGGGATGGAACAGTGCACAGAATGCAAATGCAGTGTCCTGTGGCACGGCCTCGCTGGGCTCCTGCTCTGGACAGGTACATAACCTGGACTGAAAAGCATTTTGCAGAGCACATTTTTTTCATCAGTGTAAAGAGACGCATGGCTAAATCGCTTAAATAGTTGACCACCTTGGTAATTCAAATTGTGAAGGATGAAAGATGATTTTGTAATGAAAAATAGTCTTAAAATTTCACAGAAAAAAGAAGTTTTTTGAGACCTAACTCTATGTTGCCAGTTTGAACTCAAAGCTCTTCAGAAAGCATACTAGATCCCATTCAAGAAAGAAAGACCAGGACAGAGGGAAAGTACAGAGAGGCTCGGACAGATAGCTGTGCTTGATATTCTGGGATATTGTTGCTGTTCACCTCTCAGAAATGCTCCAAACCACCAGTACAGAGTGTTTCAAACACCACAACTGCCTCATTGACAGCAAAAGCATCAATCAATCTTTTTAGGACTCTAATGCAAACCAGTTATACAGCAGAGACATGGCCACTGTGCCAATTTCACCAGTCTACTAAAACATCTAAATACGTTCAAAAACTGAGAAAAGAAAAAAAAAACTGAGGAAAAATTAATAATTCTCCTATGATCCCAGGAAGTGTTCAAGGTCAGATTGCATGGGGCTCTGGCAACCTCATCTAGTGAGCAGCATCCCTGTCCACGGCATGGGGTTTGGAACTAAATGTTCTTTAAGGTTCCTTCCAACCCAAACCATTCTATGATTTTATGATTTCTTGCAGTTCAAACTCAATACAAAAGACAAATGAGATAAGTTTTTGTTCTGTGAGATATCTTGAAACCCTAGATGTTTCAAATGTCAATATTAAAATACATTTTGCACATTTAATTTAAAAAATGTGTTAGATTTTAGGAAGTAACTAAATTGCCTTTAAAATTAAGTCAGCCTCCATAGTAATATCAGTATTGCCACATTTGATCACATAAAACATCACAAAATATTGCTCTACAATATTTTTCATTGTCTTAATCTTCTGTCATGGTTTAGACTTCTCTACATACTTCTCTGCAGAACTGGTGAAGGAAAACCTTTTCAGATGCAGTTTTGCATAATCTGAATTTTAGTTACGTATGAGACTCCGTATAATTTCAACATGGTCTGGTCTACTTATTATAATAATTTTCAGAGCTGTTTGTGATTAAACATATCCTGATGTGAATTTTGTCATTCTTCTGACAGCATTATCATGATAAGAAATGGGAAAGCATATTGTGCTGGCCAAATTTAGGTAGTGATTACCACAGTTAAAACCAGAAAAGTGGGTATACCTAAATATACACATAAACACACACACAAAATGTATGCAAAAGATAATTTGATTTACTTTTCATTCAAACAGCCATAGTTTATCACTGGGAGATGTGTTATTTAATAGAGGGATGTTTTGTAAGATTATAAATGTTTTTGTTTGTTTTTTTTTAACAGTTCACATAATAATAGGGCTTTAGCCTCTTAAAACAAAGCAGTCAGGTCAATTCAAATTTTGATGATACACAATGAATTAATTAATGTGCAAGCTGTGTACTTCTATTCTTGAGGAGATTGATAGACAAAAATACCTAATAGAAAATACTACTTTCTTAAAGGAAATACTGTGCAGCTTGATCTCATGGTGGCAACCCTGCCCTTCTGACCTAAGCCATTTCATGATCCTGTGATTAAGTACATTTTCTTATCACTGTTTGGATCTATCATATGCATTTCTCCTCGACTCCTAGCTTGGTGTTCCAGTTGACTGGCATCAGTAGAGCATGGCTGTTTTACTGAGAGAAATGCAGTTCATGTCAGAGAGAGTGTGCAGCAAAAGCCATGCAAGATTAAGAAAAGTAGATTTACATGCCTAAGAGTAATTTCTGAGACAAGGATGGTTAGCAGGTCAAGGATTTAAGAGAAAAAATAAAACTCTACACAGAAAGCAGATCAGCAGCTTCCAAGGAACAATACAGGCTGCATCTTCTTCACCTGTCTGAACCTGCTGCATAGCAAAGATTCTGGATCGGTGCCTCACTGGGTGTAAATGTGTGTTATTGTAGTTTCATAACTCATTACCCCAGCTACCTGTTTGTGCTTTAGCTAACACACAACAGCTCTATATTCTGGGGCTGTCAGCACCCTGTTCATATGCAGCCTCCTCGTGAATGATGGAAGTTGTGTGAAATGATCAGGAGAGGAAGGATGATTTATAAAGTGAAATTTAAAATTCATGTGTCTTATGATATTCAACACTTTTAAGAGTTGATTAATTTCCAGTAATGGAATTCTAATATAACACAGATGCAAATTAATTATGCATATTTCATTTTTTTTTGTTAATATAGGTTATGTCAATCTAGACAAGTCAACAAAGTACTTTGAGGAAAGAAAAAATTTAAAGAGAGGTGGGTCATTGCATTTCTCCAGAGAAAAAAAATACAGGAAAATAATAGTCTTGAGAAGAAGGTTTCTCTTGTCACAAAGCCACCTTTTCATATAATTTTAAAAGAAGTCCAGACTGGAATGAACAAGATTTTAGAAAAAACATCTTCTAGAAGTTTACTGTTGAGGCATAGGCACTCAACAATTGCTGAAACTGAGCTTGCAGCTTTTAGTAACCAAGTCGCTATAACCCAAGAGAAAAAAGCCCTCAGACACTACTGATTACTTGGCAAAAGAGGTTAAATAATTTGGTGTCACAATTTGGGCCTCTTATGAAGGCTCAGGTACAGTTCCAGTTCTCTTGACAGACTTATAACAAATCTCCTTGTCCTTTGGGTTGTTTTCTAAGGGGACAACAGAAATGCTTCTGAGAGAGGTTAAAAGTACTAAGAAGGAAAAGTTCTCTATGTTTTCATGTCATTAGGTTCCAAGACTGACCATATTCAGTTGCTTGAGCACAGTACTAATAATGCCAAAATTTTGGGGTTGATTGCTGTATGAGTCATTCACTTAAGAGTTGAACATGATTTTCCTTATGGGTCCCTTCCAACTCAGAATATTCTGTGATTCTCCCACTGAGACCAGTCATTTTTTAGCATTAGAAATGCTGCCTTTGAAGTATGCTTGAAGATGAAAAATTTCATATTGCTTTATGTATGCACCAGTTTATGTATACTTTTGGCTTATTGTAAAGGCAGCAAATATTTTAACTTATTTAAAATCCAGAAATATGTTAAATCTTCAGACAGAGGCTATATGAAATCATCATTTCAGCAGAATATTCATGAACAGAATAGATTTTAAAAAACTAAGCAAATTACCATTGAATATGAGAGGGTATTGACAAATATGACTTGCATTGGATGGAAATTTGCTTTTTCCTTTAGCTGTTGATTCTTCAATAAGCATTTTGTAGAAAATAAATGTCTATTTAGCAATTTGTAAAAGAGATGGTATCCGCATTTTCAGCAAGCTCTCTACCAAGATGTCAAAGCTGAAGATGAGGTCCTCAGTCCAGGAATGCAGGATGAACTTGGACACTCCAGCTCTCTACTAGCATTATACAAACTTATCTCTTATACTACAGCTCTAGAGGGTGATATGGACAATGTTTTCCACTACTGTAGAATACATTCGCTGAAGAATTCTGTAACTATTCAACTTTCTGCTTATTCTTCATTTACTCCCATCAGTTATCAATTTCACATAGAATCAAACTTTTATTTTAGGTAGCTGGCAAAACAGGGACATATTTTTTGACCTTGTTTAAGAAAATACAGATAAAATCCCCCCCCAAAGAAAAACAAAAAATCACATTCTTAGTGTTTCAAGATACCAAAGGCTGCTTAACAGGCAGTGTTTGAATAAATGTTGATGCTCTACTTTTACAGTGTGATAGCTAAAATCAGAAAGCAAAAACAGCTTAGATGTTACAGTAGTAAAGATCAGATGAAAGTAGAGACAGACAAATAATCTGTCCCACACAACAGTTTACTCCAAAGACTGAACTTGTATCTGGCTTCAGTAATTGGCAGCTCTTAGGCTGGGACTCTGAAGAGATGGATTTCTGCCCCTAGTCACTAAACACACGTAGCAATCTGAGAGATGGCCAAGATGAGAAAATCCACAGCATAACTGCTATTACAGTACTAACAGAGCAAAGAAACACGAGAGAGATTTGACAGAACTCTAAAGAGCACCAATGAAGCGAATGAAACCAAGGCAATTTGTAAAATCTACATACAGTCTGCTGTAGAGATACTGGCTAGGCTGTCTCCTCCTCCTAGAGCAGTACTTTTTTTGTATATGTACCATACTTTGACTACTTTGTGGTACTACTTTGTGGCAGAATCCGGAAATGCAGATGCCTACACTTGGCATTTGCCAAAAATATTTTATGAGCAAACTTTTCAAAAGTAAATGCTATACTAGAAAACCTGTGATAGTAACATGTGAAGCAGAGTTAAATTAGGATTTGTACTGTATATTTCAAGTATGCATTTTTGGTTATGTTTTTTAATAGGAGTAGTATAAAATAAACATGTCAAGTTCAGCTGGATAGTTTAATAATTCCTTGAATTCATTCTTGCAAGACCCCAAAAAATGATGCATATTAAAGATCTATGAAAGCATGTACCTTGTCTTTGGAGCATAAATTTTCCAAAGTCTTTTCCATGTATATCACCTTGATAGGTAAAAACTCCTCTTTCAAGCCCTGAGGATACCTAGAATCAGAAAAAAAAGATTTCTGAAATTAATAAATACCATGTTTAGCCATTTTTTTTCTGACTTAGAATAGATAGTTGGGAGCCCAGATTTTCCCTTTTAGCCTTTAAAATATTAGTGAATTTTCTATGTTTATACAATATTTATTATTTTAAATACTTAATTTTATTAGTTTGCAACAGTATTAAACAAAGTTTAAAAATAACACCCGGAATGATTAAAAAAAATCTAAGGTATATTGCTGGATTTTAAATGTCTAGAAATGCCATACTCATAACTGAATTGGTATGCAAATATAGAAGCCCACTGAATTGTCAGATTTAAAATTATTTTCCATAGAAAATATCCAAAGTATCATGAGACAGAAAGAAAAAATACAAAAAGAAAAACAACACTGTTTTCCTTCAAGATTAGGTGTACGTTTATTACAGTGAACTACTTACCAAACCAAAAAAACTATATTACTAAATATAAAATTCCCACTCCCAACTAAGGAAAAAAGGCAAAACCATGGCAAAATATGCGGATTCACTCCTCCTTCTCTTTCATAAAATAAAAATTCTAATTAGAGTACAGCAGATAGAAATATTTATAAATATTTTTTAAAGAAAAAGGTAATCCAATCTCTACACTGATATCCAGAGTTCTAGATTACATATTTGTAATACAAAAAAAATTGGTACAATTTCATAGATAATGACAAAATACTTCAGAATTTTATCTCAGCCTTCTTTATTCATGGCAACATGGTACTTACATAACCATCTAGTGCCCAGTTGTCATTTTCAAACTTGCTTACAAAAATGTCACTTGGTCCTTTAATTTGAAAAGCTTTCAAGAGCAAATGGGCTTCTTCCTTCTTGTAAACACCTATTAAAATAAAGAAGGCAAGACATAACTTTTAAACAAATTTTCAGTTTGTTCATATACCCCTTTAAATCTAAGTATATTGCTTTAGAACTAGAAGAGTTTGTTGAAAACATTCAGTAATAGCAAGATTTCATAACACCGAACACCTCAAGATTTAAAGTAATGTAATGGCTGGAACTTATTTAACTCCTCCTTTCCCTCATCATATTTGATAAGAGCATGCAAATATAGGTTCTTACTGTTTAATTTTATACATAATAGGGCAAGAACTGTTGTATTTTCATACAGTAATTCTGAATACAGATGGAACTTTCCTGGAATTTCCTTGACCCGGAAAAAAATTGATTTTATTGACATCACAACAATATTTTGCTACGGTAGATATCAGTAATGCAGTGAAAGAAAAGTCCTATTTGGCAACCAGCTACTGCAGTTCTCTATGAACTCTTGACCTTAAAAGATAGTGATAGCTGATAACATGCTTTTCAATATAACTGTGATGAGAAGCTAAATCTGAATTTCACACTTAGATTTGCAGAAAGGAATGCATGGTGTTGATTATAAGGTATGCATAATTTACGATGGTTTGCAATTATCTGGGCCTATTTTATGCTATGCCATTATTAATACCACCTTGTTTTAAGGTAGATACTAATAATATACCTATATACACTTTGTCTGCCACTTCACTATTTCCTGTAAGTTCATCACACCAATGCTATCCCACAGTCTGAGATGAATAAACCCTACCTCAATATCTATTTGAAATATAATGGCTGAAATAGATGGCTGACTACATATGAAGTGACAGATGCTTGTGGAGACTGCTTTGTTAAAGAAACTGGTTTGCAAAAGAAAATTATTTTTAGCAAAAATACAACGTTTTGGTTTCATTTTCTATTTGAATGAAAATGCATCAAAACTGAACATATTTTAAAAAAATAAAATTATAAGAACAGCTAAATTAACACCAAAATCGAAACCTACCTGATAGTTTGAGTTGTATGTTGGATGCCTCAATGAATGTGGCATTCACTTTGCTGCTTGTAGTATTGAACCAATCAACAGTGAGAGTAGCAGGCTGTCTTTTTCCTAAATATTCGTAAAACCCTTTCCACAGTGAATTTATAAAAAACACATCTGAAGGAACTAAATAAAAGCGTGTTGGGGGAAAGAAACAAAGAAAGAAGTAAACTACAATGAAATAGCAATCTTTCTAGCCATACTTATGTTCATCTTTTCTTTTTTTTAGACAATCAATCCACTGTTCCGAGGAGGTGTTCAAGCAAAAAATTTAACAATTTAGACAATATATTTAATAAGCTTTCTAAACAATTGCCTATAATATAATGCACCTGTCCATCACAGTATCTGTTCTCAAATAACCTCACACTTTATACCTTGTGTGATTCATTGAACATCCTTAAGACTATGAAAAATAATAGACTCTTCCCCTAAAGCCCTGTACCTTTAAGATAGGAGAGAAGAAATATGATAATATTCTGAAACCAGAGATTCCTGGAAGGAAACACTGTCTTAGGCCATCCTCTTTGTTTCATTAATCTATTGAAGCAGCACCGTGTGCGATTTTCAACTGAATATCAACTGAATTGACTGAATTTCTGGTACAGTTTTATCAGTCATTTTTAGACTTCAAAGCTGTTTCCATACAATATTACTGCACCTACAGTAATACAGTAAAAACAGTGAAGTTTTTAAAGAATGAAACTTTTTAAAAATTTAAAATAAAGGTCTGTTTCTCAGGAATAGCAGTTTGAACTATCTGAAGTAAACATCCTACAAAATAAAGCATGAATTCCTGGAAGAAGTAAATGCATTTGGATTATTTATTTTATGGGATTGGTGACTCTTCTACACAGAAAAAAATTATTTTTGTATGAGATGCTATGTTTTAAATCATTTAACCAATCATGTCATATCTTGACAAAATGACAGCCCTAGAAAGTACTAAAACTCACCCTTACTTTCCATTACCACTACAAATGATACTTCCTAAATTGCTAAAGACTGACATTAGAAATTTCACATTCTTCTAATTAAAATCTTAAATTAAATAACTGGATTTTTTTTTCATTTTGCATTTTGAATTTTGCCAAACCCTGAGCAATTATAAAGGCAGCTGTCTTTACTGGAGGAAATTTATCAGTGCAGGTATGCTCTGTATCCATTAAAAAAAAAATCCATGGATATTTCCTCCTCTACCTAATTACTTCTTGCAAAAATGAGTCAAAAAAGAAACCCAGGGCAGTAATACTTGACATGCAATATAACTGAAATTCAGAAGGCTGATGAGCTATTGACAAAAGGATAAATAACTTCTTCTATAAGTCTTTTGCCTTCCAGTTTTGCAAAAGTCACAAGCAAATGTTCAAGCTCAGTGGGGAATGATTTGAAAACATCATTAATATGTTATTGGTTTTATCACTGGATTCCAAATGAGCAGAGACCTATTAAATGTCTTTGAGTGTATCAGCTTTGAATAACTGGAAGTGTTTCATTTCCAAAGTAAAAGTCATTGGGGTTTTACAGAAGGCTACCTCAACTTACTACTAAAAATCTGAAACATTACATTTCAATTAGTATATCACAATCCTTATAATTTTTATAATTTCTGCGAATCCATGGATCCTGTAGAGGGTCTCTCAAGACTCTTTACTATGCATTCCTCATTTTTTGCTACAATAATGGCATAGCTAAATTTGAAACTTGCCATTTTAAAAATAAATATTACAATTAACTTTATTTTTCTGTATTTTTAATCAAAATTGTGTGTCTGACATATTCTCATGAAGGTGAGCATGTATAATAATTGGTATGAACCAGAGGTACTATGTAATACTTTCATAAAGGACACTGTACTTTTGTAAAGGACTCCAGGCTTCAGTACATGTCTAACAGCTCTATCAATAATAGCTGTTCAGCTTTGCAAAATAGTACCACTGACTCAGTATTTACACAATTTGCACTTGCAGATGAACAGAATCAGTAGGGAAAAAAAATTTTATTAGTGCTTCCCCAGTCTTGTTTTTTAGAATGTTAAAATGCAAGTGCTGCAGTCCTCAGGGATGCTGCTTTGGAGAGGGTCTGAGACGATTATGCTGAACCCTTACAAGGTCTCAGCCTTCTCCACCCCCTGTGGGCAAAAGCAAAATGAAAAAAATGAACTAGCTATTAGTATTCCAATACCACACTGACTGCACTGATTGTTCTCAGAACATGACAATTGGGAAAATCCATGACTACTCATTAAAACAGCTTCCTAACTATATTTGTGAAGGCTATATAAAGCAGTGAGAACGACGGAAACCAGAGTAATACAGTTCTTAATTCTCACATGGATATTGTAAGAATTCTTTAGTTGCAACTTATACTCTGTCATGTAAAAATATTTACTATTGCTTATGAAGACATTAATTCTGACAAAAAAAATTGCAAACAATAAATATAATTTGCATTCAGTTGTCTAAAGGTGAAAAATCAGAACACAAATCTATTGTGTTATGGAAGCTGTAGTTTACCAGTATTAATTCTGTTCGAAATATAGAGAGCAGCAAATCAAATTGTATCAAAAGTCAAGACAATAACGTAAATAAAGCATTTCAAAATGCATAATGTTCTATACTAAAGAGAATTAACAATTTTTAAACTCATAATAATAGTGCAGAGCTGTTTTTTGAAAAACACTTAAAACCTTTTCTTCTTAATTACTGTCATTTCTTACAGTTTCACTTTTCTGTTTTCTATTATTGGCACTTTTCATCACAGCATTTAATTTTTTTTTAAAATAGCTTTTAAGTAGTACTTATCAAAACTAGTTATAAGGGACATGATACTGCATAGCAAATATATTTGGGGACTTGGTCTACATTTTAATTTGGCATTGAAGCTTCAAAACCTGTGTGGCAGCAGATTAATGCAAACCTTAAGGGTTTGGTGAAGCCTCCAATAAATGAAGACTGTATAATTATTATAATGAATGAACACTATATCCTGCTTTATTTTGAGTCCGTAGAAACAACGCATTTCAGAAGAACTCATTTATGGATTCACCTGACACTCTCACTAATAAACTCTCCAGGAAGGTTAATTATCAGCAGAAATACCTTTTTATCCATCTACTCTACAGAGTCCTTCTGTGAATTGCCATGACTGTGAACCATTAATCTTATTTTCCCTGCAGCTTTGCTAAAAATCAAAATATAGAACTGCAAGCTCATTTATTTGATGACAACTCTGGTTATTGATAAATAATTCAATAAAAAATTAGGACTTTAATTTTCTGAATGAGGATTTCTCAGATGCATTTGTCTATTTTGTCACATTCTGGAGGAATAGATTAACTGCTTTCATGAGGTGGCATAGAAAAGTAACAGTAATGTTTGCCTGCTTTTGTCACCTGCCTGCTGGTCCACATTGAATTGGAGACTCTGTCTTGGAGTACATGGAGAGTTTCTGTTAAATGATGGCCAGGAGTATTTTCAAAAGTGGTTTGGCGGGGGGGGGGGGGTGTTTATACTTCTCACAGCACTTATAATGTAAAGGGCAGAACTTTGACTGAAACTAACCCTTTCAATTATAGTATACACTCATTATAAGGCTCTCCATTATAGCAATCTCTCTGATATAAAACTGCATCAAATCTGAGGTTTTGTATATACATTTCCTTTGTCCGTTTGAGAAGGGATTTTGTGCAATTCACAAAATTGGCACTATAGAAATTTAAAAAAAATTGTTTGCGAAAGAATTTCATAGAATAGGTTTCTCATGTCACCTGTTATTATGAAAGACCTTAAAATTTATATTCTTTGGAAATTAGTAACAAATACTTCACTAAAATATTGGAAATAATTTTATTATCCATAACAATCTCAGGTGAAAATCAATTTAATTTATTTAGATCTAAAGCTCTTCTTGTATACAAACCTGGAGTTTTAGTTATTGTTTCATTAACTTCTCTCACTCCTTTACCTACAAGTAAAAAGACAAATTATCATTTTCATGAACATATTTGTGTGGGTTTTGTATGTTCTTTTAAAAAATAGAATGTTAGAACAATACCTGTTGGATGCAATAATCTCTTATCCAATAGAGTCATTTTTAAACCAGAAATAACTTGTCTTGAATACTTTAAATGTTTAAACTTATCCACTTGCCCAAAAAATCAGAAATTAATTTAGGTAAATAATATTTTTACTGTGGAAAGTTGTCTGGATAGCTAAGTATCTCATACATTTAGGGATAAAATTTTTATATCAGTCCCAGTGCTATAAAAGAGAGCCTTATAGAGGGGACAAATACTATATCTAATTATGAATAATAATATATTAAATACAGTAAAAATTGTGTTAAGAAAGACTGATGCATTTATGAAAAACCAGCAAGAGCCAGATAGCTTGATTCATATAACAGGATCAGATGTCATGGGAAAGGATCACAATTTGTGAATTACAAAGGTGCAATTTGCTGTATTTCTGGTACACTCAGCAAAGTTATGTTCATTGATCCCGATCAAGTTCTGGACTTGTCATTTGGCACAACAGAAATGATTAGAAGTGTCCTGTTGGAAGACTTGGTCTTGCATGCTGGATTTTTTTGTCTCTTTAGGAACAGAAATTCACTAATTAGACTGATGAAGTGCTAAGAAAGCACAAAAAGTGTAGGACACTCAAAGAGAATTATATCTAGAGACTGTAACCCAATCTTATAGAAATCATTAGTCTATTTTATCTATAAAAAATAAAACAATGAAAAAATTCAAATGAAAGATAATTAATCTCAAATTATTAATTATACAGTATCAATGAAAAATCATCCTTTAGGGGGACAAAATAAGGATGAATTATGATATGTACATCATATGACAATATGAATCAAAGAAGCTTGCCCTTACATTAAAAAAAAGAAATATTTGTCAAACATCAAAACTATTCAGCATACTTTGATATATTAGAATTAAAAATCATGCTGCAAACAACTTTCCTGTAGCATCTGTCTATTTTTCCTCTATTCACATTCTAAATATTATTTTATTTTATTTTTCTGAATTGAGAGCTAACAGCCATGTTGATTTGCATGTGAAGAGCAAGTTCAGACCTCGTAACTATATACTTAGATCTACTCTAGAAAACTATATGATAGTTACACTGATAAAAAAGTGGAATATAGTGAAGAGATTTTTTCTTACTTTATTGTTAATTTTTATTTTATAAGATTTCTTTAGACATAAAGCATACCTGAATGTATCTAAAAGTTAGGATATTAAATAACTTTTTTTGTTCTTATAGGAAATTATACATTAAGCACTGAATTTGCTGAAATACTGTTTAAAACTGACATAAAGATAAATGCAGTTAAAACCAGTACTTTATATTTGTTTGCTATTATAAAGGGTAAGCATATGTGTGTGTGCCTGTGCATTTATACACACATATCCCCTTGTCCTCAGCCATGAGCTGTAGATGTTATGTTCACTTTGATTTCTTCACTGCTTCTTTCAGAAAATAAAAGCTGTTGTGTCGCACGTGTCATTAAATAGTAAGTGGAAAAATTAATACTACTAAATAAAACAAAAATGTCAGGGAAAATTAATTCCAACCAAGTAGGATCCAACAAATCACTTGAGTAATAACTTACTTTTACAAATAGGTGATTTTCCTGTCCATTTCATGTCCGGTTTACATGTCCGATGCTCTGATCCACCAGCAAGAAAGAACCCTGGCTGACAGGTATACACCAAAGTATACCCTAAAGTAGGAAGATCTATTGCTTTCACATCCACATGTGCTGGTGTTTCTGGCTGCCTGCATGCATGAGCTGCAAAGGGATTTTCACAGTTAGAAAATGTGGGAAGCAGTTTCCATAGAATTAGAGTATGCAATTTGAAATAAATGCATGACAATTCTGGATGGCTTTTAGCAATGTCAAGTACCTATTACTTGTAAAAATAACACTCTGAGTGTATAGTTATATTATTGTGGGATGGAAATGATACCATCATGTATTTTTAAAGAATACATCAAAATCAAATCATGATAGCAATCAGAAAACAGTTAAAATGAGGGGAAGCACATGCCATTGTACATGGTGCAGTGATTTGTCCTGTGAATTATTGCACTGTCACAGCTTCAAGCATCACTTCCCTTCCATGTTCTGAAAATTAGAGTGGTTATTGTGATAAATAAATGCATTTCAATTGAAATAAAGGTTCCACAAGAATATTTTGTCATAGAGCATTGACTATAACAGATGTGGTTACTCAGTATCCTTCTTTCTCTATGCCACATGGTGTTCATTTATAACAACCCAAAGATAATTTAAAGCAGGATAAGAATCTAGGGTCATTGCAATGAATTACTTTTAGCTTAGGTCAGTATATTTTAATGCAATAGTTATTTGATGTCCTCCAACTCACACAGAGCTATAAGTAATTTGCATAACCATGCATAGCCCAGAAAAGATGGATTTTGCTGAGTTCTGGTTTATGATTCACAAAATAATAGGCAACAAAATAGTTCCATGCATATTTCAGGTCACTTTCCATTCCTTATTAATGCAATACACACACAAAAATTTCCTAGCTTAATTAAAGTAGCTAATGCAGCAGGTTAAATTGGACAGATTTTTTTGAGCAAGACTGATAGAATTATTGTGAACCTAATTTTAAAAAATCTGAAAAATCTTACTTCAAATTAATACCCCAAATACATCTTCAGTCTTTGAATAGGAAACAACAACAACAACAAATTAAAAATCTGTTTTAAATAAAGCTTCCCATCCTTGTAGCAAATAATTTGTCACAAATTTCCACATGTATCACCTTTTAACTCTTAAAATTGCACACTGTTCTAAGTCACTAGAAGAGAAAGCAGACTTACGGATGCATTCAGACTGTATGCCACTCCAGGTTAGGTTAGCAAGACAAGAACGGGTGGTGGATCCTTGAATATGATAACCTTTTCTGCATCTGAAATAGACTGTGCTTCCAACCTAAGGATCAAACCAGAATGTTAGACAGAAGAAGAATCCATCATTAGTAGTCAGATATCAAGATAGTGATAATTTCTTTTTCAAAAATAAAAATGTCTTCTTTTTACAGTTGCTAGTTACATTTTTTTTACGTGATTAAAGGGTTGAATCATTGATTCTTCTGTGATTTTATTTACGACAGTATGTGGAAAAGAATGATATTCACACATTTCTGCTGATTAGTTTGTGTGAGAGAAGTAAACTAAATGCCTGAGATATCTCTCTTTGCTGTACATCACTGCATATATTTTGATAGAATTTGATCATAAGGTCTCTTTTGAAGGTATTTCATTGTATGATTTCACTAAAAATGGGGGTTTTTAGAGCAAAAAGAAAAAACTTTGTAGAACTCTTTCATCTACAAATAAATTTACCAGAGAAAACTCCAGGTGATAACTTAGATTGCACTTGTTACTATTACATTTTATTTGAGATATTCAACTAGCAGAGTAAAGTCATGGAAAGCCTTCCTATGGTCAACTATGATATGACCTTCCTCAGAAAAAAAGGTAAAATAACTGAGAAAATGTTCTTTAGATTTTAACTGGGAATACAAATGCATTAAAATGATACAAAATTGCATGTGAAAAAGAATTTTCTTAAGAAATGAGAGATAGATTGTGTGGAGTTCTAGTAAAAAAACCAAATTGATGGTATTTACAAAAGTAAACAGAATGTATTTAATGATACGTGGCTACTCAGTAAAACATTGCTTTTGTTTTGGTTAAAAAATCTTGACAATAAAAAATAAAAAAATTAGGCAAAATTGATATTATTTGAATTAATATTACTTTAATAAAACAACATATCACACAGACAAATTGCTTAAGTTGCAACTTAGTAGTGGTCAAAGTGCATTAGTAAGAGCTTGCAGTTATAGAAAGGCAGATATCTCTGCAGAGCAATGTCAAGAAGGACTTCAATGGAAATTAAAAATTACTAACTTCAAAAGTAGCTACCTGCTACCTAGACACACAATTATAAAAAACCTGCTTATCATGACAGATGTTTAGCAAATGCACACCATTTTTCCAAGAAGTAGCTTGGGAGAATTACTGGTGTTTTTAAAGGTCATATTACTGATATGCCTTTGAAGGCTTATGTCTTTCTATCTATTTTTAAACATATTATGTTCTCTATCCTGCCAAGGACACACAGCATGTTTTTAGTAGGGAGGAGAACAGTGCATGGCTAGTCTTGAGTCTGTCCTCTTACTTGTGCCAATTCAGTAAGTGTTCCTGTCAGTAATAACAAAATGCAAATCTTTTCTCAGCGCTCTGTAAGACTAAGCAAAAACTAACATAGGTTCAAGGTGGTTAAAAAATTATACTGTTTTTTCGTTTTACTGGTAAAAGTTAAAAAAAAGCAGAACACCCATTGTATAATACTTGTCTGAAAAATTCTTTGGGGGCATTCATAAGTCACAGCATAGTGAAGAACAAAAGGCAAAGAATGAATGAGACAAGACAGGATGCTGGTAGACTGGGGAAAACCCATCAAAGATGTGCTGCCTGTCATCCCACTGTTCTATAATGAGGAAAGACTGCTGAAAAGTGTTTTATAGAAGCTTGGCTATGTCATACAACCAGGAAGCCCACAAATAATATATTAAAAAACCCCAAAACAATCTAGTTGCGTGGCAGTTAGAGAGAAGTCTCCGTGCTGTGTACAAGAGCGTGTTCTGAGAGTGAAAGCACATATTGCAGAAAGACTTAATGCACAACAGAGGAAGACTTGCTATGGCCTCTAGAGGTGAATGGAAGAGAAGATCAGTCTACAGAAATGTGAACAGCAGACAGTAGAACAGTCTGTTCTACTTGGCCAGTACAATTCTGTTACTAAAGAGAATTTGTGAGGCAGATAGAAGGGGGAGAAAAAAGAAAACAACCCCCTGATAAAATTAATGCATAGGTTAGAGATGTCTTTGAAGAGAAAATGGGGACAGGTACAGGATCAAGATGCGACATCAGAAAGGCAACCGCACCTATTACAGAAGCAGAACCACCTTGAGTAAGGCCACAGGATGCGGCTCAGGGAAAAGTGCTTCAGTATCTGTGAGCCAGGCAGGAGCAGAAGGTGAAGAAAAGAGCTGATGGCCATAGCAACAAAAGACAGAAAGATTGCAGGAGAGAGACGGTACCAATAACCAGAGGAACTTACAGAAAGAACTTTTTGGAAAACAGTTCTACTAATTTGGTCACAACAGGCACACAGCCCTAAGCTCAGAAAGAAGCAGCAAACCCAAACAGTATTTATTTTAAATTTCAGTCACACATATTTATACCTGAAAAATCTATCCACACAAAATTTATCTATCTATATAATGACTGGCTTGGTCATTGTTGCATCTACAATTATTTCCTCAGTTAATCTTCCACCTGTCACTTGTTAAACTAACAACCTGTGAGGAATCTGGAAATTGTAGAAAGGATATTCCTCACAAAGAACCTGGACACAACACAGAATAATTTTATCTTCTCTGAGTGAATAAAACATAACATGAATTTCTAATTTGGTAAAGACACTTGCTGACTTTTTCGTCAAGGACTACATGGCCTTTGGATTACACAGGTCTTTGGTTGTTAGGTATTTACTGACTATTCATCAATGTATGAAAGAATTATGATCATAAAGCAAGGTAATTATATTATGTCATATCATATTAAGTAATCAATTTATAAATAGCCCTCCCTACCGAAGTCTCCTAAAGGATTGAACACATGATATATTGTAGGGTTAGAAGTTCTTTCTTTAAGCCAAATGTTTAAAAGAAAGCTTGGAATGAAGAATGAGTTTTTATTTCAAAGGGAGTGGAAATTTCTCAAGGTTTGCATCAGACATTTAAGACTACAGATAATGTTTCTCATTAAATTTCTTATGTAATCATTAAATGCATTTTCATTTTAGAAAGCAAATAAATAATTATTTAAAAATTACCTCATAACCTCTGGAGCTATTTTGTATTCCAAAATGTGGAGTACCAGGGTCTGTACATGTATTGTGAGCGGGATCTAATGCAAAATATGAAACACAACACACATTATTATGGTATGTAAAAAGATACTCTAACACTGTTTGCAAAGATTAAATCATTTCATCCATGTCTAGTGATGACAAGAATTCAATTTTTAATGGAATGCATGTTTTCTATATATTACAATAGTATTCCCAACTAAATTACCAAGTATATTATAGTAATTTGTTTCAGTGTATTGTCATTATTTTAAAATATTTTGCAGGTATTTCTGGTAGTGCAGACTTTACAGTAAGGATTGCATTAATTTTTAGAAATCTTATCCTTTTAAATCTCTTTGAACCCATAGTATATTTCACTATTCACAATCCAGCTGGAATATATGGAGAAATCTTTGGAAATCACTATATTTTGTTTTTTTCAAAAGAAGAGCTTAATGTTAAGTATTTCTAAAAAAAAAACAAAAAACAAAAACCTCCAAAATAAAAAGAAAACAAACAACCAAAACTCTTCAAATCCAAAAAATCCCACAAACCAAATAACCCAAACCCATAACCATTTATATAGCAAGTAAATACATTTTGTTTTTGTGTAGGCTTTTTTCCTATGCCACAAGGAAAACAAATTTCTAATGGAGCACCACCTCAGTTGTTGCTGGAGAATGAAATTCCCTCAGTGAAAAAAGCACATGCCAACAGAGTAACACTAATGGCTCAGTTTCATGAGAGTAATCTGAAGCAGCCTGAAACTATTTTTTCATTCAGTAATGCCCATATTCTGAAGGAGGCTTTGGGGTTGCCCAGCCATATCCACCAGTTAGCACAGAACTTCATTCAGTGGGTTTTTCTGTAGAATGTGATTCTCTCTTGGCAACCGAGTGTGCTGTGTGCTGTCACTGAATTATGAAGAACATATCTTGTGACTATACTTCATCCGTAACAATGTTTAGTTTTCTGTAGAACAAAAATTGAACTTATCATTTCCAATAATGTGATATTTCATCTCACTCTTGGTGAACTCCCATTCAATATTGACCATCAGTTGAGCATAAAAATTCAACTGGACTGGTATTTACCAAAGGCTTCAAAAGTTAGGTGGATGTTGAACCAATGTGTAAGAATAAAAAGCAAATATGCTCCTGATGTTGAGCTGCTTGAACAGGTCAAGAACTTTTTAAAAATTATCAACTACTGGAATGCTATTTCTAATAATAAACACATGAAGCTGAATTGACTTTTTAACGTAAGTCTTATCTGAAGAACTGAAAGCAAGACTTCTCAAAGTATTCTAAGGAAATTATTGCAACTCAGAAACAGAAAAGCTTGCATTGTATGGTATTTTTAGGTCTAGTTCAGGTATTTTTCACTGCTCTAACTGTCAAATTGCTTAGAAATTGTATCTGTAAATATGTTAGATGATTAAATATTTTCCTTTTAAAATGACATCAAAATTATGATTCAAAAGAAAAACTTGTATCTTTGATGTAAAACTTTACATGTGCTTCTATATTATACTATATACAATTGAAACTGAAATGTCAATATTACATTTTCAAATTTGATTCTTTGCAGCAGACATAAAAATTAGTTTTTAGAACCTTATTGACTCTGTAGCAAAATATAGGTGTAAGATATTGCCCAGTTTGCAAAAACTATGGAGAAAAGAAGTTCTGAATTCATGCAAAAGAATTCTGTGACTGCTACATCTTAATTTAAAAATACAGGCTGCTTTCAATAATCATGATTATGATTTTTTCCCAGAGTGCCCACTTCTTTCACATAGCCAATATCTCAGCCACAACAAAATATATGAATGGCCTGCTGTCTACCCCTGAATATGTTTGTTTAGAAATATCAAAGAGAATTTTTTTATCATAGAACTAAAATTATTTTCTCTAGCAAGACACCTCAAGTGGGATCAAATTCCAATTTCAGTGGGATTTTAAGTTGTCCAGTTTTTCTCTCAGTCTGATTGATCTTACATGATAAAAGCCTACCAGTTGCACAACAGTCAATGAGAAACTGAGATTATCTGGGAGTTCATCAGAATTTCAAAATATCAGAGATGTACAAGCCACGATCACGTATCAAGTCGCAAACACTTTGATTTAGGATTGATTCTGAAAAATGCCTTTAACTCAAAATCTGGTCTTTAATCTGCCACAGTCTTCTGCATAGCCAAGACATTCTAAAAATAGATGCAAGTGCATAAATTGATGTTCTGCATTTCCAGCAGACAAGCAATCATGTAAATTTACAAATTACTTCATATGCGATTGTGTTTATCCTGAAGATTTTATACTCAAAATATAACCTTATTTAATCAATTCTTTTTATATTACAGAGACCTTTTCTATAGTGGGATAGGTAATTGCTGGATTTATGATAGTGTAATGGTTTATCAAGAAAATTCTCAGCAGAAAATGCATTAGTGATAGTTATTACCAATGCACGTTGGCTGAATTCCACTCCAAGTACCATCTGCTTGACAAAATCTTCTTGAAGAGCCTATCAGAATAAAAGGAGGCCTGCACTGAAAGCTAACTTCAGATCTGTAGGTGAAACTTTTTCCATTGAGGCGTCCTTCTGCTGGAGTACCAGGATCACCACAAAACACAGCTGATACATAAAAATGAAAAGAAAATAAAAGGTATTAAAAATTGCACATGCTTTAACCTGAAGTATTCTACATTTTTTATGTGCAAGGCAGGCATACTGGATATGAGTGCAAACATTCATTTGTCTGTGTAGGACTTTAGATCTCCTAAATTCTTGAAAGCAATTTAAAATTAATTGTCACTGCTATTGAGAGCATGAAACTTTAGCTGGAAAAATAGACCTTTTAATTGAGACACTTAAATGTTGATTAGATTTGGATGAAAATATAATCCCAAAGTAGACAACGCTATATTGTAATGCTTGAAAATAAAACCATTTTTCACATCTGACACCGTCAGATGGCTGGAAATTTTTGCTCTAATTAGATAAAAGGAAAAATGTTTATCAGGGTCCTAAGAAGATTTCAAAAAGTTGAGTTGACAGATTTAGAAAATGCTGAAAAACAAATACAAGCAAGATATGAGGGTATGTAGTCACCTTCAGAAAGAAAAAAATGCTTAGAAAGGCTTTGAGCTATGAGCTTAAGGGTTTTCACCTGTTAATGGAAATGGAAACAGGGAAGAAAGAAAGGAAAAGCATAAGGGGATATTTCAGTCATGCTCACCACAATTCAGAACATCCAAGAGGTTTACCAGTAAGGCAAATGGTGATGGGTCCAATCACATAACAAGAGATGGAGGTGATGTTTGGGGAAAGGAAGAAGACTGTGATCTTTAATGGGCACAGTCACTCAAATTTCATAACTAGGTAAGCTTTTTGGTACAAGGAAGGAGAATCCTGCAGTAATTCATGTATTACCTGATGTAGCTGAGTCCTTTTTAAATTGTGAATCTGTGGCTGCAGCCCAAGACCACTATAGCTTTGGTGAAGCCCAACACAAGTGTAACTTACGCAAGCATTGTGGGATGTCTCCCCGCCAAACTCCTCGGCCCTCGCAGGAGAGGATGGCTGTGTTGGACAGCTGGTAGCCTTCTGCACAGCTGTAACTCACACTCGCACCCCAGCGAAAGTCAGAGCCTTCCACCTTCCCATACTGCACTGTTGGAGGGGGGCCACAAGTAATGGCTGTGTCAGAAAAGAAAAGTCATGATTTCAAGTATTCATAGGGTTCAGGAATGTAGTACACACTCATACATTTGAATCTAAAAAAGCTGCCTCAGGCTAATGTTCCAACAGAGCATACCTGTGTTGACAAAGCAGCCTGTAATAAACAGAAAACTAATTTAAATACAAAAAAAAAAAAGTTCTAGATTTTGGAAGTCCCTGAGTGCTAGTTTGCTAGAAGCCTGAAGAATACATAGCTTACCTAGTTTTATATTTTTCCCTACATATTCTTTACTGACTGTTTTTGCAACAGGTTACTAAGTTAGGTAAATATTTTCAGTAAGCATTATTTCTTTCAATAAATAAGTTTTATGATTCCAAATTTCTAAATATTGGCATTTTCTTTTAAACTCCTTTTGCAGCCCTATTTAATATGACTGTTCATTCACCTTCTCATTTTCTAAGGCTTTCCACAAACAGTGATAATTAACTTTATTGGTAATTAGGGGCTAAGAAATTATTCTGATGTTTTCCAGCTTCTGATAAGAGTGCCCAAAATGATGAAATCTGGAATGTCCAAGTTTACATTTCCATATAATTTCTTTTAACAAAGAGCACAACCATCAAATCACTCAGCCAGTAATTTTCGCAACAGGAAATGCAGTCAGTTGAATACGTATGCCAAAATTTAATTAGTAGGTTAGACTTCGACATCACAGTGAAATGGTGCTAGGTGAGTTGGCAATGTAGGCCTTTTATAAGCAGAAGATGCCATAGGCTGTTAAATTTACTCCCTGGGCTGCTGAAGTGGTGTTAACAATTTTCACCAGGCAGCCTTATTTGTCTTTCAGCCTCATCTCCACTATGACCTTCCTGCTAGCACTTGTAATTAGCTATTTGTGAAGCATATTTTTGGCTGTTTATGATAACTACACTACTGCAACAAGGGAATCTTTTACGGAAAGCTTGGTTTGCAGAATCCTGTTAGAGACTTTTGTCCATCTAATCCAAGAGAAATGGGCCCAAAAAGGAAAATGGGTGCTTCATTCACATTTTTTTAAGCTGAGCACTCTGACAATCTTCATTGCAGAGTGATTTAGTTCTACTTTAGTCAAAAATGTCACTATTTTGACTACTATTCTACCACAGCATATGTGCAAAATAAACACAAATTCTACACAAATACTTATTTAAATGTTTTAGTTGCATTTGGAACGGTATTTGCTCCACAAAACATATTTATTTTATTTTTTTTTAAGTAAATAAAGACACTGGTTAGTGAATATCACATACATGTCTAAACAGTACTTGCAAACCATTTAAATTGAAAAGCTCACCTTTGCAGACTGGTTTACTCTGGTTCCAAGTGCTGTCTTTCACACAACGCATGGTAGATGAACTTGCAGGCTCCATCAGATATCCTGGATTGCATTGATAGCTGACAGTCTTATTAAATGTAAAATCATTTCCAAACTGAATGCCATTTGCTAATGCACCTGGATCTCCACAGTTAATCACTAAAAAAAAAAGGAATTTTTTAAATGAACATGTAACAAAACATAAAACCTTGCATATCTAATGTCCTTTCTTTTAGTGTACAGTACATGAAAGATTCTGTTTCTGTCAAGAAAACTTATCTTTCTGAGGAATTTCAATAGCAAATTTTTTTTTTCCTTTAACACAGTAGCCTCAGCTGACATGCTGTACAACTACTGCAGGCTGTTATGCTGATGGTAGTTTTGTCAGGACTTTTTTTCCTTCGTGCTGAGATCTTTGTCACATTCAGCCTGAAGTTGATGGTGCAATGCAGTTCCAGCAGAGTTATGAAATTCTTCTTTCCCCCCTTTTTTATATTTCTTTTCTTTGGGTGTGTGTGTGTAATACTACTGATGTACTGTGAGCCTGGCCTTGCAACTGAGGCCACTAGCCCTGCTTGCCTTGTAGCACTCCTCTGATCCCTGCTCCCCTTCCCTGATGGAATTGCCCAGTCTTTCTGCTCCCTGATTCTTGGTCCTGAGTACAAAAGTATTGATCAATTCTGACTCATTTGGCTTACAATAAAAACTGGTGCAATGATGTATCCAATTATACAAATTTTAATTTTGAACTACCAGAACTTCCTCATCTAAACATAAACCACAAGGGAAAAAAAGGAAATCAATACTAAAGGAAACTCTAGAGGAACAGCTAAATTAAACATTATTCTAAAAAATATTTATATGATCAAATTGACATTTCTGAGATAAGCAACTACAACAAAGTTACCAATATCGCCATCTTAATAAGATAGTTCTGGAAGCATTTAGCATGTATTATAAGGGCATATACCTTTAGATATATAAAAATATTCATGTATTACAAGACAGGTGAATGTGGAAAAATGTGTTGTTTTGTCTATCAGAACATTCATTTTCAGTAGGAAGGCTGGAGGACTTACTACATAAAAGCTTTAGGGGAGGAAAATTTCTTTCTGACCTGTGCAGTCTGGAGCAGTGCCAGTCCATGTCCCATTAGCAGTACAGTGTCTAGTAGTTAGCCCTGATGTTTTGTAACCTTCCCAGCAGGCATAAATGACTGAGCTGGAGAATAATATTCCATCAGTGTATATTATCATACCATTTGCTGGTGTGCCAGGGTTCCCACAAGATACAGCTGCAAAGAAGAGAATTTTTAAGAAAGGGGAAAAAAAAAAGAAAAAAGAAAAGTATTTCAGTGATAGGTGGCTCACTGAGATGAAAAAGAAGGAAAATAACAACTTAGTTAACAGCTCATCTTTTAAAATACCTCTAGCAAGTTTTACTGAAAACATATTTAAGAGGTATATTCTTGAATTAACACTTTATTTCTCTTTGTTAGTATTATTACTTGCATTTGTTTGGTTTCCCCCCCCCCCCCTTTTTTTTTTTTTTGATTCCTGATTCAGATAGTTTGTCCTTTTTGTTGTACTCCACCCAATACAGTCACTGGAGCAAATAAAGCTCATTCAGGACTTTCTGACAGAGCTGTATCTCAGTTTTGCCTTTTGGCACATTTCTCTATTCTCTTCTGTCTTCTGGTATCTCCTCTTTCAATTGTAAAAATGCATAAATAATAAATTGTGATCTTGCTAATTTATTTTTTGAATCAAGAAAAGAACAGGCATTCTGTATGGGCCTCCATATCTTTTGGACATCTGTTTCAACCCTTTAAGGCAATACTTGTGTTTCAGCTTTATATGTCTGAGATTTGACAGTGGCTTACCTTGATTACTTTGATTACATGTTGGGGTTTTTTGAAAGGTGAGGTTTTGGGTTTGTTTGTTTTGTTTTTTTTGGTTTTTTTTTTCTCAGAGGATCAACCAATCATTAAAAGAATTTGGAGTTTTGTTTTGAATTTTCCTAACAACTTTTCTAGCAACTCCCATCTTTTAAGACCCCTACCTAGACTAATGCATCAACCTCATGCAAGAAAGACTTGGATCTGCTGCATGTGCACCCGCTGGAAGGCACCCAGCATAATAGTTATAATCTAATAATTAAAATGTAACATTTTAGATTTTATGATTAAAACAAACATAATTTGCCAATGAAAAATTAGTGTACCCTTTATGTTTGGAATAATACCTTAATGCTTTTTTAAGATCAATTTTTAAGTACAAAACTTTCAAATAGGAAAGAGAAAAATTCAATAGGTTGGAACTTGAACTTGCAGGAATGAAAAGGTATTTTCCTCCTAATCTCATCCTTACTTAGATTAAACATGAAGGACTATAGAAAAATGGGGGGGAAAGAGGCTTTTCTATTTTCTTTTTTTTTTTCTGAAAAGAGAAGGTTGAAGCAAACACTATGAAGAAAGGGGGGAAAAGCAACATTTCAAACACTGATAATTGCCACTGACTTCTGGTGGCCTACTGTACTTAATGTCTTCATCTAAGGAAAGAGGAAAGGATACTGTGATACTTCAATTTTCTGCTGAAAATACTGATTCAAACACTGATCCTGTGCCCACTGCCATTTTTATACAGTTATGATGATATCTGCAATGACAGAGGATTATTCTGTGCTGAAGAATACTGCAAAAGAAAAATTGTTCTCAGGATAAAACGTGTAGGTGAAAAAAAATTGCTACAAATATTTTGTCCTAGCTTCCATTTTATAATTTAGTTTAGGAGACAACAGATACTACAGAATCCATCAACTCTGAATTAGATAGAGTAACTTTTCAAACATTCTCAGAATATGAGAATTCACTATAAAATTGCATATAAATTCTTCTATTACTGCATTCCAATTTCAACTGCACAAAAACCATCAAAATTCTCTATTATTTTTCTTATCTTATTTTAAAATGTGTTTTTCAGAAATATTCTTTGTTGCATTTTGTCTGAAAGAGGCAGTATAAAAATATCTCATTAGAAATTAGTCTAACTTCTGTAGAGAAATATGTATTAATTTATACTTCATTTACATATTCATTTATGCAAATTTATTTTATCATTTATTCAGTCCTTGATGCATAGATAGTACATAGAAAGAGAAGATAGAACTATTATATTGTTACCAAACAGATGACAGATTTATATATCACTCCATTTTCATATCTTCAATCAAAAGCATTTGTTTAATCTTACATTTAACTCAAGTATCTATTATTTTTTTTCAGACAAATTATTTTTTAACTAAAATTATTTTCTCACAAACTTCTTATAAATATATATTCCAAAAATTTAGCAGTTTGGATTTAAGTTTTCAAGCAAAACATGAACTGCTTGTAAACTTTTTTAATATCACTATTATTCTGCAGAATGTTATGAAAGCACATTTCTGCCTAACAAAGTTTTCCAATCAAAGAATAAAAAGTCATTAGTAAGTGTTTCAATAGTCAAAATGCCAATGAGTAAATACCTACCTTCACAGACAGGCTGTGTACCTGACCAGGAGCCATTGAGCAAGCACGTTCTCTCTGCAGAGCCTCGCAGCTGATAACCCATTTCACATGAGAAACGTAGCAGACTTTTTGTTTTGAACTCATCCCCTAGTCTAGAGCCGTGAGCTGGTACTCCTGGATCATCACAAAAACCAGGATTATTTCCTGTAAAACACAGCAGAGCGAAGTTATTGCCAGGGACATTACATGCAAATGTACTGGCAGTGAAACTACTCTCTTGTGAATAGTGCCACTGCACTGTTTATATTACAGTCAATCCTTTTCTGTGGTATTATGGTATGAAACTAAAGCCAAAGATGAAAATATATATCTTTTTACTCTGCTTCTTATCTCAGACAAACACAGGCTTAAACCCGGAATGTGATAAAAATAAAAGCTAAAAGATAATTGAGAACACAGGAAACTGCTGTCCTTTTTTGTCAGTTCAAGAAATCTGTTGCTTTTTGGCATAAATGGTATTTTCTACAAATTATATTTAATTGTTTAATTTGTAGTGGTATCTTCTAATAACAAGAATTAAATAATAGCAAGAGTGAGGAGAACCATATTCAAATTTTTAGGAAATGCATTTGAAATACATATATCTACAGAAAATACTCCTGCCCCTCTGCATCTGTCAAGAATGAAAATATCTCATAATTATCATTAACCTCTAAATTTCTATGCAAATTTTGGTTACAAATTTAGAAGAGAAAGAACGTGTTGCAAGACAGCTCTCAAAGATGTCATCAAAGGTCTGATGAATCAGTTAAGTGCTTTCTCACACAAAGTGTCTGTTTCAGGAGATACTACTACAAGATGGTTAAAGAAGCATGGTCTCAGTATCCACAATTTATTATAAATTTTGTTATTCAATTGTGTATCTCCTAAATCCTTCTGAATCTACATTGCAGTTCACAGTACAATATCCTTTGTTCTCCACTTTTGAATTATATATCTAAACCCAAATTCTATTGAAATTATAGGTTTTGATTTTGGGCTTTGATTTTATTTTTGTAGTTTTTTCTTTGTTTTTGTTTTTGGTTTTTTTTCACCAAATATGTGTAAATACTTTAATAGTTTGAATTCTGTATAATCTTACATGGATTTTTCTTCATAGGAACTCCTCTTTTATAAAGGACAAAATTCTAAACATAGAAAAAAAAGTACCATATATTTGAGAAAACTCAAATAATTCATTTAGAAAATAAAATTTTCTAATGTCAGAAAGCATGACTATGCGTACATCATAAGGTTTTAATTATAGCAAGTACGAGTGGATACAAACTATGATTTCACATAAAAGGAGGCCAAGATAGCTCCTGAATTCAAGGCTAACTTGTGTGCTTTGATTGTGTTCACTGTGTATAGTGCTGTGTTCTTCTAGAATAGATTGCTCTTGTCATCCTGCCCTACAGCACTTGGACCTAGATTTCCTGGTATAAACACAGGCTTGCAAACAGTGTGAGTGTCTTAAGTCAGCTGGGATATTCTGTTCCTCCGTGTACAGTAAAACTCTCTCAAAAACACTGTGGCTGCTTCTAACTGACGAGAATGATCTCCAGCACAAACTTGTGAAGTGCCTGAGCATTCTTTGATGGACTGCCCGGTGTGATGGGTAAAACCTATTCTGGGGACAACTGAAAGAGTGGAGCAGTCTCAGGGATCCAGCACTGACATCCATGACCTATGCCCTGGCACTGCTAAAGCAGAGTCCAGATGTGGCCTCTGGATACTGTCTACTTCCTCTTACTCTAAGACATTATTAATTCACTGACATTTCTGTCTGCTTAAAATGTGTGAAATAACATGAGGACTGTGGCATCTTATGGCATGAAACAGATATATCACATATGCTGTGGCTTGTGAACGCAAAGGGATTTTTCAGGGCAGAATGATCCATGATTCTGAAAATTTGATGATGTCTCAGTTGCTTTGGGATTTTGCTGAGGGAATTATGCCAGATAAATGACTGTATTTTTTTTTTTTTTTCTTGAACATACCTAGTTTTGACTTGGAGAAAATTTAAACTGGGACATGAACATTTATAGTCAAAGGGTATAGAGAAAGGCAGTTATTATGAAGGTCTAGGTCCCTTTTTATTTAGCAGTGTAGAAGACTCAGTATCCATTATTGAAAAATGAGTGAATCATTTAAAAAAATGTCAACTATCTAATTTCATGAGATACAAAAGTCCATCATTGCTACAGATCCCAGGTGACAGCAAATCCTGAGACCATATTTATACCATCATAGAACCCTCGGGCATTCAAACATATATTAATATATAACAAAGAAATAAATCCCATTCAGAAAGAGACTACAAGTTTTAAACATTATATTTGGACTTTTTTTCATATCCCCAAAGTATAAAACCAATTAGAGTTCTCAGTCATCCTGGGCACAATCACTCTTTCACTGACATTATGACAACGAATTATTCATATTGGATTTTGATGGATTAATCCCCTGAATAGCTAATTTGGAAAGTGTAGTTCTTTTTACAATTATAAATACCTTAGAGAAATGAGACACCTTTTTAAGGGTTTTTTTTTTGCTTTTTTGGGGGGGAAGGTTGAGGGGGGAGTGTTTCTTTGTTTGTTTTTCTTTTTTTAATTGATCTAGCAGAGATAGATTTTCATTTTCCTAGACAATCATCTTACTCTCAAGATGGTGACACATTGTGGTCAAAACTAGAAAATTGAATTCTGCATTAATAACAATATTTTAGTTACACTAGACTTATTTTCCCCACTGTAAGACATGGGTATAGTGCTGTTTAATGTTTTCAAAATCTAAGAATTTATAAAAATACTGTCATATTCATGACTGATATCTGAAGAGTCTCAATTAATAGCAATTACTATTTCCCCCCACTGACATGAGATTTTTTCTTCTGGTGAGAAATGTTGGATAACAGCACTAAATTTTTATCCAACTATTCAAGTCTTGGTGCAATTTCAAATCTGGGATATTGTGCTCGATAAAAAGGTGAAAGTGACATAAATGTGAGCCTAAGAGAAGCAAGAATAGATTTTTTGTTGTGCAGTGATCCGTTTCAGGTCTGGGCATAGAGACCATGATGGCAGTGAGATCTAGCAGTGTGAGAAGAATCTAAGCTATTTCCTCCTTGAGCAGCAGAGAACAGAAAAGAAACAGCAGTGATTTAAATTCACTTCCTTCTCTCAGTATTTCAAAAACTGCCCAGCATCCTTTCAGAATCAGCTCATAAATGAACCATTTTAAATGAACTCTTATTCATGGCTTCTTTCAAAGTACTGAAAATAATTCAAAGTACCTTAAACCTATTTAAATTAGGTCAAATCTGAATTGAACCACAGTGAATCACATCAGCCCAACAGTGGGCATGTCCAATAGTGCAAGGAAAGTTATAAGATTGGATAACGGCAATTATGAACAATTTTTCACTAGGAAATTTTCTTCCTAAACCATTTAGGTATTTGTTTTTTATATACCAAAGTGTGTATACCTGCTTCCCTTACAAAAGCTATCAATATGCTGTGGGTGTCCTTAAGAGCCAATCCTTGCCTGAACACTTCACTTCAACAAAACTGTGTGATGTTTTATGGCTTCATCTAGATTTGCATAATCTAGGGAAGAACAAACTGTTCCTGCACTTCCTGACCAAGAACATGTCAGACATTTATGGTGTTTGCACATTGTGACAATAATAAAGTATATTTCTGCAAGAAAGAAGAGGAGGGCAATGTTCAAAGCTTACCTTAATACCTTTGCTGTGGAGTTTCTTAATCAAAATTTTCTGATTTAACAACCTTTGTCTACACAAAACAGTGTCCATAAAAATATAATGTAATGCAATAAGCAAAACTTGACCAAGTTTGAAGTACTGTTTTGCTGCATCTTCTATACACTACAGTATACAACTAGACCATCTGGCTGAGGAGTGAAGTCGTGAAGTAATGGCAAAGAGAATGAGACAATTATGATAATATTTCAGTAAATGGATGTGATACAGTGGAGAGGCTATTTGTGAAATTAAAATACAACTGGAAAAGAAACAAAATTTGGCTAAAAAAAAAGTGTGAGAATAGCCTTACTCATATGACAAGATGACATTCAGATAATGGTTGGTACAAGTACCTGAACAGTGAGGGAGAATCCCACTCCAGTGACTATCTTCTTGGCACTCCCTCGTAGAATTTCCTATGAGCCTTCGACCCGCTATGCAAGAATAGTGAATTATGGAGCCATATGTAAACTTGTCTCCTGAAAGAACTGCATTTGCAGGTACCCCAGGATGTCCACAAGAAATGGCTAAGAAAGGAAAGAGCACAACATACAAGATGTTTTCATAGCACAGAAAAAATCTCTTATAACCTTTAAACACAAGGCTGGTTCCACAAAATATATATGTCTGTCTAGATTTCAGCTCTTACATAGCTTCAGTTTTCTTGTTGCTAGAGATGATCTACTGGTTGTTTGTAAGAATAAATACAAAACTATGTACAAAACTAACCTACCAATTTAGCTTTTCTCTAAAAACATATAGCTTTCTTTCCTCATTCATTTCTGTTCTTGATCCTTCCAAAAAATAATACACCTTATTTTGGTTAGAAATAAGAAGGATGACACTAAAAAAGGTTATTGTTGTAATGTGTTTATATATTGCAGATATGATAATGTAAGTAGCTTTATCATGTCTTTAACTAGATGCATTTTAAGCAGCATAGTGAAATAAAATATTTATTCTGTTAAATTATGATAGTAACATGATGAACTAGAGTGAGCAAGAGGATAATTTTATAATTTTAATCATACTTATTTTTCTAAGATACAAGAAGTAAGGAACATGCTTTCACTACTAAATATATATAAATACGAATATTAAAAAAATGCAGCTATTTTCTATTTAAAATGGTGTATTTTCCCTGATTACTTTAATACTGAAAAGTGAATAAACCCACTTTTTAAGGTTATAGCTCTTATTGACAAACAAGGAAAGCATAGATTGTTGTAAAAAACAAAATAAAACTGCTTGGGTCATGGGAATATTTGGTACATAGCAGTATGAAAAGCATAATAAAGAAATAAATTAACCAACCTACTGACATTTATTGCTCAGGTATATAAATGTAAATCCATGAAATAAATAATTTTAGTAAAATATCACAATTTTGTAAAGCAAAAATTTTAAAATAATCAGATGTTTTTCAAAATAAATTATACCTTAATTTCCTTTACTATTTCCTATGATTGCATTGCAAATAAGAAATCATGTCAGCAAATTAATAGTGTTAAGAGAAGGAAAATATCTCAATGGAAATTAAACTCAGGCAAACTGTTATTTTGTAAAGATATTAAGTTTACTGATTATAGGAAACACCAGAAGAAGTCCTCCCTCTCTGAGGAGAAAGTGGTGGAGGAAACACGATGTTATGAAAAGACCCTCTTGAGCCAAATTTTTCTACACAACATTTCACAGACTTGTTCTCACATACACTACGAGTCTGAAAAAAAATATAAGTATCTGATACAAGCATTAAAGATCTTAGACTATCATTCTAAATTATGACAAATAAATAATAATTTTAGATTTCCCTAGCTGTTTCCAGATACCTAAAAAATTCGCCAATAGGGTTAATTAATGTTAACTTTTTGTCCTTCGAAATAATCATTCCACAGTTCCTTAGAAACACACTTTTAATAATGACAAGTTGCATGATATCTTGTCTTAATGTTTTCTTACTGAGATGTACAATTTGCAATATATTGATCTTAAAACTCACATTGTTCCTAAATAGATGGCTACACATTCTTTTTTTCTATCATGATTTAAAATCATGCACAACCCTTTAATGCTAATCCAGCTGAATGGATACTTACACAAACACTTTGGTAATGATCTATCCCACAATCCATTAGCTTTGCAGGTCAGTGCAGATGAGCCCAAGAGATAGAATCCCTTCTTGCAATGGTATGCTACGCTTGTCCCGTATTTGAAACTTTCAGGATAATTCTGCTGCCCGTGACGAATTGCATTCTCCACGAAGCCAGGATCAGAGCAGTTCACCACTGTAAGACAAACAGGATTCATTGCTGATGCATAGCAGCAACATCATAAGTGGAGCAATGACTTTCATTACTTCGCTGGCAGCTCGTGGTTCATCGGGGGTTCCTTTGTATGTTTTATTTGACATTAATATCAGAAATGTTTACTCCTAGGTAAGAGCCTAGATCTTTTTGCTTTGAACGTAATACTGCAATTTTACTCCAGTTCTCGTAGTAGTCTTGGACAAGATAGATAGTATCAATTATACAAGTGGTTCAAAGATAAAAGAAATCGGAGGAATTTTTTATCGTTCCTTTGGTAGGCTCAGTTTGGTCTTCTACGTAATTTTTATGGGAAGGAACAGTATATAGTTTATATAACACTGACATTTTCTGTTTCTAATTTCCTCTAATGAGGAAAAATTGCTTCAAATATTAAGAAGGACATTTTTCTGCTATTAATGTGTAGAACAGGAAAAGGAATACAATGAAAAATCAAGTACTTGGTAGGGGAGCAGAATGAGGGCTAGCATCAAAAACTGAAGTAATTTTTTCAGATAGTTGTTAAAAACCTAAAAAATGATGGGTTTTTTCATGGCTGTTTAGTTTTTATATAAAGTATAGCTACCATCCCTACTCCTTCATTTTATACTTTGTAGTGACTGCAGAATCACAGAATCACTTTACAGTTTGGGTTGGAAGGGGCTTTTGCAAACACCCAATTTTGCTGTCTGTTAATCTGAAAACTATGAGAAAAGTTACAAATTCCTACTCCACCCCTACCATATTCATTCTAAAGATAACAGTATAAATAAACTAAAAAAAAAAACATATTAAAAATATTAGTATGATCATAAATTAAAGCTGATCAAAGAACCACAAAAATCTACCTTTCAAGTATGTCATCTAGTTCAAATCAATTTTCACGAAAAAGAAACCAGTGGAGAAGTATATAGATAAGATTATAATTTTAGAGGTAAGATATACATATCCCTAATGGACTGATTTTTACTCGTGAACAACTTTTATTCAAAAACTTAAGTTTTATCACACATAGAATTTAAATTTGCTGATTAGATAATACACTAGAACATGGCAGCTTGTGCAAATATTAATTCATCGAAGGGACATTTCATTCAAACAGCTAAAAAGTATTGGGATTTTAGAAAAATAATAACATCCTAGAATTTAATTTGGAGCAAAATCCAGCTACAATTTATTTATCTTTACCTTTTAAAAGTGCTCATAATTTTAACCTTACAATTCTAAACAAACATATAGGTCTAAAGAATGTCCTATATGAATCTTTGCTTCATAAAAATTATTTTAGAAGTAATATTTGGGGAAAAGAACTCTTTTTGACATAAAGAAACCCACTTTCTATCTACCAATTTTTAGTAAAAACACTGGCAATACAATTAGATAGAAAGGTCAAATATATTTTAAGATATTAGGTATTGCAATGATGCGCACAAAGCATTAGAAAGGTATTCTGTAGAATGATCATATTTAATGAAAGAGACCCTTTTTTTTGTTCCTGAGCAGTAGTAAAACTTTAGTCTCCTAATTGAAAATATTCCTGTCTGTTTTATGACAAATCCTATGAAATAATTCACCAGAGAAGTTACATTCAGCTTACATCATAATAGTTTAGCTTATACTACATACTAAAAACTTTTATTTAAACATAGCGCTATAATCATTACACTTTATACAAAAATCAGATATATGTAAATTAATAAACTTGTGTTTACATGATATTTCATTGGCAGAAACAAATACTTCTTTGTTTCTTGACTTTTTTTCCTATCCCATAAGACAGGGAAAAAATATAAAGTCCTAATATCTCACTGTCCTTTGAAAGCTGTGAAAAAATTTGGATGTGAAGGTCTGTGTCCCTGTATTTGCTTTGAAGAACTCTGAAAATTCTTTATTCTGGGATCTCTATGTAAGAGTATTATCAAGAGAAAATGCTTTATGCTTTTTACATGATACATTCTTTGTTACTGGTTTTTTTTTTTTTCCCCCTCAGGCAAACTGTTATTTTGTAAAGATATTAAGTTTAATCTTTGCCAGCTAAGTCTAATTCTTGCACTGGCAATAAAACTATCATTGTAGAACAGTGACACATGTGAAAGTCTGTAAAATGTACAGTCCACTGACAAGAAGCCTTACCAAAGCATTAAGCTAGAGTTGAACGAGCTCTGTACTCACAGTGCAATCCCTTCTTACAGAAAGTAGCACAGTTCCCAGAAGCAGCACATGCTGCATCCCAATTAACCCTGTTTCCTAGGCAATTAGACACGGTGTAGTGCTGGGTAGATGCTGCTGTAAAGTTACTGCTTTTGGAACTAGCCTGCATCCTCTGCATAGTTACCAGTGGCCCTGTACAAACACATCCTTAAACTCAATTTTTCCACATTAATGGATATACATTCCTGAGCATTTGAATACACATCTGTATCAATGTGAATTAAAGAAAGCCAGCACTTGTTTTCTAGCAGGAGACCAGTGGATAGTGGCACAGTCTATGCCATTGTGCTCTGCTACTCTCCAGGTGAATTTCTCTGAACTGCTCATGAAGACTGATCCTCCTGTCCATACTAACCCCTGAGCCATGCTCCAAACAATTCCTGTGAATATGCCACTTGGTTCAAATGAAATATCATCTACATAAGTAGAAGCAATTCAGCTCCCATGCCAGGCACTGTTTAATTTAAAAATACAGATAAATTTAATTTCAAACACAGAAGTTTATACTTCAAAATCTTTCTATTTAGCTAAAACTTTTTTTTTATGGTAATTTTATTCCCAGCCTCACAATTACACAATACCACTATCATGATCCATCATATCAAAAACTGATATTCAGGGTTGTATGGAATATTTATACTGGTAGAGAACAGAATTCAGGTCTATATCCATCTTGTACTCAGTACACCATTTTGCAATGAAGCTGCATATCAGAAAGTAACTATGGCAAAATAACACTTTTCCATTCCACTAATACCTACCTGTTTTAGCATCTACACTTTCAAGAGCAGCTCTTCCCTTAAATGTCAGATAAAAAAGGATGGAATTGTGCTTTTTGGCTGTAATAATGTATGTAAAATACTACGGAAAAATAATAATTACACTCCTCTGCCAATAGTCCAAAGGTGAATTAATATCAGTTTATCAATATATCAATCATATTTAAATTTTTTTTGTATTAGAAATTTTATCCTGGTAGAAATAGTACTCCGATCTGTACTCACAGAGATCCACAGTACAGGTGTATGTTTAGTAGCCTGCATTTAATATCATCCAAATTTGTTTAGCTCAGGATTGTAGCACTAAAAGCTGAGTGCTACACAGCTTAAATACTACATACAATTTTACAGTAAAATTTCATTAGTGAATACACAAAACTGGTGGAAATTTGCATGAGGACACATAATACTGAATTTTTCCCAAGCTATAGAACAAGATTCATACTATTTGTCAGATTAAGTTTCATATGATATTAAAAGACTCTTCCTCCATGCAATCTATACATTTAGTTTATTTTCTGATGGGATTTTTGGGTGGTTTTGTGTGTTGATTTTAGGGGGTTTTTTATTTGTTTGTTTTGGGGTTTTTGTTTGTTTGTTTGGTTTGGTTGGGGATTTTGTTGCTGTTGTGTTTATTCTTTCTGGGAATGAAGTTGCAGGTGCTCTGGTATTCTCTTTGAGGGAATGGGAAGGACAGTAGGAGACTACAGGCACAAATCTTTAAAGGAAAGTGCCTTCCAGAGGAAAAATGTAGGCAACTTGTCATGGCTTCATAGACTGACTACCAGTCCAAAGAAATCTCATTTGGGAGTTGTGGGAGCTCCACAATATCAGAAAGTACTATTTTTTAAACTATAATATTGAATGTTTATTGTATTTGTAGATCAAAGTGATAACCACTGAAATACTGCATAGATAAAAAATTGTGTAAAGCGAAAAGCAGTTAAATAAACAGTAAAATGCCATTTTAGAATTCGTTCAAAAGAAAAAACAAAAAGTGTTTTTTTTTCCACTGCAATTTAGAGAAAATAATTGCAATTGAACTCTTATATGCACTAGATAAGTTGAAAGTAATAGTTCAAATTATTTCAATTTTAATATCAGAATATTCTATTGAAACAAAAGAAAAATCTGATGCATGTTGCAAAATTCTTGCATTTATTGAAGGTTTTGTACATTCATGATGCAATTATTTTCAAATATACTTCTCATCCTATGGATTACTCAATTCTTTTCTAGGTTTAATTTTTAACAAGCATTCAAAAGAGCAGTACCTTCTTTACTGAAGCTGAGGTTAAAACAAAATATAATATAAATCAAAACAAAATCAAATATAACCGTTTAAAATTAAATATTTTATTTAACAGGTAATTGTGTCAAGTTAGGTTATGGAAAGTCAGTATTAGAAATTAAAAGGAACTTTGTTTCATGAAGATATGCTGGCCCAAAGCTACCCAAAAGCAATTCTAACAGAACAATTTCTGCAAGTCAATAGGCAGAACAGAAAAACCTGATTCTCCATGCAGACCAGAAATATGGAATTATCAAGGAATATATTGCAGTCCCAAAGTATCAATTTGTCTGTGTGAGACAGAGTTTTCACTTCAGTACCAGTACTATCTATTTAGACAGCTCAGTGATGAATGAAATCTAAAACAGGCACCAAATGCATAATTTAAGCATGTGCTCTGTGAAGGAAATTGTTTCATCATACATGAAGTCTTATCAAATGATTATGCAAGAAAACACGATCCCTCACGTTAAAAAGTAACCACAATTATGCCTGCAGTGCCACTTAAGATCACCTATCAATTTTTAAATATATACACACAGTGCTGTTGCTAAGAAGGGCTGCAGCAAGGAGTACTTTAGAAAAGAATTTGAGTTGGCTGGCAGACCTAAGGCAGTATTTTCCCCAGTTGCCTTTCTCCCTGGGGACTCAATTGTAAATCACAGTGAGAGCAGATGGAGATTGCTTTCTCTCAATGACCCCTGTCAAGGGTTGCCCGGGAAATGAATTCTGTCAGTCTTGGTTTAGTCTTCTGAGAAAAGTTGGAGAATACTCCAAGTCTGCCCTCATAACTTTGGAACCTCACACTGAGTAGATTCAAACCCTTGAGGACAAAGAAGTTAAAAGACCATGTCAGAGTCCTCTAGGGCAGCTTTCTGTTAAAAAGTTGAATGATCATTAAAAAGTACATAATTCAGAGTATTTCATTTCTTCTTCTCACTCTCTTTTTCTTTTTTTCCTTGACAGAAACAATCTTAAGCTCATTTCATAAACCTCCATATCTGATCAACAGTATTTTAAACCTTTTTATGTGAAAAGTATTACATTAATGTTGGTATTAGAATATGTTTAGGGACTGACACTCTAGAGTGAATAAAGAGTAGAGAATTCACTCTGATTTTATGACAAGTATTTTAAAATATCTATAAAAAGAAAGAGAAAACTTCTTGTGAAAGCATGATGACAAAATTGCCAGAAAATGGAATTTTAGTAAAGGTCAATGCAAAGCCAACAACAAACAAGAAAGAAAACTTCTCAGATTTTGCCAGGTATTACAATAGCAAATTTACCAGAAAGATAAAGTACTTACCTATTACTTTTCTCTAGTGTTCTCTGTAAACAAATTCATTGTTTGGGCATCTATGTATAAGTAGCATTAACAATAGCTTTTGTCAGACTAGAACAAACTCCAGGGTTATGACTTAAAAGTCTTTTTCTTCAGATTCTTTTAATCTGAATATTATTTTTCACCTGGATGAGGAACTCTTCAGTTGCCTCAAAAGATGTTTCCACTACTTTTTGAAATGTTTTTGCCTGATCTCCAGGCTGTTTTCACTCCAGAGAGGGGCTTCTCTGCTAGATCAGGTAAAATCTCAGACACCATATGGCATCTCCCATGGCACCTCACCTGCTTATTTAGGACACTTAGTCAAGTGCCAGTTATCCTTCTGAAGAATATCAACTTGTTACCAATATGAACAGATTAGGTACATCTGACATTTAGGTATAAAAAAGCTTATACAAATCCTTGACTCCACCATAGATGGGAAACTGCTTAAATTCAGAACTGCTTTATCTTTGGATGAGACGAATTGGTCACCAGTCTCAGTCTCTCGCATCTTTCTATCAACTGCCATCAGAAAGATTATTTTTCTTGTCAGTGAGGAGTGGAACATATTGCCACTGGCTCAAATGACATAGCTACTAAAAAGAACATGATAAAATGAGCAATTCTTTGTAGATACTAGATCCCTGATATAACAAAAAAGTCTAATTAAACTTTTCTAGTATCTATGGGTAATGAGATAAAGAAAGATAAACCTTTCAATTTAGAAATTTACTACAAATCCAGTATAAATAGAGACCTAAATTCTTTATTACTAACAAAGAGCCTTGACTTACTGATACAGACTGGAGAATGTAAGCTAACTCAAACTCTGCAACTCTGCCAAATGAATCTTCCCATCAAAATATTTCTGGTCCTGAGAATTGTATTTCTAACATAAAAAGGGTTCCTAAATCTCATTTATAAAAAGATAGAAGGAATTCTGAAGGAAACAGTAGCAAAGGATACCCACTTTTCCTATTACACATTATGAATATGAGTCTGCCCTAATACAGGCAGAAAGCATGGTGTTTAATACAGCAGTTTTTGCTTTAAGCATAATATATGGAAAAATGACCTGCAGTGCAATCAGGAGCGCAGAGCCCTGATGAGACAATCTAATTCAGTTCTCATTTTGGTGGTTAGGAGTTATTATGAAAAGCGGAAAGCATGGAGATTGGCTTTTTGTGCTTCCAAAAACTAAATGAAAAGTAGGTCCAAACTGCAAAGGGAAAAAAATCCAGTGAGCATACTTGGCTTAGGATTTACTATAGTCATAACTAATTCTGGGGTAGCACACCCAGATTGCATCAAGCTCTACTCAGGCAGGTTTACAACAGAGAATAGAGATCTGGGTATTGTAATTTTTCTGATGCTATTTGGTTCCAGCTTAATGGCAAGTAAACCAACTACTTAACCTGTCCTTCATCAAATAAATAAAAGTAGAGTCCATGTGGAGAATTACAAATGATGAATTTAAAGTCAGACTTCACATTCCAGAAAAGGTTATAGCCAATCTTTAGGAAATATTAAATACATCAAAAAGATTAAACATATATTTTTACACAGATAGTACAGTTTAAATAATTCAAATAATTTGGTGTTTCTATTTCACAAAGTACCCCAACATCACAACATGCCATTTTTTAACTTGTGACAGAAAGAGTGCGAACATAGATTTTTCAAGGCATGGGTATTTTATGAATGACATTACATCAGAATACAGGTCCAATTCAAACACTAAAATGTATGTAGATTTTAGGAAATAAAAGGTTTTACCTGTTGAGCCAAAACAGTTAACCAGAACTGACAAAAGCATTCTGGAGCAGGCGGAACTATCATTGTAAAGCAATTCTGTGCTTTCAGTGCATTTAGGACACACAAACATATTAATATCCTTTACTGCATACAAGTTTGTATCATACAGCTCTCAAGTAGGAAATATGATCTTTTGTGTGCATTACTTTTTTCTTGGCCAAAACCCCCTATATAATTTCCTTGCTAAATTTCCTATCACTGATTACTTATTTAACCTGCTATTGCCACAACAGACCGAAGCAATGTATCATTGCAAAAAGGTGCCTAAAAACTGCCCCAGCTTTATTTTCTGAAAGTATCAAGGTTTCCTATGCATATATAACAGATAAATTTCAACATAAAATAAAAAAATAAAATAAAATAAAATAAAATAAAATAAAATAAAATAAAATAAAATAAAATAAAATAAAATAAAATAAAATAAAATAAAATAAAATAAAATAAAATAAAATAAAATAAACTTCTGCAATATCTTCAAGCAGCAATCTTTAATTTGTATTACTTCCTGTACAGTTTCAGGCAAATGAAGCCAAGTTCATTATTGACTCAGGTGAACTCAACCAAGGTTTGAAAGAAAGGTCATATGCAAAATCTCTGTTGAATTAAATTGTACAGGTTTGCAAGGAACAACAATCCTTTCCCAGAAGGATATTTAAAGAACTGTAAGATTTACTTTCTTTGTAAACAAATTCATAATTCACTCCTAACAATGAACTTTAAAACAAATGTTTTCCACCTATTATATAAAAGACAATTTTAGAAATAAAGGCTTATGCCAGAAAAAGCACTGTTACTTGCTTTAGGTAAGTTCTAATCAATTCATTGAGACCAAATTTGACATAGGAATATAGCTGGTGTGTATATATAGTCTTTAGTCATAAACTGTATACAAGAATGCTGGAATTTGAAAGTGACAATTAAACGGTTTGCCCAGGGTTTTGTCCAGTCAGGTTTTGAATAACTGTAAGAATGGAAAATTCACAGCATCTCTGGGAAATTTATTCAGGTGTTCTACCACCCTCATTAAAAAGCTTTTACTCATGTTTGATTTTGTGCCCTTTGCATCATGTACTTTCAGTGAGCACCACTGAGAAATCTTGCCCTCTTTTTATACACTATCCCTTAGATAAGTATAGATGATAAGCATCTATCCCTGAGCCTTCTCTCCCCTAAGCTGAACAACCTCAACTCTCAGTCTCTCTTCAAATCAGAGGTGAGCCATGAGAAAAGTTGGTTTATTTGAAAATATATGTAGGATAGGGCAGAATACACCAGAGGGAGGAGGCCACCCACACACACCCACACACACATACACACACCCACTAATGACAATTAAAAAAGGGAACACTGAGTTTAGGGGAGAGGGAAGTGCATGAGGGAGTAGATACTCTCTGCAGCCTGCGGAGAACACTCACTGGAGAAGAGAAGTGAGTAGGAACAGTAGAGAGAAACTGCTACATGCTAACTGCAAGGTCAACCCACCATCCTAACCTAAAATAAGAAACAATACCAATTATTAAGTTAATTATTAAAACACTATTAACTTTCATATAATTGAAATAAGAATCTTCCACATTTCTAGCTAAGAGATGCATGTACTAGGATAATGGTATAGAACTACTCTAACACCGAAATCCTTTTTTGAAGTGGATATTGCCTATTTCCTTTACACTACAGCTAAATATCTTCTCATGCACAAATACATTTACAACAGCTATTGTTACTTTAGACAGCATATTCCACTCCAGAAGGAGAGGTTTCTTGGACAAATTGCAAACTTCATGACAACTTTTTTAAACCCTTTAAATCAGTTAAACTCGGTCCCAGAGGTGAGCAGCTACAGTGTTATCATTATTAGAAGCAAAGCGCTCTGAGTTCTAGTGGCACAGAGCGAGTGATGAAATTAGGTGGATCCTTGCAGTTCATGAAGGAAGAGATACAAGACAGTCACAGAAAAATATATGTTGCTAAAGAGAAAGAAATACTAAATGAAGAGGAGAAGGAAGTGAAGAAACACTGAGTGAATGGCAAAATTCCAACTTCACACCACCTGCATGAGAATAGACAAAACTGTAGATACTCAACTAAGAGAACACTGGGCCACTCCATTCTGGTAGTTTACCATTCTTAAGTGAATGGATCTTGGCAGAGTTGCATCTATAATAATCACTCCTTTCAGAAAACCAATCTCCCTAAACAAGATTTCAGACCAGAAATTGGCCTGGATCAAACTCAAACTCATGTGAATAAATTTTAAAAGGAAAGCAAATTGAAATGAAAGCAAGGAAAAAAAGTGCAAAGACTGAGAAGATTTTTTTCAAAATAACATAAGAATTAGGATGCTTACAGTTACTACAACATTATTTCAGTTGTCTCCCCTGTCTACTTTTGCTGTCCTTTTAATAAATGTAATGGAGTTCAATGTAAATAGTTGAGTAACTCAGCTTGTAAACGGGGCTGAACTTCAGTAAAGCAGTTCAATCTCTGCCTCTGACAGTAAAACAGAGTAGATTCCAATTACATCTACAGTATAAGTAAAAATGTGTGTTTCCAAGAAATAAAGCCTTACTTAAATGCTTGAGAAAGATGAGTTTGTTCACTTAGGTCTAGCAAAAGAAAACAGTATAAAAAGGAAAAAACCACATGAACATAAATAGGAACAGTTTGCTAATTCTTGTTTCTGTGTTCCAATAATTATATTGCTATGTTAGTTAACTCACTTGAATGAATTTTGAGGGTAGTGACTGAGGGAATTGCCATCTCTTTATTGTTAATGAGAATGAAAGATCTAATTCCACACACACTGAGCCTGAAATTGCATCAGCTATCTCTGAAACATTATGATGAGCTAATCACCAAAGATAATTATTATTCTTAGGAACAGCAGTTGTAATACAATAAGATTTTTAATAAACCAACAGGTGGAGATAATAAAGGTACAATAGCCGAAGTTAAGTTCTTATTACATGATTTTTAGTCTCAATGTTGTATTCTTAGAATGACTTTGCTGCCTGCAATTTCCTTTAGCCCATAAAAGACAAGTTACAAGGAATAAAAAGCATAGTACTTATACTGATTTAACATTTTTCTGATGAAAGAAAATACTCAAGAAAAGCTTGGTAACCACTGCATTTCTGGAGAATTTTTTGTGTTCTATTTCTTTGCATGTTCTATTAGCAGACATAGCCATCAGATTCTTTCCAGATACTAAGTATTTTAAAATTTCTTTTTGGTTTGCCCATTTGGAAATCAGCACTGTTATTAACATTTATAAATGAACCCAGATAACTCCAGTTTTAAATATGAACAGGAACAACATTTGTAAATTAGAGACATTAAAACACATTTCCTTCCAGAGCCTACACAAAAAAGGCACTGAAGTATATAAAGTATTTCAAAAAGTTTTCCCCAGGCCTTGAGATCTTTCAGCATATCTTACATGATTTACCTCATGTTCTGCCTTTTACTTCTTTGTCAATTTGCTTCTATGATTTGGTCAGAAGGTATTCAGTCTGCCTCACTGATTCAAAAGCAAATGTTTCACAATATTATGAAATATCCGCATTTTAAGAGATTCAGCTTTGAGAAAGCAGGTACTATACCAGTAGAAGATATTTTGGGGCATATAACATAAAAAAATAAACTAGTGAACAAATTTTAGGTGTCTGATAAAGATATTGGTCTTGATTGATATCAAAGATGAGATATTTGCTTCATATTCTGCAACAAGAGCAAAAAGTTAAAGAAAATAAATAAAAACATTGGTCAAAAATGGAAAGAGTAAAAGCAGTTATCTTCGGAGAGTTTTAATCTTAATTACACTCCTGGGATCTGGATAAATAATTCAAACTGAGAATTATAGATTGTGTTTTAAAATATTTTTCTTGTCCTTTCTTAATATGTACATTTGATACAGATCTCCTTATAAGACAGACCTTTGCCTTATTCTCATCTCTCAAATATGTTCATCTTACCCAGAGCACACCAGGAATCAAGCTCAGGTGTCTTTGCAAAAAAAACAAGCAGAACTAAATCTTACTTTATCCTTTTTTTTTTTTTTTGTGGGGTAAGAAAAATCAGGTTTCACGACCCTTAAGTATTGCTAGAAAAAAAAAGTATGAATAGTGATTTTATACTTAAATATTCAATTTCATAATTACCATTTATGAAACGGTACTAAAATGCACCTAATTCAGGTTAGACAGCCAACTGTGATTTATTAATGTAATACAACTTCTGTGATACAAAGTTCACTTTATATGTCTATAAACTAAACCCTGGTGACTGCAACGTGAGAACTTTGAGGTAAAATACTGGAAAGTCTAGTCTTCCCCTATACTCAGCCCAAACAAGAATCTCCAATACAGAAATGCAGAAACTCAAATAAAGATGGGAATAAATTCCTAAAGGACAGGCTCGTGAATTGCATCCCAGTACTTAGAGGCAGGGTGAAACTCTTACCTCGGCAGTTGGGTAAAGGGCTACTCCACTGCCCATTGCTTCGACACTGCGCTCGAGAAGCACCCTGAAGCAAGTACCCAGTGCTGCAGGTAAAATTTACCACGTCATTTAAATTGAACTCACTGCCATTAGTCATTCCATGAGCTGGATTCCCAGGATGTCCACATGTGATAGCTGTTAGAAGAAAAATAAGCAGTTAGTGCCAAAGTGAAAGTTACTAATCCATGGAACCACTTGCAGGTTGGAGCTCTTTCGACATTTTGGTCTTTGATTCAGTTTTGGGTTTTTTTTCCCTTCTGAATTTGTCTATGACATTTATTCAAGACACATAAGAAAAATATTAGGATACACTTATTGAGAATTCCTAACTGCCAGGAGAAAAATCTTATTTTTTCAATAAAACCCTTAGAACCTACTTTTTTTCCTTATGCTGAAAGTTTAAATAAATATAAATAAATAAATAAATAGTTCATTTTCACACACATCTGATATATATTAGACCTTTAAAAATGCATTTTAAAAATTCTGCTAATATAAATAAAAAAAAAATATTTTTTCCCAGCAAGCTTAAACATGTAGTAGGACCAAACAAATTTATGCACTATTTCAGAAGATTCTGGAGATCAAGAGCATTCCAGTTTCAAAGATATAGCATTGTTTTGCTGAAATACTGATTCTTTTAATCTGATTTTCTTATGACTATAAACAAATAATTGTTGGGAATAAATCTTTCCCGTTATAAATACTATGTGTGTTGATTTTGCTAAGATAGAGCTTAAAACTAAGCATATTATGGTCAAGCTCTAGCTTTCCATGTGACAAGATATTAAAATATTATAGAAAAATATAAAAAAGCATAGATACTAACAATGTAAAATCAGAATTTTCATATATGCACATTCTCAAACACAGAACTTCTCAACTCTGTGCCAGTGATGTTTATTGTACTCAAATAAATAACCTATACATGGGTTTATTTTTTCTCTTCATTCTGTAGTTCACAAGGAACTAATCAGGAATCAAATTTCCTATTAACTCTCAGTGAGTGGAAAGAGCTTTCAGAAAATACTTAGCTTAAGTGTCCAACTGGTTATCCAGCAGAGAGATGGGGAAAGCCCTGTATGTCACAAATTTTACAAGATGAAGGAAGCTGACTTTTATATGAAACTAAGAAGCTTAAGCAGTCGTGGATGGAGAACTATGAGTGCTTCCTTAGATATTATTTTTATTAAGATTACAATGCCTGGTACTTTACAAATCTGAAAATCCCTTCAAAGTAAATTTAAAATATAAAAAGTTGCGACCTTCTGTAAAAATCTCACAAAATAAAGACCCATTGGGAAAAATTTCCAGGGGCACAGCCCTTAAGGTCTCTGTAATATCGTAATATCTCTGCCATTTAGTTAGATCTACCTGAGATGAATGACTTTCAGTGCTGTGCTTCGTATCAGTAGCTAGAAAGATGTTGATAACACCACACTGTTTTGTTATTGCTGAGCAGCACTGCACAGCACCACTGCTGTCTCCCCAGCATTCCACCTTCCCATCAGCAGGCTGGGAGTGGTCACGACCTTGCAAGGGGATATAACCAGGCCAGCTGACCAAAGGGATCCTCCATACCATATGATGTTTGCTCAGATGCTAAAGCTAGGAGGAAGGAGGAAGAAAGGGGCAAAGCAGGGTGGGGTTGGGGATGGAGGGCAGGTATTATACATTATTTACATTTATGTTTTTGGAGCAACCATTATACATGCTGAAGTCCTCTTTCCCAGGAAGCAGCCACTTCTTTCTTGGGAAGTGGAAAATCAAAATCTTCATTTTCTTTGCTTGCACATGCAACCATTCCCTTTTGTTTTAGTAGGTTGCCATCTTATTTTCTTCCCTGCCTTTCTGAGGAGGGGAGTGAGAGTAGCTCAGTGGCCACCTGGCCAAGGTCAACCCAGCAGAGCCATATTTCTAGTTCATGCTCCACAATTCTCAGTCCAAAGAATATTTGAGTATTTCAGTAGAACGGAACACATTTCTAGCATCATTCACTTTACATTTCAGAAATAAGACTCCCTTTTGTATGGGAATTTCTTAAAGAAAAAAAATTAATCAAAGGAGGAAAATCCCCTGAAGTTTGTGTGCTGCCATAAACCAAATCATCTTCCATGGCATTTTAGTCTGGCAGCATTCTAAGTAAAAGAAAACCATGTTGTATTGGAATACATTGGGCACCTCTAAGAACAGAAACTGATGCCAGTTCTTCTCATAACAGTAATGATAACATCCATTCAGGAAGAAAAAGCCTCCTTCCCTTCCTATGCCTCCCCCAGTTTTGACCCTTTCTTTTGAATGGATTTTATTCACTGCACAGTCAAATGAACGCCCTAATATTAACAATGCTAGCAGTGACATTTCTCCTTGGATGAATATAAACCACTTGACGGTATAAATAGGATTTTAAAAGGACAATGACACTTGGCAGATATTTCCTGCCACTTATATGGTACTTATATAAGTAATATATAATTACTTGTATTTATATGCCACTTATACAGGTAAAAATTTTCATTTTACCCTAAGAAAGAAAATACTGAATATTTATGTTCAATACATGTTCAATCTATTATGTCTTGAACAAAAAAGCTAACCAACTCAGTGACTCTGTCTGTGTAGAGAACAATACTTCTGTCTGAATTGCAGACACCTTAAAAAAATGCAGCACTGAAATAGTTTATATAAATGCTACATTAAAAAATATGTATAAAAATGGTGCTCCTTAATAAAAATGAAATTAAAAGAAAATAAAATCAACTACATAATAAAGTAATAAAATAAAAATCAGATAAATTGGACTTGTCTGATTAAATGGCTGATACTTCAAAAAATGTCAGATAACCTGCCACACAAATTAAGAAGGAATAGAGAAGACTCCACAGCTCTAGCAATTACTTATGGGATTTTCAAAAACAGGTCAATCAAGAAAATATTAAAGGCTATAAAAAGGTTTACATATTTTCTAAAAAAATGTAGCATAATCCAATGCATTGGCTTGCATTGGTAATTCAACTTGAGGTCAATTTGAAAAAAACGCACAGTCACCATCAGAACTGCACAGATGAACACCAGTCCAGCTTTGTCCTCCAAGCAATGAAAATATACAAAGGAATTTTTTACTAATGGTGAAAAAAACAGGGGAGAGGCTCAGCAAGCCCGCACTTGATATAACAACTATGCCTGGACAAAGAGAAAGTGATAGATTCTAAGTTACACAGTGGCAGCCTGCTGTTCAAACCCCTTCAGGGTCTATGCCATCCTGTTTCTGAAACAACAGAAATCAGGAGTTACTGACAATATTAACAAGTTTCTGCCAGGTTAGAAACTGGATCATAACAACCCTTGTAATTGACAACAGGTCCAATAAATATCTGATCTGAGCACAAAAACTTTGGAGCTTCCAATCCACTGTTAACATTTAATCGTGTTTAAAATAGCAGCAATAATTCAGTGAAAAATTAATTGTACTTACGGACACAAACAGGAGTTTGTCCAGACCACTTGTGATCCTGCAGGCAAATTCTGACAGATGTTCCGACAAGTCGAAAGCCAGGATTACACTGGTAGACTACAGTGTCACGGTAACTGAAACCATCTCCACTAATATGACCATTTACAATTGGGTCTGGAGAGCCACAGTGACCAGCTACAATAAAAGAACAACCCATCAAAAATGTATATTTGGCAATACTTTTCAAAATTTACAAAAAAAGAATCCCGAAATTTTAACTTTCCCTTCAATAAACAATATATTTAGAGTCAACTACTGCATTATGCAGAACAAGTTCACAGGTATAAAACCTACAGGAGATATTTCTTCTACTTTTTTGAAGAAGAAAATAATCAATTAAAGAAACAAGAATTCTATTATGAAATAATAGTATGGGTTTGAGACTTACACCTCTGTGAGGAAAAAGGCAACCTTACTAAGGCACTTCACCATTAAAAAAAAAAAAAAAGTAGCAATAGGGTATTTTTATTGGTACTGACCAAACTGGGATGCAATATAAAGAAGAGATTACTATCATTTTGACATGAATATGAATTTAAAAGAATTTTCCAGATAGATGAAGGCAGGAACAGGAAGGAATGTCTGCCAGCACTGTTTTCTCCTTATTTCAACTGCTGTTAACACAATACAGAATGCATTATTCCAGGATAATAGCAGTCTTGGCACTGAGTAAGCCAAGTAATGATTTAATTCATTCTGGATTCTTCATTCTGTTTGAAAACAGAGTTGCTGGGCAGAAAACTATTTCTCTTTACTGATTAAGCAGGAGAAAAAAGGTTTTTGTTTTTGTTTTGGTTTGGATCGGTTTTTTTGTTGTGACACTGATTAATTACAACTGCAGTAATTTCATCTGAAACTGTGCAAAGTTCTCCTTCTGAGGGGTGAGGACTGGGACCTATGGCTCAGGACTGGAGTTACAATGGGCTCTGTGTGTGTGAACACTTCTGTTTCATGCAGGCTGTATCCATCAAGAGCTACACGTTTCTAACTTTTCTTCAGGATTCAAACTCATTTCTAATAAAACTCCTTTATTATGCTAGATATTAATTTCATTCTCACCTAATGGCTCCTTTCAAACACTAGAAAGATAAAACAGACACCACTTGATTAGGTTTTCATCCATTCAGGATTATTACAAAAATCTTAATTGTAGGATTGCTGATGCCTCTAAGAAGACGTGGTATTGTTCTGCAATTTTGAGGAAGAAAGTGTGAATGCAAGCTTTTCATCTGTTATACAGCTGCTTTTCCCCTTACGAAAGAGAATATGGCAAGAGGACATTGAAAGCATCTTTTTCTCCTTGAAATGTCTCATGAAATAATTTATCTTATTGTTCTCAGTCCAAATTAGTAATATGAACCCTTTTACCCTTCTCTCTCCTCCAGCCTCACTCAGCCTCTCCTTGTCTGAAAGATACTCCAGTCCCTCGCCCCTTAATGGGTGCTTCCCCTGAACTTGCTTCATTTTGCAATCACTCTCTTGTATGGTGGAGGACACAAAAACTACACACAATTTTCCACATGAGTGCTGAAGAGGAAATAATAACCATGACCTGCTAACTACACTAGCTCTCAAATGCTCCAGTCTGTGATATTTTTACTAAGGCCGCATTTTTAACTCTAAGTCAGCCTCTCCACTCAGTCACCTGGGTGCTTTCTCTAAAGCTTATTTTTACCCAGTCAGTTCCAAGACTACTCACAAATGACATAATTCTGGGCAAAGTGCAGGATTCTATTCTTTCCTAACTTTATGAGCTTCCTGTTGATCCATTCCTCCAGATTCTAAAGGTCCCTCTGTCTAGCAGTACTATGACCCACACATCAAAATCCACACATCAGCTGCTCTCTCATCATTTGGTGTCATCCTCAAACTTGCTGCAGCTGCATCCCAATCTGTTATCCAAGCGACCGACAGAGGCTGGATTGTATGGGCCTTCGTATTCATACTTAGTATCCACTGACTCCTGGTCACACTTTGAATCAAGAAACAATACCCTAAGAGTTTGTTGTTCAATCAGTTTTCCATCCATTTTGCAGTTCCCCCATCCAGACCCTGTCTTCTCCATTTGGCTACAACGATACAAGGGGAGACTGTTTTAAAAGTTTTGCCTCAACACAAAGTGAAAGAATTCTACGGCTGAAGCCTACATCTCATGAGACAGAAACTGGAAAAGGCAGTAAGATTATCCAGGTTTGCTTTTGATTCCTCCATCCTGCCTGTTCCCAATTATCTTCTTATTTTCCATATGCCTAGAAATTAGTTCCTAATATTTGCACCCTATTTTTTTTTTCCCAGGGAGTGATGTGAAATAGAAAGGAATACATTTGGGTCTTTTTCATTTTCTAGATCTAAACAATGAAGAATTGAAAAGCATTATCTGCACTGAAGACAAAAACAAGACTACAGGGAATTTCAAGAAGAAAGATAGATGAAATGTGCGACCTGGTATAAAGAAAAATATTAGGCACTTTCTCTTAAACGGAAATTTAACAAGAAGCTGGACTTATTATGTGAGTAATTTCATTTACAGAACATCCCACCTACTGTATTTAATGACTTCTGGGGGAATTTTGACTCATTTAAATTAACTATTCCAACATATCAAGAACTGAAAGAGCACTGCAATGACACAAAATATATGCAATTTTCTCATCAACTAAAATTAAAGAAAATTAAGAAGGCTGTGAAGGGTTTTTTTAATAGAATATGCCCTCAAGAATTTAGAAAATTATTCATATGCATCAAGATTGGTTCAGCACTTAGAAAGCAAGATACAAATAATTCTATTTCATTTTATTAATAATTTTAAATCTAAGCTAATATCATAATATTATACTGCAATTTACCTATGAGTTACCAACTAAAGGATAACATATTTTTCATACAACCACAGACTGAAGCAGCATATTTTCATATCAATAAATCCATGGCATTATAGAGTAGATTATATTTTACTTTAGATATTAAGTATTACTTGTTTATGTGTAGTTTTGCACCTGAAAGTCACAAAAACACAGAGAAAAATATCTTTTCAGGAAACACACTGATCCATAATTGAGTGCTGCTGATTTTGGAGATGGAGTTAGGCAAATATAAATCCTTCCAATTTGCCTTATGCCCTATATGAAACTATGATCACCCATACACACAAAGCATGCATAAAAACACATAGGCTTTGTGACTTATAGTTGCAAATTTTCTTGGAAGGTAAAAAGAGAAAGAGATACATTATCAATGGTGTGAGTGAGTGAAACTGAAAGAATTCTTGCCAAATAATTCATATTTATCCTTGTATAACTACTTAAAAAACACATGTAATGTTAATAAACTGAAGACATAGGTCTTTTTTTGAGCCTAAAACTCATTAACTATAGTCCTTGATTTTAGCTTTCTTTAGAGACAAATAATAAGGATTTGACAAACCCTTTCCTAAGATACAGGAATTAGGGTACTCATTTAACCTGAAATCATAAACTGATTCTACACAGTTTAGTGGGTAACTTACAGTGATATCTATTTTCATCTATAGCTGTCCTGAATTGTATTCATGTAGGTACAGTGCAGATAAAAAGCATCTCTAACGCATTATAATTATTTTGAAATGGAAAGGCTCATTCAAAGCTCCCTAGGTGTTTGCTGATTTTCTGATCATATTTCTGATTTTCACAGGCTTCAGGTAAGTCTTAAAGGCACCTCTGAAATAAATTTGGGGCATGTTGTCCTTGAAATTTAGGCATATTCAACTAGCAGCATTCACACCAGCTAGCTTTAAAATTTAAGAATTTACATTTCCTGAATTGCTCTCTGGAGGAGCCTACATAGCCATTGACCTTGCATTGTATTCTTAATTGCATCTAAATTAAGCGCTGAAGAACATGGTGTTAATATACTTTATATGAAAGAGTGTAGGAGAGATGGGAACGGGCTTAGTAGCAGAAATGAAATTTTCTGCAGCACGCATGGGGTAACTCAAATTTAGACTTTTGCACTCAAAGCTGTATAATATTTTTAGCATTAAAGAGCCTGTCTGATTTGGCAATAGAAAGACTAAGTAGTGATTAACCTGCCAGCTCTACATGTGATCTTTTTTGTCTGGTGAGGCAGATCCATGCATTTAACAGTTCTAAGCATATGGATTCATTCAACAATGAAATCAATCAAATAGGAACTAAAGTTTATCCAAGTTTTTAGAAAAAAAATTTGGAAGTATTATAAGACAAGCAGTGCTCTTACTAAAATAATAGTTCCTGCAAGAGGCCCTGTTTTCATTACAAGTGGGAATAGACTTGTAAAAATAATTGAAAATGCAGATAGTCAGGTGGAAAAAAAACCCAACCTTTTAGCTGTTTGGAGATAATAGTAATCAATACCAGTTTCAATGGGGATTTGTAAAAAACTGAAATAGACAAAGTCCAACAGCAAATCACCCCGGAGAAGAAAAGGATGACTTCATATGAGTTAAATTCAAGCTGCATATAGACCCAGTCTTTCCTAAATATGAGATCTAATAAACTTATTAACTGTTTCCCAAAGAGTTTAAAACTTCACTTGGTGTCATTTCTAAACTGACTTTCAAAATGATGTGGTATTATTCTATATATAAGTCCTCTACTGATAATTCTTCTCCATCTCTATATAATTTGAATCTAAACTCATGACTACCGTAGACAGTTCTGGGAATCTTCTGGGATGCTCAATGTAAATGCTCTTTCTCAATAGTTAGAATAGAATTAAAAAAACCTCTTTTCCAGCCTTTCATGGGCAAGAGTGATTTATAATAGAAACAGAATCCATTGAAACTTGTGTATTATTTAGTTTGCATATGCTGGCAGCTGAATTATCCTGCATAGAACCTTTCAAAAAAAGAAAAGTAGTACATAGCACGTAAGTATTAAATACTGTTATTATTGATCAGATTATGAAGAGGTATTTCAGGTTATTCAACACGAATAAATACTAATACATATCTTTATTCTTGAGATCATTACATGCAGGTATCAGGCAATACTCAGGCAATGAGAGGCATAACACACTCGAAAAACCTTCAGGGATAATAGCTCTTTCTTTTTTTTTTTCTTTTTTTTTTTTCTTTTTTTCCAATAGAGTTTGCATGTTCAGAACAGAAGAAATGGCTGTGGAAAACACTCTTACACATAGAAGTACTGGGCTGTTGGATCTTCACTGCTGGAGTTCCAGCATTTTTAAATGTCAGTCTCAGACTACACATAACCTGACACCAATAGATGACTGATGTGTTTTTAGATACAAATCTGCTATATACTTCCACTGTGGAACTGATGAACTTATGCATGTGAAAAAGTAATGCTGAATTATAACATTCCCCTAAGCAGCACCTCCGTGGAACTTTTTTTCCTAGGTAAAAAAATTTTATTTTACTTCTTTACTGCTCTAAATATCAAAAGAAGTAGCAGTTAGTGTACTCTCCTTTTGCCCTATGTGTCCTATGCTTATGCTACCCTATGTTTATTTCAGGAACCAAAATGACATCATTCTTAATGTATCATATTTCAAATTGAACAATAAGGTGTGAAAATATATCAAGCCAGACAAGTGTTCTTCATTTTCATAAAATTTCCCAGAAACAACTGCATCTTGCTGGGAAGTCACTAATAATGAACTGACTTTTAGAAGCTAGATTAGTTCTGTAAGACAACAGACCACTTCTTTTGACCACTCTGTGTCTTAAGAGACAACATACTGTAAAACTATATTCAAAAAGGTTGAACTGCAAACATTCCTGCTACAAAATGAAGGAGTCAATCAGGAATACATAATGAAAGGTTATAAAATCTTAATTCGGATATGAATTACATGATTCTGTGCTATTTTTTTTTCCCTGAGAATATTCTCTCTTTATTTTTCTTTCTGCTGCAGCCTAGTAACTGTGAGAAATTGAGATGTTAATGATTAATGCCTCAAACATTGCTAAGATCACTGTAGGGCTTTGCCCACTATGGCAAGCTGTATAAATAAGCCACTGTTCATGTGCAGTCACCAAACCTCCTCCCCACACCAAATAAGCCTCTGTGAATTCCTCGAAATCTAGACATGAAGTTAAGCCACCTGACCGGATCTATTGCCCAATTATCTTTGGTCTAAGAAGCAAACAAGCCTGCAAAGAGGAAGGTATCCATGAGGAAAGCCAACTTAGCAGCTGCGCTAAAAATCAGCTCTGTCTGGGTCCTTCACAGGAAGGCCATAGCCCACAGACTCATTTCTGGGAGACTGCACATGATCCACAGTGTTGCAAAAGCCACTGCTACACTACCCCACCTCCCAGGAGATTACTGGGATGTTCCTATGTACACCTGAATATAAAGATAAGCATGGAACACCACGTGTTCTGCTAAAATGGCATAGTGAGGCAGAAGAGAAGAAAGATGCTTTTTATGTGAGGGTGAGTTCTGAAGAGGAAAGCAGAATTCCTCCTTTCCTGAGAGCAACAGAGTACATTCAGCTACAAGGCAAGAAGAAAAGCTGCAAAATGAGGGCAGACAAAGCAAATAACAGATCCCAGAAATAAATATACTGTTCAGAATCAAAAATAAACCCACTGAGCCTCAAATGTTACTGAAAGAGAGAACCTTTTTCTTATGTCTGTATTAGGAGTGTGAACCATGAGTGGATCTGAAGAGAGAAAGAGCTGGGCTAAGAATTAATGTGCAAACTATATAAATGTCAGGGTTATAAAGAGTGTGGTTTTGCTTCACTTTTGGCTGCCTCTTGTCTGCTTCCCCTCACTAAATGCTCAATTGTAGTTGGGATGCATCAGGAATAGTCCTAATTGAAGATTATCTTTAAGCTTAGTTTCATCACGCACCCTGCTTCCCAAAGAAAAGCACTGTGAATGTGGACAATTATTTGAGTCACTTAAAAATCATACTATTTTGAAATGCTTTTCACAACATGCTTGCAACAACATAAAAAGTAATTTAATTTCCAATGAAAATATATACACTAGTAGAACAGCACAAAATCATATCCAGTACACAATACTTCCATATTTAAGGTACCTTTATTTTTCATTGACTCAAAAACGTTGTTGCTCAACAAGCGCTGAATTCCAGTTCTTGATACTGTTTAAGACAAAACAAAACAAAACAAAGAACAGGAATTTGGGGATTTTACCTAGGCATTGGGTTTCAGTGCCACTCCAGAGACCATTTGCCAAGCACTCTCTCACATGAGAACCAACTAATGTGTATCCTGTGTTACAAGTGAATATTGCAGTAGCTCCATACACTGTTAAGGTTCCAATCTTATTTCCATTTGGTGGAGATGGAAGACCACCACAGGCGATAACTAGGAAAAACAAAAAGGAACAGAACATACTGAAATATGAAAATGTTTTTCTCAATTTTTTTAACTGGAAGACAGTATATCACTTTGTGTTTTCTTAAAAAGTAAACATAATAGGAATAAATACAAGAGTTGTATTCCATAGAAAAGGCTTAAAATTATGCTTGATTTGACAACACATGTTCTAAATCTAAAAATTCTTTGGGATACCTGCACATCTTGGCAGCAGCCAATCCTTATTTCTAGTTCTGAAACAAGGGAATTACTTTAATTCCTGAGAACTTTCTAGTTATAATCCCCGTGTACATATCCATGGCTACTCCTCAAATATACTTTCCCTGGCTACTTTAAGTGCTGCATCAGTTTTAAAGGTTTTATAAATCTTTTTAGCATGTAGTACTCTGAATTGTTATGAACTGTCTTTTTTTCTTATTTTCTGCTACTAAACATGAGCATATAGCACATATGATAGTCTGATAGCTAAAACAATAAATCTTCTGGTTTTACCAAAGGCTAGACTTGACCAATTGTCACAGAAACTTTCTGAAGCATCAGCTGCAATCCACAGCTATTGCACACCACATGAAAAATTGTCTTTCAAGAATGTATCAAACTCTAACTCAATTAAAACTATTTTGTAATTTCTTTTTTTCCCCCTAGAAGATTATATCAATATTATTGCAATTTAAGATGCAGACCAATGTTTTCAAGAGCTTCAGCTGTATTTTTGTTAGAATAAATTGTATGTTTACTTTCAAAAATCTTGAAATCCCAAGGCACCACTCTTATATATTTTAAAATGTTTGCTATGGAAAAAAAACATAATATTGGTTAGAATTTGGATAAAACCAAGTACCAGTTACTGTCCAGCTTATTAACTCAGTCATAATCAGAACATACATGATCAAAGTTTCTTATGTACATAATGTGCCCAGAGACGATGTGCTCTCATCTCTGGGCACAGTATGTACATGTCATAATCAGTGTCATTCTGACTACGATTAAGTCACATTAATGTGGATTAGCCTAACAATCTAATTTCTAATTTTAGTGCTGAATATTAATTACATTTATGTTTAAAACAACAAACTATTTTCCTAAAATGAAAATTTAGGAATTAACTGTTATAAGCATATTACAAATGCTTTATTTGCTTTAATTACAGAGATTACAGTTAAAAATACATAAGCTACATGAATAAAGAGATATATTATGATTTTTAGGCATCTGTTCAGCATATTCTTAAAAAAAAACCCTTACTAATTAGGTTTCCCTTAATCCAGAATGACCTCTAATTTAAAGTTTTGCAATTCCTGAAGATACTATGGACAATTAGACATTGATAAATATAATCTAAACTCCTTATCATCAGTGTTTCAATTAGCTTTCCTTCCGCTCCAGAAAAATAAACCAGTAGAATATATACATATATAATCTATCCTTTGTATGTGAATGACACAGAGAAAGTATACTGCAGACTTCTCAAAATACTCTGCAGTATGTTTCTGGATCTTAATGATCCACGTCCAACGGAAATATTACTGAATATCTCTTGAGGGATGAAGTCTGTTATAATTAAATCCTAATCAGTCCTGTAGCAGAAGGCAAAATAATGTACATTTCTTACAAATTAGCTAATATCTCTTTAATAAGAAACTCCCTGTGTTTCTCTATCTAATACAATGCTTTTGCTTAACTGCATCTGATATGGATCGCTCCATTTTCTACTTACATAAAATTTTTGTAATTGTAGAGGGTGGGCAAGAACTAGTCTTTTCAAAGACTTATCAGCTGCTAAACAGTAGCTGCATATTAGGTAGCATATCATAAACATTTTCCAGTATGTGTGCACAGAAAGCAAGGGACACAATTGCATGTAACAGAATTAAAAATAACATATTGTAAAAGAAAAGATGAAAATTTGTATTAATTTATTAAGACTTTGGCACTTTAACCCTTGAAATCTGTATGATTCCACTGAAATTGCCCACATTCCCTAAAACTTTAAACATCCAAAGTCAGGGTTGATGTAATTTATGGAATTTTTCTATGAAGACACTATAAAAACTCATATGAATGTTTCTCCAACAGTACAGTTTTAATGCTTCACCCAAGAGGTCAAAGCAATATCATCTTCTAATCTAACTCTAATCTGGAATCTTCTAAAGTAATAATATTCTTTCCTACTATTTTCTACATACGTATGCACCACCTAGTTGAATAAATACATACTGATTTCTTGATGCTACTTCATTGGCTCTTGTGTGAAGCAAATTGTACTTAACATGTAAGGAGTTGGAATACATTAATTTCAAGTTAATGGGAACTTCTCACTTTCTTACTTATTGGAATGTGAGAGCAAAATAGTATATTAAAGCCTTTATTTATACAAGTAAATAAATGTATTAAAAAGCATAGGATAGTCTGTAAACAAGTGTGTTCCTTACCCTTACAAGCTGGCCTTTCATTGCCTATGCTCCAGGTTCCATTAGTCCTGCATTGGATGAGTCTTTGACCCAATAAATAATATCCAGGACTGCAACTGAGCATGACTTGAGCTCCATACTCATTCAGTGACCCAGAAATCAGTCTCCAGACAACATGTTCTGACAGAAGGGACTCTATGCTGGGGCAGGTTACAGCTGTGAAGAAAGGACATGTACACGTTAGCATTTTGCCTCAAAATTTCTTTACAAGTGTATGTCTTGCCCTACTGGCAGATGCTTCACAATTTAAGAATTAGAATACCATAGTCATTTTGGAAATACAAGTTCTAAGAAAAACAATTCTCATAGAGTATTACAACTCAAATTGGAGTTTGTAGTATATTTTCATTTAGCGAGGTGTAGTGGAACAATGACACACAGTTATGCTCTTTAATGAGATTTATTAAAAAATTTCAGAGACAAAACACATCACAGACTATGGTGTATGTAAAAGGGAAAGCAAATACTGCTATTTCATGTTTGCAAAGTTTGAAGTTCTTAAAACAGTTTGCCATAAAAACTGCTAGCACACATGGAGTATACAGGAAAATTATTTCATACCTCAGTTTAGAAGACTTTTTAAAAAATGAAGATATTTAGGAAGATTTTTAGAGTTATTTCAGTTCTTTTGGTTTTAATATTTTGTATTTTGTAAGAGAATCCAGTTACTGACAATGGGCAAGAGGTACAGTTTATGTTCTTTTTTCAGTTTCTCTGCAATTCAAGTCCCCAGAATGCTTATAATATTTACGATATTGACAGGAATTCTATCTTAATGTGCCTATGACTCTAGACTAGAATTAAGAAAAAGACTAAAAAGCTGGCAAAATACATACATACATATATATATACATATGTATATACATTCATATTCTGTATTCTTCCTGTTTTCTGAGAAGTATAAAGAGGTTTTATCATAGTATGAATGTGTGATGGAAGAGACTAGTTCAGGCAATCACTGAACGAAAGCAAAAGTGAAAGAATTAAAATTCCTGGAAAAATTTAGATGTCAATGCTATAATTGAACATCTACCTTTTACAGTAGCTATCCATGGCAAACTTTGGCACGCAGGAAAACTGGAATTGAGCACAGCATATCTATGAAGATGTGTAAGTATTTATAAAGGAGAAATAATTGGAAGAATTTTCAAATGAGAATGAGTTAAAATTGTAGAATATTTTCTTAGATTTTTTTAGCATGTCTTAGGAAGGACTGCCAGTGTGTAATCACTTTGAAACTTAAAAAGTCTTCACTTTGGCTATTACAACAATATTTTGACTATTTAAGAATACTATCCCAGGTTAATAGACTACTTTCTACTTTCTAATTAAACTTATTTTGGTATCGTTACTAAACTGTGGTTCATAGCTATGGAAAGATTATAAACTATCAATCAAGAAAAAATTTTCTGTACTTGTTGTTAAATAAAATACACTTATGGAAGCACTCGCAGTGAAAACCATATAGGTCTTTCAGAAAACAAAAAATATTCTAAATAGGAACGTAATGCCTATTAACTTTAACATTTTTATCACTCCTCCTTCCAAGAAATAGTTTTATTGGTTCTTTCAAATATGAAAGCAAGCTTCTTATTTAGTCCAGTACCAAAATTTTTATTCTTAACCATAGGACAAATATCAAGATAGGCTCAACTATATCAGAATATGTAAAGCTGCATAGACGTTACCTCTACATACTTAAGTCAGTATGCAATTTATTCTTTCTTCATCTACAGATACACTTAGATTCCAAGCACACTTTACAAACAACTATCAGATTCCAATACATGAATGTAAAATTTCTAATTCAAGATGTTCCTTGATACAGAATATGCTTCTAGGCTGTGTTGATGTAATCAACTAAAATTGTCGCTTGAAAAATTTTAATTTTACAGGACTGATTTTAATTTATTAACTTCCTAATCCTTCAAAACACAAAAAGGTGACTATTAACAGATGCTTGATTTTGTGCATGTGGTTTGTGAATGCATGCATTGACTTGCCTCTTATGGTCAGTCTCTTGGAAATTATGGTCTGGGCACTATTTAAATTCTCATTTACATAGATGAAAGTCTGTATAGGATTATCTCAATTTCTTGCAGATGTGAAGAGGTTCTTTTACTTCTCCAGGCATTTTTATACAAAAATATGTGAATATTATTGATTTAAATAAAATACAGGTCAGAAAACATAATTATAATTTGAAATCATTATTAAGATTTTCCATTTCAATGACATGACAATCTCCATACATTGATAATTCTGAACAGACTCATAATGACCTGTAATTACCATTAAAAAGAGTTGTTATAAAGCTGAAATAGGCAGATCTGTCATGTCAATGTGTAGTTTGAGTTTCAGAGACGAGATTTTACCCCTCTATGCTGCTCTTGTGAGACCCCACTGGAATACTGTGCCTAGCTCTAGGGCACCCAACAAAAGAAGGATGTGGAACTGTTGGAATTAATCTAGAGAAGGGAAAAAAAAGATGGACTAGAGAACCTCTGCTATGATGACAGGCTGAGGGAGCTGGTGTCATTCCGCCTGGTGAAGACCAAGCTCCTGGGAGACCTCAGAGCAGCCTTCCAATGCCTAAAGGGGGCTACAAGAGAGCAGGAGATACTTTTCACCAGGGCATGCAGTAATAGGAAAAGGAGTAATAGCTTCAAATTTAAGGAGAGTGAGTTTTTAGTTTAGAAGTTCTTCACTGTGAGGGTGAGGCACTGGAGGAGGTTTCCCAGAGAAGCTGGGGATGTTCCATTCCTGGAAGAGTTCAAAGCCCGGTTAGATGAGGCCTTAAGCAACCTGGTCTAATTGAAGGTGTTCCTGCCCATGGCAAGGGGGTTGGAAGTAGATGATCTTTAATGTTCCTTCCAATCCAAACTATTCTCTGATTCCACGATTCTATGGAAAAGCAACAGAGACACACTTCCCTTCATCATGTTCTAGGGATCTCTATGCAGAATAATTGAAGCAAGATATTTGTCACTCAGTTGAGCTTTCTTAGCAGATATCTGTTGCTTTTCTGTAATTAAATTCAATAGACTAATATCCATGATCCATCTGTGTCTTGCTCTGTGACCATCACAAATCATATTTTTCATACTTCAAATCTGATATAAATACTTCTAATGAAAAGAAAAGCGTTTCAAACATCTGCCTCAGGCATGATATTAACAGAGGTGCTTTGCAAAACAAACTGCCCTGATTTTAACTCTCATTTTAATAGGCATGCGAATAAAAAGGACTCATTTATTTACCATTTACCTTTCCGTCCTATGTTTGCTCCCCATCAAGTTAGAGATTTTCTGTTTCTGGAGACTAAATACATCTATCCTTACAGCAGCAATACTGGAAAAACAGGTTGTTATGCAGATTGTCTAAGCTTTTCTGCGTTTTGCAAGTAAGAAACCTTGGCCTGCCTCTGAATAGCAATCTATTCTGAAAATACTGATTTTAAATGGTCATGTACATCACTAGGACTTTAATTTAGCACATCTGGATTTAAAAATAAGAGGATTCTTTTTCAAACAATAAATTTTTAGAAAAGGAAAAGAGAAGACAAGGAAGAGAAGAAAATGTTATATGTTTTGTTAGGCTATTTTAAATACTAAACAAAATTTTTAACATTGAAAGTTGTGCTAATGGTTAATAATTAACCTTTGTTTTAAAGTGTAGTCATTGTCTGGTTAAGTTGACCATTTCAATAATACCAGCTTTTTTTTTTTTTTTTTCTTTCCACTGCAGATATAGTGTTATTAATCTTGTATAACTAATCTCCAGATAGTTTATCTGGCCTCTTCCCTCAAAAAAAAAAAAAAAAAAAATCTGTTGACATTTTTGCTGATTAATCATTCAAGTTACGTGCTTCGTACATTTTCAATGTTTTTCTGAGAATGAAGCTCACATCAATTCACTGGAAAGGCACTGCCTTTCCTCTGTATATGGCTCTGAATTCAGATCATGTGTGTGTGATCACAGCTGGTTTTGAATAATCCCCTTTATGTACTCTGTGGAATTGCTGTGTACAGTTTTAGGAACTGCCCTTCAAGAAAGGTGAAGATCAATTGGAGATTGTCCAGAAGACAATAATGAGAATCACTGGTCCTAAAAGTAGGAAGGAAGAGTGAGAATGAATCACAATAAGATAGTTATCTCTGCAGAAAAGGTGACTGAGGGCACTGGATTCAGGAGACAAGGTGTTGGCAGGGGTGGGCAAGCAGCTCCAGAGGTGGCCTTTGAGAGGAGAGGCTGCTGGGCACAGCCAGCTCCAAAGGAGCCACTGCAGAACACAGCTGAGCTCTGCAGCCACGAGGCAGCACCTCTGGGAAAATGTCCTCAGGAAACGGAAAAACTCTGCACAGGCAGAGAAGGCGGGAACAAAGCGAGTGAGAAACAGCAGAGGGAACACCCAGTTCACGTGAGAGGGAGGTGTTCCAGATGCCAGGGCTGGTGTTCTGCTGCAGTCCAGTGGAGAGGACCATGCAAGAGCAGATTTCATTCTGCAGCCCACACTGGAGCAGGTGGGTGTTATTTCTTGAAGACTCTGCAGCTGATGGAGGACCTAAACTAGAGCAAGTGTGTCTTGAAGTTCAATAGCTCATGAAGAAGACACATGCTGGAACAGAGGAAAAGTGCAAGGAGGAAGGAGAAGCAGAGAGAAGCTTTTAATAAGCTGATCACAACTCCCATTCCTTATCCCCTAGAACTGGCTGGAGCAAGGAAAAGAGCCAACAGAGTGCAGGTGACCCTGGGAATAGAAGGTGGAAAGCGTTTTTCACCTTTATTTTCTGAAACTTATTTGACCCTATTTTAATTGGTAATACATTAAATTAACTTTTCCCAAATTAAATTGTCTTTCTGTCCTTATCTTGACCCAAGAGGTTTTTCATCCTACTTTTTCCCATCTGGTTGTAAAGGGACAGGGACCAGCTGGGTGAGGTATGACTGCTCACCAAGGAAAATGCACGTCACTGAAAAAAGAAACAGTTTTCAAACACATTAAGAAGAATAAAACCAGTGTAAAGTAACTTCTATTTTTCCACTGTGAATACAAAATACAAAATGAAACAAGGCCATTACACTACAGAAAAACAGCTTCAGGTTATCTAAATACTAGGAAACACTGCAAGGGGGAAAGTAAATTACTGAAAGAGAGTATTCAAGAGGGTGTTCAAGACAAGGTTAAGTGGTCATCTGACATGGATGTCTAGAAATTCTCTCAAACTAACTTTCAGCTTTCAAAGATATTTTTTAACAATTGTTCGCTATTAATTAAAATAAAAAACACTTCCTCAATCATGTATAACTTCACAATTCTTGTATTTGCCTCATTTTACTATCTCTTTAAAACTGAGTTGAATTTTGCTTGTTTGAAAAATTAAAGTGCTTATCAAATTTAGAATCTGGAAAGAACATACTTACGCTGTTGATTAGATCAAGATTCTAAATTAACACTCAAAATTTTACATATAGTATTATAGGAATTATTAACTTTGAGATTATGTCCTAATCAGTATTTCAAGTCGCCTTCAAGTCAGGCTCAGTTAATTATTGCTTTGATACAGGACAGAGAGAAGCAGTGGCTGCCCAATGCAAATGCGAGGCCATGCCATATAGTAGGTGAGTCTGCCTTACACTGGCTTGTTCCTGACAGGAGGCAGAAACGAAAACTGAAGGATTTTTATCCAGCTTAATTATCTGCACTAGTATTTTAAGAAATATTTTTTGCTTTTATTACTTTAGAAGCCATATTAAAATAGAAATTACAATTGGTGATTGTAACTCACCATGGTGAAGGGCATATTATTCAAAGTAAGAAAATATACAGGAAATTTAATTATCTAATAATTTTAATTCCGATGTTTTTAAGATGATAAAATGTTTTGAATTAAACAAATTTATAGACCTCTTCTACATTACTACATGCTAAATGATGATGCACTTCTGAATGGCCACTTCAGGGCATATATATAGGTAAAACCTAAATATCAGCAGTGCAGAATTTCCTGAGAAAATTCAGAGGAAATATTCTCAAGGAATACTTGCCCACTTACATTTGCAAACAGGTGGCCTCCCTTTGTTGCTCCATAATCCATCTTCTTGACACACTGCTGTTGCTTGTTGACTAGATTCTAGCCTGAAGCCCTCATTGCATTCATATACCAATCTACTGCCCAAAGTGAATTCATTACCTATAACTGAACCATTCCCAGGGGAGTCAGGAATACCACAAGACACAGCTGAAAAGAAAGGAAATAAAAATACAAAGAATTTTAATTTTATAATATATGTCTTTAAAATATTGTCCCACCACTTAAATAAGAAACATATATTAGTAATTTTGACATATCCCATTCCTAGCATTTGAAATTAAATTTCCATCATATTTGCAGTATTCTGATAAATATAACAGCATTTAAAACATTGATAAAGACTTAAAAGTGCATCTAATATATACAAATATTTTATAAATAATTACTTAGTTTAATACAATCACTGTAAAGAGAGAATTTTTAACACAGGCTAAGGGCAATGGTTTATTTACTAGAGAAAAAAATCAAGGAAATGTCCAAAGTCATTTGGCCTAAGAAGTAATGAACTGAAAAACTCCTGAACGCTTTCTTGCACTCTGCTCCGTTCTCTCAGGCTTTCTTTCAATTCTGCACTACTTCCTTATAGTTTGTCCATATATATCATGTTTGTTTCTTCTATGCATTTAGAACTATGTTATTAAAGAATTCAATTTAACATTTTTTGTCTGATGAGAAAAGTAACCTAATATTTGACTACTCATGGAAGTGTTCTACTTAAGGACATTATTCAGATATTTTAACCCTTTTTTACATATTTGACTAATTTATTTCAGAATGCTAAATATTATGTGTATCTAGACTTACCAATTTTCTGCATCATGAAGGATGTAGATTTTTTACTGAATTATTTTCATTTTTTTCTCCTTCTGAATTTAACTCTAAATGAACAGTTTTTCTTTCAAGATTGCAAAGTTTAATTTGCTGTTAACTTAGTGAAGTTTGAGTAGCTTCTAAGGTGTTTTTTTAGGCTTATATATTAATTTATTTAGCTAGAGTTCCTTTAATAGTATCTCATAATATACAATTTTTGGGCAAACTGTAATTATAAAAATGTCTAGTTCAGTCACTTTTAGGAAAGGTCTCCAAGTCAAAATTGCCTTCTGTCATTTGACTTCTCAGGTCAATTGCTTTTGGTATTTTTTTAAATGTCTTTTAATTCTATGTTTATTTTAAATTAGTTTTTAATGTACAGATATTAACTCTACATCCTTTAATAAGTTACTAAAGCTGATAAAGATTTTAGGTTTGCCCCACAGTTCTTCTGAAGGGAAAGTCATATTATCTTCTCTGAAAGGATATTACGTTCTGCAAAATAGCAACTTGGAGCAGACTACCTATTGAATTATTACAATGAATCTATTTCATGAGTTCCTATAAACCAATATGTGTATGCGTGTACAGAATCACAAGCTACTCTGAGTTTGGCATCCAGTTTACTGCCCTCAGTAAATAGACTGAATAAAATTCAGCTTTGAAGCTTTCATTTTTAAATGTTAACCAATAAAAAATGAAGTTTTATAAATTATTTTTCCTTATATGCAGTCAATGGTAAGAAGAAATTAAATATTTTAATATTTTAAAAGAAAAATAAATAAATAAATTTCAAAAGAAGAAATCACAATTGACCTGAAATCTGTTTCAGAGGTGAAGATAATTTTTTTAATCTAATTTTTATCACTATTTACCCAATTCAACATAAACAATTAATTTCAGAATACATCATCATGGTATCATAAACACAACTCTCAAATTTGTTTGCAGTGTTTCCAAGTTGCCACATTTGATGAATTTAAATTAAATACAACACAGTACTTTGAATCTTATTATAATGAGGCAATAAAACCATTATTGAATAGTGAATGATTTGTTCATTTCTGTTCCTTCCATCTGGAATTTGTCATATTGCTACCAGAAGTAGAATTATAGGAATGTTCCAAAATAAGCTGCCTCCTTTGTCACACATCTTCTTGACACTTTTTGTGTCCTAACCAGAACTGTTATTCTCTTTTCAAATTTGAGTGTTTCTCTCTCAGTGGGTAGGGGCTGAGAGGAAGGAGTAATAGTGGGACAGAAAGGGTAGAGAGAAGGGATAAGGAAGGGGTTCTGGAAGTCCACTTTTAAATACTTTGAATCATGTTAGAGGAAATGGAGAAGAGGAAGGATAAAAGCAAGTTCTGCAGCTTCTGGGAGCAGGTCTGTATATTAGAAGTCATTCTCCACTAGGTGACTGCAGCAGGAGTGGTAGTTTTTCAGGTCTCTGATGTACTCAGCATAGGTGTATCTGGTTAAATGTTCTATCTTCCCTGAAGATCAGCTGAATCCTTTACCTACAACTAGAACCAACTCTGATCTTGTGTCAGGCAAGCAGTACTTGCAAAAAAATTTTCTGCATTCTGAATTGATGGAAAGTTAAACTCACGCTCTACTTTAGTACATCATAAAAATGCCAATGCATTTCAAGTCCTGGTTGCTGTGAAAGGTTTCTCACTCGTCCTAACATGCCTTACAATCCTCTTCTGTCTTCTCGCAATGTGTTTGAATGCTTTTGGTTAAGATTTAACTTCTTGTTAAGGTTTTCAGGTCTACTTTCTCATAAAAACAATAATCTCTGTGTTAAATGCGCACACATTTAATTGTATAAAACCAAAATTCAAAACTATGAGTCTATCCACCCATCCCATTTATGCGCCCATCTTTTTATACAGGTGGATCCTATTTCTCTCTAAATACTCCAAACATGAAATAACTTCAAATGCAAGAGGCTTTTATTATGCCATTTGAAAATAAAACAAACCAAACCAAACCAAAATAAATAATAAAAAAATAAACCAAACCAAACCAAACCAACAAAAAAAACCCAAAAAAAAAAAAACTCAAAAAACCCCCAAACAAACAAAAAACCAAACAAGAACCAGAAAAAACCAACCTAACAAACGAATCCAGGTGTGTTTAGTTCGTGGTAGAAGGTAATAATTCTGTCAGCATTTGTTCTTCATCTTTGGCAATAACCTTTCTGGAGACGCACTGAAAAGTTCAAGACTGAGTAGCTCTTATGTGCACGTTATTTTAAGTAATAAAAGATGTACAACGCCTGCTCACACACAGGAGGATCTCAGTAATGTCAGGTGTGATGCAATGTCCAGTATGCTAAAGCACCTCAACATCTGTACTTATCTGTCACACTTCAGCACTTCCATTCTCAGTGTGTACCTCAGCCCTTACCGTGTCCCTTCTTTCCTTAGTTGTTTCTAAATCTTGTACTGCTACATTGTCAGGCTTTTCTCACTGCTTCTTTAGCTACTTGTCATAAAAGCAGTTTGGGCATTTTGGCACTGTTCCAGTTAGAGTCTTATCTGTTTATTTTTTGTATGCAAAACTCCAGAGCCTGGGAGTGGAAAGAACTATTCCTGTTGTTACAAATTTATCGAGGCTGCTAAAGGCTTTTAGCAGTTTTAAAACAAAGCATATCAGCCAGGAGGGTTTCACTAAATTGCAAGGACTTTGACATTTAAAGTAAAGTAAGCTGAACCAAACTGACTAAAATGGCATATTTTCTTTGGACAGTGGAAACAATGACACTACTGTGCTATCATCAAGTATTTTGAAGCTCTCAGCTTCATGATTTTTAAGTAATTAAGAATGTTGTGAGAAAATCTTCTGACTTGAGGAACTGTCAGCATGTTTCTTAGGTCAATGATTAGATGAGATTGACAGGTTCCAGCTGGGAGATGTGCATTCAGAGTGTTAAAAATTTAAGTCAGCCTTAATTGTATTCATTATCTTGCACAGCAGAAAAATCTACTTTCAGTGAATTGGAAGAGCCTTTTACCTAGAAACTGAGATATCATTATAGCTGCTCTTTCAAGTTCCACATGTCATACTTGCATTTATTTCTTATCGAAACCAGTAAATTTAAGGTTTATGGCAATCCTTTAAAGTATCTATACACCTGTATTCTAGTAAGATACTTAGTATTACTTATCTTATTATTTATATAATTTATCTTCAAAGCATGCAATTTCATTGCATGTAGAAATGAAACTGGGGAGTGCATTAAAGTCAGACATTGAGTTTATTTTCATATGCTGGAAAATCCCTAAAGTTAATCCACAAGCATTTCTCATTCAGTGACCTGTTTCTGGCATTGAACACAGTGCTGGAAAAAGCATTTAAATACCCAAAAAATAAAGTTATAAATAGAGAAGTCCCTAAAAGCAGGATTCAAACCAAAAACATGTTCAGTGGCATTTGTGTATGATATCCAGTTGGAAACATCAGAGGGAGCACTGACAATTCTCAGACTTGGATACATACAGAAATAAAAAAAAAAAAAAAAAATTGAAAACAGGATTGGGGGTGTTAAAAAAAACCTGTTATGAGTGGTCACCTAGTCTATTCTCCTATCACAAATCAAAATTATACTTGACCAGTCTTGACCTAATTAGTTCTCCAGTGATGAAAATTTCACTCTCTCCACAGGCAATCTATTTCACTAGCCCCTCTGAGAAAAGAATAAAAAAATAAAGAAAAACCTAACTAAGGATCCTGTTAAAGTAAGGTTAGCTGTAATTCCTCTATTTATAAAGAACACAGATTAATTGTTTCATTCATATTTGGAACTACTTTTAGCTTATTAAAAGATTGCTACCAAGTTTCCCCTTAAATTTCTGGGACTTTTTTAGTCTAGAGTAATACACTTTTTGTTTTATATTCTGAAATATGATCATTGGTTTATGAGAAGTAGCTGGGATTTGGTATTTTTAATTTGATACTTACCTCAAATTTTTATGACTGTGTGCTAAGAGGAAAATTTTTGCATTGTAACATTTTCCCAAAGGGTAAAAGGCCTAAGCTTAATTCCATGCCCCAAACCACAAAACATCTGATTTTATGATAAAGTACTTTGGTGGCCTCAGAGTCACAGGTCTTTACAGTGCAAACTGTAAATGAGTATTTTCAAGCCTGTTCTCCCAGGGTATGGTCCTGGAATAATCTTTTTTTCAGTACAGCAAAATGTACAAAGGTCTCCAGCTCCACAATGAACATCTATACACTTCAAGCACAGAGGTTAAGCATAATGACAGTACCTGGAATCAGCATTTTAAGGAACTGTTGGCATCAGGTATATTTTCATCATGACTTTCATAGATATTGTATTAAGCCTTTCCAAGTACTTATATTCAGATGAGAACTTCCTTAAAGCAGGTACCTCCAGTTTTCTTTTATAAACCTACTAGGGAGTAACTCAAATGGTGAAGAGCAGCCAAGAGTTTTTCAAGGCTCTTTAAAATTATTTTTAGCTCTTTTAAGAATGGGAGAAATGAGGAAGAAGAAAGTCAAAGCTGAGTCCTCTACAGGAAGAACAGGTGGGATAAAGAGAGGCATTTGCTCATGGCTGCCAGAGAAACACGGCCACTGTTGCCCTCTCACTGGTGCCGTGTCTCAGCCTCCACACTCCTGCAACACAGCACTGTTGAGCCACATTGACCCTCACCACCTGCTTTCAGTTTTTCATTATAGCTGCTCTTCTTGCCAAGCTTTTCTTATATTTTCTCCTATCATCTCTCCATCCCCATCCTCAGCCTTCTCTTCCTACTCTTGCCTAGCACGGCAATCTATACAAGAGCTAATCAGTGGCTAAGGTGACAAATGTCATTGCCAGTATCATTACTGGGGCCTTACTATTTCCTCAGCAGCTACTTACTATTACTGTATAAGAATTGTTATTTTCTCTCCATATCTCTTTTGAAAGTAGCATGACTCATGTTTCTCTTTTCACCTCACAATGAAATAAAAGCAATAACAGTAAGTTCTAATTTCCCAGATAGGAGGCAAGTTCTTTATACAGCATTCAGAACTATATTATACACATTTGCATCTGAGAAGACTGGAACTGAAAAATATCTTCTGATCCTATCAGATTAACCATATTAGATGTGTTCATATTCAAATTAGATGTTGTTGTAATAGATACACAAAAAATAATTACCTTTTTTTGATAATATGATCAAACTTGGTTTCAAAAATTAATTGTGACACATTCAAGTTATTCATTAAAAATGTAATCCTTCAGGACGGCTTTTACAGAAATTTCTGAACTAATCAAAGGCATTTTTATTCAGAAAGATCCTATAATGAAATCCATGAGCTGGACCAAATGTGTAATTTTAGTTAATTTTCAGAGAGAATGCATTTAAATAACAGGTACTAAATAAATTTTGAAATATGTGCTCCATTTCAGAGTTTTTTGAAAAACGTATGCCTCATTCAGACATAAAAATTAAAATAATCGTGCCAGAGTTGTAAAGAGTTGTATTAAAATAAGGAATCTTACATTTGTAAGAAATTTATAGTAAAGATTAAACAACTTATCTTGCAAATATTCTTTTATCCTGCTGTTTACAGAAATCTACATACCCACAGCCACATATATTGATGAAATATAAATACATCTTAAAATTCAAGAAAAATGGTATTTGTGAACAGGCTAGATTGCTAAAATTTCAAAGCTCCTTCTTGCACATAATGATAAAATAAATGCAGACACAGTGTTTGAAGTATTTTACAATTTTCTTGAGTCTGCTTAAGTTCTGTTCAGAATCTATTACTTTCTGAGGCTCTTTGACTCCTGGTATTCCACTATCAAGTCCTGGGATGTTTTACCAAGTCCTGCACACATCTATACATTTTCCCTCCTCCTTTCTGTTAATTATTCCATTCTTCCTCTAAAAGTGGGGACTTTTTCCTTAAATTCTTCAAATAACATTTTTCTGTATTCACGCTTCTTATTATGTTTGAACATAATTTTCAAGGTTAGAATGGCAAATTTGAAACTCTTTTTCTGCCATTGTGAACATAAAAATGTGAACATAAAAACATTGTGAACATAGAAATGTAAAAGAAAACCCTTAACATTAGACTGTTCTAAAACAAACAAGCAAAAAAGAGTAACTATGAAAAAATCCAACTCTTTAAGAATTTTTAAGTTCTGGATCACATTTTCATTATCCAGAACTCTATTATTTAGTTGAACAATAGTGGAAGTAGCAGTGGCAGTCTAATATTGTCTGGATAGATAAGGAGTAGAAACCTAAGGGATACATTTGCATACAATTTCTGGCAGCTGAGGAATCCCAAGATCTTAAATTCTGGAGAAAAGTACAAGATAGGGCCTCCTAAAATGTATGACTCCGACTCCCCCAGTCTAAAAAGTACACACAGAATACTGTCTCTATCCTGATGTGCTTAAAGTAACTGAGCTCCAGATTAAGATGCCAAAATTTCAGTACCTTTTGAAAAAAGACACCTCTCAGCTGGCCAGCAAAATAGCTCCCAAAGTTTCAGTGAAAGTATTGACCAGATCTAATACAACAGTTTAGGCAGATGGGGCTCATTTTCTTTTCCCATTGTCTAGTGCTTCCTGAGATTCTTAGACCTCCAAGACATCCTGCGAGCCTATTGCCTATAACACAGGAGTTTGCACCTTTCTCTACTAGTGTATGGTGGAGAGGTAAAACATGTCAGGCCACTGGAAATGACATGAGACTTCTATGTTTAAGCAAATGAATCTAAACTTCATCTCATGTACAGATGTTAAAATTTTGTTTTAATCTGGAACTGGATTTTATCCTCCACGTGGCTCATCACAAGCTGTAGGCCTATTCATCAATCCAGGTTATTTAATGCAAAGTGTCTGAATTTTAAGTTTCGATGCCAGCACCAGAAAGGGCACCTAAAATACAGTTCAGTTTAGTCCAAAAGCAGCATTTCTCCCTAAACTTACCTCGCATCCAGACCACACACAGAATCTCCCATGATTTAGTGACCTTCAGGAAGGTCAAACAGAATCACATGCCATACCAAATCATATACGACATATATGTGGCATTATACCATATAACAGGATGCCATGTGAGATTAGAAGACATCCTGGATTCTAGAAGCACAAATACACAGGTCCTGCTTATGGCACATTGACAGTCTGAGTTTTCCTCTGGACTGGTAGGGGTATAGCCACATGGCCCTTCTCAGCAGGAAAATGCTCACCCAGAAGAAATATTTAGCTACCAAATAAAAGACAGGAACCCTATTCCTTCAAGTTCTTCAACTGTAGCCAAATTTCTGCAGCTTTTTACTTTTCTTGCAAATAGCACACTCTCAACAGAACAGTAAGCATCATGCCAAATCTCAGCTGAATTTTTTTTCTTTTTTTTTACAGTTCACAAAATAGAACTTCCATCTTACGGTCTTAAGAAATATCTGAACCACCACTGAGACAGAATATGAAGCAAAATACTTTCTTGAAAAAGACATGTTAATGTCTTACAAAGTTAAGAACAAGTAAATGCAAGTTTTAATCTACCATGTTCTTAAATATGAATGCTGCTATAATTTAGTTCTATAAGTAAAGCGGAGTAGGAGCAGACACATGTTAGAATAGGCCACATAAAATATGGATAGAATTTGCAGCCTTCTTCTTCTTCTCGAGGTCCCTGATATTATCACAGAATCATAGAATAGCTTGGGTTGGAATGGACATAAAAGACCATCTGGTTCCAAACCCCTGTCATGGGCAGGGACACCTTCCACTAAACCAGGCTGCTCAGAGCCCCATCCATCCTGGCCTTGAACACTTCCAGGGATGGGGCATTTATATCTGACGAACAGTAACGACTATTAACAAGAGTAGCAAGCTAAAATAGACCCTGGTTCAGCTTCAAGATATTAAATAAAAAGAAAACAAACAAGAAAAAAAAAAAAGAAATTACAAATTATTTATTTAAAGCACTGGTTCAAAAGCAATTTACTAAAATAATAAAGTAATTCCTTATAATTACTGAAATTTATAAAATGCTCAGTAATACTGATGCCGAAATCATTTTTCCTTTTCTTTTATATACCTTTGACACAGTCCTATGTATCCAGAACTATTAGCATGCATACTTGTAACCTTTTACTTAGTTTAGTGCTTAGTGTTTTGTAAGTGTTCTGCAGGCCCTGAGACTAAACACCCAGAACTTCAGAACAGGGAGACCAAACATTCCTACTATCTCAGGAAACCACAGTCTCTTAGCAGGACAGATTCTGTAAACTAGAGGTTAGCCCACCCCAGCCCCATTATTGGGCCCCCTTGTTAGATATGCTGATGTGTAAAGTCTATAACTGGTGTATGTGATTGACGGTGGGTGTGCATTTTGCCACGCTGTCACCTGGGTGAAGTGGATGCATCAAATGGGATCCTGATTAAAATACTGAGGTAACGACTCCCAACCCTCTAACCGTGTCTAGTTTCATTTTCATAATACCAAGGAAAAAGGCATCAATACAATATCATGACCTGTGATCTGTTTATAGGAACATACATTACTAAAGGAAAAGTACCGAAAACATATTTTTCATTTGGTCTGGATTTGACTGCATGAATAGTTCTTAATACTTTAACTCTGAACGCATGAAATATACAACTAAGTACATGATTGGCAATGCTGCATCTTTGTTTTGTGAAATAGCCTTACAATGACATTTTAGAAGCCTACTGTGGAAGAAAGCATTATCTTACCGTGGCAGATTGGCACAGGAGAATCCCACTGGTACATGCCATTTTGATAGCGCCTGCACGTCGCATTATTGTGACCAATCATTCTATACCCAGGCTTGCAATAATAGCGAACTTTGCTTCCAGCAGGACCACCTGTTTTATTTATAATTCCACCATTCCTCAGGGTAGGGTTTAAACTGCAATAAGGAGCTAAAAAACAAAAAATGGACAATATTAAAAACAACCCAAATGCATTTAATGTACAAAATTAAGATTATTTATTACATGATTATTTATGTTCTGTAAAGCTATTACTTGGATATTGTATTATTTTTAACTGAGTGCAACTTCTTAAATGTTGAATTTACACTACATATGAAGTAAGACAGACTGCACCTGTTTGAGTTTTGAAGTATAAGTAAACCTTGCTAAACTTTAATCACTACTCTATTAATATGTTTTGCAGAGAGATTTTCATGGTCAGCATGGTCCTCAAGGACCTGTGATATAAAAATGGAAATTATTAGATATGTGCTGAGTAAGTTAAAGAAGTACAATTTTTTGTGTCTGTCAAAAGGTAAGTAATAAGCTTTTTTTTTTTTTTTTTTTAAATTAAGGTTGCAGTATCTGTCAGTTAGGATGGATTATTGACAGCTGAACTGGACCCAGATCAAGCAGAAGTACAGTATAGCTTGACACACTATATTCAGAGTTATAACATGAATCTGTTTGTAGAATGCAAACATTTATCACTGGATAAAAGCAATATGAAATAATTACCTGGACTCCATACTGATGTACAAGTCACTAAATATTTGGAGCAGGTATGCACCATGTAAAGCTTACTGAGATTATCTTCTCAGAAGCAGCATGGCAGGACAATGGTTTGTTGAAAATAACCCTGACTGAACATCCACCACTGAATTGAGCCTATGAACATTCTTCACAGGGAAGACACTGCTGAGCTCCACTGTGAATTAAACAATACCAACGAGAATGAGACTGCAACTACTGTCCCTCCATCAAACTGAAATGTTTCTTAGGTGTACTGTGATACTTCTTCTGTAGACAATTATCCAGTAGAATTTATTTTGTTTTGTTTTTACAAGTGCATAATTACAGGTTTTGGTATACAGCTTTTAATATCTAGTTATATTTTAAAATTTTAATCCTTAATGCATATTTTGTCACTTAAAGGTGCACCTATGATATCAATTACCACCTAAAGAAGAGTGGTATTCTTCATTGACAGAGATCATAGAGTTGATTATATTTCTAATTGAAATGTATAGATTTAGATGCAGTATATCAAAGTCATTATTTCTAAGTAATAACACTCAAAATAAGCAGTAAAGCTAAGTCAAACATTAAAGATGCTGAAAAATGTTATATTATGCTGGAATTATAGTATATTGTTCTCAATTAAGCTACATAAGTTATGTTTGAAATGTTATTTCTGTACATAAAAACCCACTAAATCATAAAGGAAAAAATTAAAACCAGAATGAAAATTAATAAGCCAAGATGGGCTGGTAAAAGAATTGTTTGGGGCCCTGTTCTGTGTCCTTTATAAGCATGGTGACACTCACTTTCATGCCTAATTAAATCACATTAATTTTCAAATTACCCATTAAAAGGGGACTTGACATTTAAAGAAACACAATAAACATGGTTTTAATATTCGTTTCAGCACACTGAAGAATAAATAAGATTTTTATTGCAAAACAAGCAGGTTAAGACCTCTAAAATCAGCTCTCGTAACCTCTTAAGGGCTAATCAACTTTACATATCCTAGATCTTAAGAAAAGCTGGTGAGTCAGAAATAAAATATGCGATTCAGACAAAACTCCAAATTTATTACCTTAGTACTGTAATTCTATTCAGAAAATATTAGTCTGTAGCCCAGTAATACTGTATAACAATTCTAAGTGTACTGTTTTTCTGTATAGTACCTTTCATGTCTCCTTTATTCTATCTTTTCCTATAACTATTTAATCTGGACTAGTAATGCTTTTATTAAACTGCTAACATTCAGTTATTCTAACAGTAAATTCTTGGCTAGACGTAAAATAATAGGGTTTTTTATCCATAATAAGATTTTTAGCATAAGAGGTTAAACTTTATGTTCTCATGGCCAGGGTATTTATTGTCATGTTTTAGCTGCGGCTAATTACAACAATAAATATATATGACCAGCCAGAGAGCAAAGCTTTAAAAAGGCATGAAATATGGGACATTCAGGCTGCTGAATTACATAGAATGGTGTCAAAATACTGAGATTTTCCTTGGGAGCCAAGAGGGAAATCCATTAGTCATAATTTTTGCTTATGTTATAACAATTGAGCCCAAAAACATGATTTAAGATCTCCAGTGAATCAAGTGGTGTTCAGAAAAGAGTCAAGCAAAAAAAAAATATTTTGAACTAAGAAATTTGTCAAAGAAAACACGGAGGAAGACAAAACAACAATATCACTCAGAATTTACTTCAACATCCCTTTGAAAATACTTAATTCCTAAAATTTATTCTTATAAACAGAAATCTATATCCTCCTTTCCCAGATACCTTGATGACTCCTGTATATTTGCTGTTTTCAACTGTCTTTTCAACCTACTGTTACTAATGCTTACTTTTCCTGACAACCCAAAGTGAGTGAGTGGCAGCAGCTTCATGAAGCTGTAGGAAATAGGGAAGAGGAGATCTGGGAACTGATCTTGGTAAAGCTTTATGGTCACTGCCATTGTGAAAGTCAAAGGCAGATGTTTGAGTATGAATAAAAAATTATGAGATGTGTTTGATTGGGTAGGGAGGTTATAACTGGAGAAAAGAGAGAAAGAATATTTGACACAAAGGTGCTGATTTAAGAGCCATGGGGAAGAACAGTAGTGACAGATTGTGCAAAGAGATGAGAAATGGGAAGGTAGGGATTGGATACCAGGAGTAAGTGATGAAAATGAGAGAAAGAGAAGGACTTGGTTAGCCTTTAGAAGTGTCACCAAAAGGATTGATGCATCAGAGACTGAGATTGTGTTCAGAGTAAAATATGATTCAGGCAAAGAAACTGGAAAGAAAAAGTTATAAAATCAAATTAAATTGACTAGTGGGAGACAAAGAAAGAGAGGATCAGGGACAGAAGAAAGGAAGAAGGAGGATAACAAATTAGGGGAGTCTGTAAAGAGGAAGCAAGGGAAATTAAGATGGTAAGCTAGATGGGAAAGAAAGATGGATAAAAGCTGGATAAAGAAAAATCTTATGTTTTCTACCATGAAAAATAGACTTTAATTTTTATGGAGGGGTGGAAATCAGAAAGAAGTGTTTGGGAGCCCATCTAGACTGTCCTGGCAGAGGTACTTGGACCAGAATGAGTATAAGGTTTGCAGAAAAAAAGGTATGGTGAAAGGGACTACATGAAGTGAGGTGAAGTCCTTGAAGCACAATGAATAGTTCACCAGATAGCAGTACAGAAAAGTTCCCCGATGTCAGAAAGGGGTTGTGCTCCCAGAGTGCCGAACTTCACAGTTTCATGACTGTTAAGAGCATTTCTAAAACCCGTAACAGCATTTTGTGACATAAACTCTGTATGTTTGGATAACTTATGCTTAAAGCCTTTATTGAACATAGATGCAATCCATCTTCTGTATCTTCTGAAAGATTCAGTCTTACAGAAGTGTTTATTAGTGACATTTTAAAGTAGTGGCAGTAGGCTGGCAGTAAGTCAGAAGCCAGCAACAAGCTTACAGGCAAGCAATGCCTGTAATCCACATTCACGTAGAAGTCCCACTATAGCATTTTGTGCTGCCAAGGCAGCATAATATCCACAGAAAATGCTGATACTGAAAACAATGTATTATGTCTAAGTTATTGATAGCATGAAAAGAAGAAAAGCATTTTAAGCAAATTATGTAAAAATTCTGAAGATGGATTTTTATTTTAAAATTCTGAAAAGTATGCTTGTTGATACAGTAAAGGAATAGTGGTAAATCTACACAAAATTTCCTTCTTAATCTATAGTTTAGTAATTTTAATCAATTCTTTAAACTGAACTCCTTTCAGAGCCCAGGATGAAGCACACATAACTTCTAGAACCAGGAACTGACATATTAACAGAAGAACCACACACAAAGCAATAAATAAATGTCTGAAGACCTGAAGGGTAAGCAAATGCTTGAAGAATGCCAGACTGAAAGTTACAGACGCTGTCAGCTGAGTGAAAATTTTGAGCTTAAGAAGAAATACATACAGTGAACTCATAAAATATTTCAGCATTGTGTCAAGGACCACTGTGATAAAATGCTATTTTTCTCCCAGCCAGTTTCTGAGGGGAATCTGTCCTGGAACCTCATGAGGCTTAGATGAAATAGGTGTAATGACACAGGAGTCCTCTCATCTAGGAATGATAATGTTTTACCACAAAATGTGATAAACTTCCATGACTGTTCCAGTGACTGAAGTAACTTTAAAGTTATAGATTTAATTTACTTTTCCAAATGACATCTTTTTCACAGTCTATCAAGACCTCTTAGATAACAGTGTATTTTGTATGGCCACATACTGATCATTTTCAGCTTACTTATAATCAAAACATTCAGCTCATTCAACTTAACATCAGAACTTTTGTAATTTGCCACTGAATACCAAAAGGGTAAGAGCTGCCAGCTAAATCACATATCATTAGTCAACGGATGTGTGGACAGCAACACTGACCTTGCATTTGCAGGACCACACTCTAACACAGTATATTTTCTTAATAGCTGGAACATTTAAACATTTATGTTGAGGGTTTTTTTTGCTGTTTGAGACACTCTGTCTCAGGGAAGTTCAATTAAATTATTCCCAATTAAAAATTAAAATTCTTTTAAACTCCCTGTCCAACCCTCCCAGATGATTTTGTAGAACTCGCTTTCTACAATGAATACTGCAAAATTTTATCAAATAATTTATCTTAGTAAAGGACTTGATTTCCCAGCAGTATCTTTGATCAGTAGTCAAAAAAACTAATATGAAGAAGATATTGATAAGTATTCACAGAAACAATATTATGTTTGAAATTATAAATAAATGAATGAAATAAGTGAAAAATTCCTTGCAATCCCACAATGCTTTTTTTAGCTTAAATTCTAGATTTTATGTTGAGAGACAAAAAGTCAGTCCTCAGTATACTCCTTCCTTATTACTTTCCCTTTTAGAAACTTAATTATCTTCATCATACCGTGGAATCTTATGTCTTTGTGCTGCTATTCTTTAAATACCCACTGCAGTAGAGGGTTACTGTCATACTTACTCTGTAGATAAGAAATTGAACACTGGCTAAAGTAGGTCGGTAAGGTCACATAAAAAAAATAAATATACCTTTTCTGATTACTAAACCATTTCCTTAATTAATGGACCAATCATTCCATATGTTACTTTTCACTTTTTGATGTACTGGATCAAAATGTAGAACAATATTCAACCAACCAATGAAAAGGGATCAGGCTATCATTCTTTTTCTTTTGCATTTTATTTTAAATCCAACAAATAAACAATATGAAAAGACAAGATAAATTTGAAAAGGCCTATTCCCTCTTTAGTGCTATAATTGTGAATGTCTGCCCCTTCCAAAAATAAACATCTGACTAAATAGCTTGCTATTTTTATGACAGCTGCTCTTACTGGTGGTTCAACATTTATAAATCCTCCTGAATTTTTTCTTGATTCACAATACTGTATAAACCTCCATTGTGACCTTCCTCAAAACCTAAAAGTTTACAAATTGGAAAAGAAACAATTATACAGAGCCTGATGATCTTCTTCACACAGTCCCCTTGTCACTTCTAACCATCTACTGAAAAATGTAAAGGAAAACCAATCAATATTCTTTTATTTTAAATTAAAATAGAGAGGGAGTAGGTACATTAGTTTAACATGTCCAGAACTTAAAAATAACAAGAAGTGAATGGTGAAGAATTAAGCTTCTTGTAATTACATATGAGGTTGAAAGAACACAATAAAAGTGTGCTGGGTTGATCCTGGCTGGATGCCAGGTACACACCAAAGCCACTGAATTGATCCCCTTCTCAGCTGCACAGGGGATAGAACATATAACAAAAGGCTTGTGGGCTGAGATAGAGACAGAGAGAGATCATCCAGCTGTTACTATCATGGGCAAAACAGGCTTGACTTGGGGAAATTAATTTTTTACCAATCAGATCAGAGTATGAATTATTAATGAGAAATAAAACCAAATTGTGAAAAGCCTCTGCCCTGCCTCCCCTCCCCTTCTCCTCTTTTTTTTTCCCCAGGTATGCTGGTTTGTCTACGATAGAGTTCATTTTCTTCAAAGGCTCTAATATGAGGCTGTCTTTTGAATTTCTAATAAAACAGTGTTGATAATACAGGGATGTTACTGTTGAGCAAACCTTACACTGAGTCAAGGGCTTTTCTGCTTCTCACACCATCCCACCAGCAAGGAGGCTTGGGGTGCACAGGGACTTGGGAGGGGACACAGATGGGACAGCTGACCCCAACTGACCAAAGGGATAGTTCATAAGATAGGGTGTCATGCTTAACAGTAAAAGCTGTGTGAAGAAGAAGGAAGGACCAATGCTGCAAGTTATGTTCAAGTCACCAGTTGAGCCCTGCTCTCCTGGAGATGGCTGAACACCTGTCAATGGGAACTGGTGAATGAATGCCTTGTTTTGATTTGATTGCATGTGCAGCTTTTTTTTGCTGTTAAACTTTACCTGTTTATCTCATCCCACAAGTTTTGTCATTTTTCTTCTTCTGATTCTCTACTCCAGCCTGATTCCTTTTGTGGAGGAGTGAGCAAGCAGCTGGGTGGGCCTTAGTGGTGTGCTGGGTCTAAAGAGCAATATAGACCACAGGGGAAACTCAGCTTCTCCTTCACCTCCATCTTCACTGACCTTGGTTTCTGCAGAGGTGTGACTCTCATGTATTCTCACTCCTTCCAGCTGCTGAGTATATTTTTATATTTTTAATGTGTGTTATGGCAGAGGCACTATTACCATCCGTGGCCAGCCACAGGTCCATCTTGGAACAGGCTGGACCTGGTTCTTTTGGATATGGGTGAAGCTTCTGGCAGCTTCTCACAGAAGCCGTGCTTGTAGCCCCCTGTTACAAAAACCTGGCCACTTAAACCTGAGGCATAAGGAAAAAAATAATTCTATTGGCAGGAAATTAAAAATTAGCTGAGAAACCATTTGACTTATTTACTTTTGAATGAAGAACCAAAAGTTAAAGAAAAGTCTATAAATGTTAGAGTGGCAATATCAACTTGAAAAGTAGGAAATTGAGTATCCATCTGGTTCCCAAGTCCTCCTGCCTCTAGTGGATATGCCAGGTACTGAAGTGTACTTTTATTCCTTCATCAATAACTTAAAAAAAAAAAAAATCATCTATCTCTACTTAGTTATGCTTTTACCCTAGCTTGCTTGGGTAGGAATGTTCATGCAGGGTTATAAATTGTTGTGGGATGCTATGCAGATACTCCGTAGATTAAAAAAAGAAATAATTTAATATCTAGGCAATAGTGCAGTTAGAAAACGTATAATTTCGACTAAAATCTGTGCTAGTGCATCTATAATATGTCAAAGCCCTTAAAAGAACACCTGCCTGCTGTAATGCCTCAGCTTTTTTCCACAGAGATTTAGCAAAAAGTCTTATACCACATGATAGTAAATATAGTATTAATACTAAGCAAACAACTTACACAATTAAGATTGTATTTTAAAGAAAATATTAATTATATTTAATTCCCATAAAATGCTCTAGTACTTTTTAACAGTGAATAAATTTTGTATCTACAAGTGAAATCTAGCTGTGACAAAACCACAATTTGCAAAATTTTGTGCACATAGCTGGCATAGCTGGAGAAGAAGGGAAAGGTTATGGGAGGGCAGTCATTCATTTCAATAGGTTCTTCATCATGAGGAAGCCTGCTGGCTCAGTCACAGCTGCCACAGTATCAATAGCCTTTTTGGGATCTTGTATTTTTCCTACTTTCATGATGTTGCTCTCCCTCATTAGAATTCAAATTGAATTGTTTATGCTGCCGCTCACTGTTACTCTTCTTTCATGCTGATTATTTCCATTGAATCTCATGTAAAATGGACAGAAGTTTAGAGAAAAATGCAGGCACTGACTGTTAGTGAAGCGGAAAAAGCTAAACTGTTGTTTGTTCCTAACACACAGCCATAAGGACTGCGTATCTGCCTCCAGTTCCCTGATTTTATTGTTAATCATAGCAAGTGCCATAATAATTGATGAATTGGGCCTAGCAATTACAGACCACTTCTTCAGTACTGAAAAATGTGTTTTGTGCATACAGGAAAAGGTACAAAATAATTTTCCATTCCCCAGAAATCAATCTCCTTAATAATTTGATACTTACAAAACAAAATCTTCACATGAAGTCTATTCATGTAACCCTGATATTGCTTCCTCCCTTTGAATTAATGACTGAAAGCCCACTCCTTTCACTGCCACACATTTGAGGGCTATGATGTGGCAAGTTCTCTTTGTTCCCTCTTGCACACTCTCAATCCATCTATTAAGTCCTGCAATTGCTCTTTTACTATAAAGAACTAAATTAATCTCCAGTTTGCTTAAAAGCAATGTTCCTTTCCCTATCCCTCAGCCATAGTAATTATCCAAAGGTGCAGGTGAAGATGATGCTTTTACTGACTGATGTTTTTCCTGACTGATCACAGTTCTTAAATCCCCCAAAAAGTCATAATTATGCTCTGAGCTGAGCCTTGATCTTATGTTTCAGTAACAAGAGAAACTTTCCGGAAATTAGACAGGCAGTGCATGGATGGTACAGAAAAGGAGTGAGCTTCCCAAAAATTGTCTCCCAAAAGAACATTTATCATGACTAAATGGGAGATACGTGGTGCTTTATGAAACGTACTGCTAAAACAGTCTTAGTATTCCTTTCTCTACTTAATTTATATTGACAATTATTAGCCACCAAAATTAACACCCATAACCTTTACATTGCTAATCCAGTCCAAACACAGGAGAAGCAAATGGCAGCAATTATCCCCTTTCTCTCTCACACATACTATTCATATCATGTAAATGATCCCTAAGGCAAGCCTTTTAGTAGTAATGTGTCTGTAGATTCATGTGTGGAAACATCAGAAACAGGTTGCAAACTGAGTAAGGGTCAATATGTCTACACATAATATACAATCCAGTACTGCAATATGTTTCTTCTTGATTTTTATTATTAATAAGGGAAATATTTTTTTGCACTATTTAGATAGACTACTTACATATTTTCACATTACCACCATATCAGATTCACATGCAGCCTGTTGAAGAACTGAGGGGTTTATTTTCCCCCCAGTTTTCCATTAATTTCTACATGAAGAAAAACATAGTTATAAGGTTGTGAACTGCAACTCTAGGAAACTGTAAACCTAATAATTATGTACTGAATTTCAGCTGAAGTACTGCACAGCTATTGAGGTTCAAAAGTGCTCACTTCTGAATACTTTAATGTAAATCTAATGGTTATCCCTACCACTACATTTCAAAGACCTGAAAAACAAGAGAACAGGTGCAGAGAGGACTGTTAATTGGAGAAGTATTAATCTGGAGATCTCTGGCATACCAGGAAAAAATGGAGAGACCAAGTTCTGCACTTACCTTAAACTTACAGTAGAATGATTACACATCCTTAAAATGTACCTTCTAATAAATTATCTTCAGAGAAACAGACATTATTTTACAAGTTTTATTTGATGTTGAACAGTTCTCATGGCTTTAAGTCTAGGTGGGCAACAGTGTATCCACTGTTTAATAGAAAGCTTGAATAGTTACCTGAGTAACGGATCTTGAATCCTTTCTTGCTGGTTGCATGATCGGTTGACCAGCGGAGATACAGCTGATTCATTTTGCTCGTGAAGTTCAGTTGCCCAGTGTGATTTCCACTCAAAGAAACCAGTAATGGACTTTGCCCAGAAGAACCTTCAAAGATGAATAAAGAAACTATTGAAGTTTTAAAGTACTATCAGTTTAAGCAATTCTTTCAATATTTTAACTCAGCTGTGAATGTGAACATGGTAGAATAGGAAACAGCCTGACACATCCTTGTCAGAGAAATAACTAACAGATCTTGATTTGAACTGTCCATCTGGTTTTAGGTTTTCACTAGAGAGCACTATAATTGCTTTATATTTCCATTTCTTTGTATCAAGATAAAAAATCTTGGTACAAACAAATGGAAATATAAAGCAATTAGTGATTTCTCCATAAATACTAAAAAAATCAGTGGATTTTTTAAAAAATCGTTTTTATTTAACACAAATACATTGAATGAGGTTCTCTTTCTGCTCCTTGCCCTTTTAAATCTGTTATTTATTTAAGCTCTTTCCAACAAGTGAGTGGTAGCAAATGCATACGTTCTCTGATCGTGTACATCTTGTATAATTTAAACACCACTGTATTACATAATAAGCACAGTAGCTAAAAAAATAGTTGAATACACATATGTATAAGCGCTAAGAACTTGCATGCTTCTCTAGGACTCGGTTCAGTTAATTAGTATGTTTATTATAGATTCATTTTAGTGTAGTGTTCATTTAGGGTAAATACAAGATGCTGAAAAGAATGTCTCCTGGCCCTACTTCAATGTCTTCACCAAAAAAACCCTCAAGAGCCACAGATAATGATTTCAGGAATAATTATATAATAACATATATGCAAGAGAAAAAAACCTTTAAATTAATCCAATCTTCAACTGGAAGCTTTTTATAACATGAAATAACATTATTTTCCTCCACATGAAGGTTATGTTTGCTCCAGCTGTACCACTCCCTTCCATATGCTCACTCTCTTTTGCACCATGATTTTTCAGGTTTAAGAAAGCCATGTCAATCAACATTATCTTGGTCAGAGTTGCTATTACAAATAAAGAGCTTCTTCATTCATTTTTTGCTAAGTTTGAGCAGCTACAGCCTGATCTGGTCTTCTTAAGTTACATGAAAATACAAAAATAAAACTGAATCAAATGACACCTAAAAATTGAATACAAGTGTTGTCAGCCCCATCCAGTTCAATAAGAAAAAAAAAAAAAAAGTTATATTTTCTGACTGAGACATTTCAGGCACTAAAGGGAGGCTATGGAAGCCACAACAGCATAAAAATAATAATAAACATAATAAACATTAAAATTATCTTCAAGTTCTTAGGAAATGCATTTCAGTCACCCTAATGACAACACTACAACTAAGTATTACTAAACAAATTCTAAATAATAAATGCATATACAAAATAAGAACAAAAAAGCATTGGTTTAGGCATAAGTTGCGCAGCATGCCCTCATAAAATGCTTCATGACCTTTTTGTTTACCATATTGCAGAGTTAGTGTTTGATGGTTACAGCATAGGATAAATGATAAGGAATGCTAATTCCTATTTTTGCTTGCAAAAATTATTAAGCACATGACATTTGACTCACTTACTTTGTGCTTCACTTTGGGTTTTGTAAATCTGTTTAACACCCTTGTTACAGTTTGGAATGCAAATGTTCTTTTAAAATTCTCAAAGGACTAAAAAATGGACTTCTACAAATAAAAACCCACTACCTATAATAAGGTGAGAATCCTTATTAGTGATCATGAAATTAGTTTGCAGCACCATATGCCACACCACATTTTTTTAGTCTTTGAGAGATCAGAGGATTGATTCAATGTATTTTAGCTTTCTTTGTTTTTCCTGGAGTTGAGCTTCAGTTTCTGTACCTTACCTAGCAGTCAGCTCTTTGGATAGTGCTCAGGAAGGTAAGCAGCATGACTCAGTTGTTCTTGAATCTGACATTTATTTAATTATTATTTCAGAGTTGGTCTATGTAAGAAAATACTCAACACACTCAACTTCTGGTGTGGTCATCTGTCATATGATGTTGTCTTGACTATTAGATAAAAGTTGACATTTCCTTCTGTTTTTCGTAATAGATTTGATTTATTTCAGTGAGAATAAAAGAATATTTTCTGAATTAAATTAATGCTATTCCATGTTAATAGCCTGAATGCAGTATTTTCAAGTTCAAAATATTTTAATAATTGTGCTCATGTAACATTTATGGCTTTTCTGGTTTAGAATCCAGATAGGATTTTCTAAGGGTATGACAGGTAAGTGTGCATGGCTAATGGGCTTGTTGCTCCCGGCTGGCCCGAGTGACCATCTCACTGACTGGATGCCTACCCCGATCACCACCCTGCTGCTGAAGCACCATGATGTGCAGTGCAGTCAGGTACTTGTAGTCCCTGATGTGCTTTGCATTCCAAACCTGCCTTGTAAAGCAATTAGAGATGTGTGCCTTAGCAACACTAATTCTCTAAAATTTGTCTTGCTAAGCTTTACACTGTTTCTGTGTAAAGTTTGATGATGTACCTTTACCTGTCATAGATAGATCAGTGCAGTTCTACAGCCTAGATAAAGTACACTGTTTTGGACCACACAAGGCCCATCAGTATGACATATTTGCTGCAAAATGCAGCAGCATTTGTGGTCTGAGTTATAGCCACCACTGGAAGCAGTACAGCCACATCGGCATTGCCTTCTGCCCCCAAAAACTCATCACGCTGAGATGTACAAATAATTAGTCTATCAAAGCACATTGCTAATGTGGCCACAGGGACACAAGCAAGTATCTCCGCTAGGCACTGCAATGTGCTATCTGAATATCAACTTGTTGAGAGCTAGCTCAGGAATCTCCACACGGCACTATAGTTGTAAATGTGCCATTATCTTTTTCACTTAAGGTTGCTGGTAGGTGGTAGAAAAAATTACTTCTGCAGAGCTACAGTAGAGATGAATTTGTAAGAATATTATTTCATGCCATGAAATTAAAATGCTTAAAAATGTAGGAATGACATTTGTTCTTCTCTCAGATCTATTATTTATAATCTGGTTTCATTACATTTAAATTCACAGGAAAGAAAACAAAAATATACATCAAGAAAATTATGCCATTTCAACAGAATTTCTCAAAAGAAAAACTGATCAGACCACTAGAAAAGTTCCAGTATTGCTATATATTTTCTTTGATACAAAATAGAATAGAGGAAAAGCCAGTCTTAATAGATTTTTTGCAGACTATTTGCTGAACTAACTTGACATGGACCAGCATACATGTAATGAAGAAAATATGCTAATGAAGTGGCATTTTTAAAAGCATTAAAAATATTGTGGATTTTTTTAGGATGTTTCTAGCAAAAAGTGGAAAAAAATTAGCAATATTAGGCATTTAAATCTAATTCTTCAGAGGAATACTTTGAGCAAGATATCTCAAAAGATATGACCTTTTAATATTTTTCATGCTGTGAAACTCCCATAGTAAATATTCATTATTTCTATCATACTTATCATATATTCTTGGTTAATGAAGGAATGTATGATAATGGTCTCTAAATTAATAAAAATATGTTTAAGAACAATCAGAGACTAGTTATCCTTGTCAATCAATGAGAACATAGTAAGTCATAATAAGTTCAGAATGAAGTAGAAAATAAGAATTAAGTAGGACCCTTTGAGTGGTGACCATTAGCAACACTAGAAAATGAGTTTTGGTCATTTCTCTGTTCTTTGTCCCAAAACAGATAGTTGAACACTTCAACAGAGGTACATTCAAACATCTCTGCTGTGTTATGGAGAAAACAGACAGGGTATTTGAACTCAAAGTTCAGTATTTAGACTCAAGTAATTTTATTCATTTGGATAAATGTAATTGTAACCTCAAAATACTTCATCAGAAACGAACTATTATGGAGCAACATGTTAACTTCTTCTTTCAAACACCTCCATACATTTCCCAGGAAACAGAAAACTGTGTGACTTTCCTAGGGAAGTTGCTGCTCTTACTGCTCCTCCAGTAACAATATCTAAGGAAATTTAAAATCTTCTCTGGCCTGAATACATCAATAAAAACTTTCATTGCCTAACAGATTTAGATTTTTGGCAAAAGTAATAGGAATTCTGAATTATTGTTTAAGTTTCCAATATATCACCGCATTATGAACCCAACAATTGGAAATCAAGGCCCACTCCACCCTGTATTTATTCTTGTGTAATCAGAATTTAAATCTCTCTTACCATCAAATACCTCCAGCTCATCAAACTGCTTTTCACTTTGAAACATTTCTACAAAAATGGAGATGTTATATCCTGGCTCAACCTTAATAGTCCAAGAACATGTCTGAGAGTTGGGATAGGTGCCTGGATAACCTGGACTGAGGATCACTCCCGATGATTCTGTACGAATTTCATTTGCTGGGCATTGCGCTAAAAAAGACACAAAAAGAACACTAAGAATAGGAATGAAACAAAGATCTTCTTCTCCATGGAATGCATGCTTCAGGTTCAGTTTCCAAATGAAAACATTTTAAAACCATATTCTAGCTGGAAGGAAAAAAAGTTCCCTATAATATGCACGGAAACAGGACCACTTTTATAAACCTTGCGTTTAGGAAACGTTTTATTAAGTTATTAATTATAGTAAAGCATCCATCCAGAAAGAAATATGTTAGAGTCTAAAGCAGTTTCAGTCAGAGAGTTCACATATGTTGGTGTGATCATTCACACAGGTGAGGTAAAAGTACCAGTAAAATTTTTTATTTGGAAATTCTATTCGACTTCAGGTCTTAAAAATATGACCCAGCTTTAAGAATGAAGCCTGTTACATGAACAGGACAACGTATTGAAACATCTAGACATACAAGATATTTGAAATTTTTATTTTGTGAACTTTGCTCATTTTGGATTTATAGCAATCTCCAAGTCATGCACACATGTTAAGGATACAAATGTCTTTTGTTGCCAGCTTTTCCTCAGCATCTTGGGGAGTTATGGAAATAACCATTGAACAAATTACTCATGAAACCAATGATATAGTAGTCATTCAGATTTGAGGTTTGCAAACAAAATCTGGATGTTACACAGATACAGTCCAGACAAGACTAAAGCCTGGTGATCTCTCTACATGAGAAGTGTAATAGTACAGTTCTTCCAGAGAAGTTTACAGCTGAATTTATTTAAAAGGTTATTATTGCCTCCTTTATATGGCTGGTCTTTCAGCACAGGTATCATTTCAGAGGTGTATCATAACTCACTGAATTGACTCTGTTTACTTACTCCAGTATGTGAAGTTTTTGGAATCTTGGGTGGAGGATTATCAACTAAGAATAAGATTCAAAATTACATTGATGCCCAGAACATTGTCCCTAAGGTTTGAGATATTATTCACTAACTCAAGAAATATACTGCAACCATCTTTAAAAAATGGAGTCAGGGAAGGAATGAAATGAAAACATAGAGAAAAGTCAACAATTCAGAGAGGTGAAAAATATCAGTTTCTTTTGAGATAAAAGAACTGTTATAGAAAAGGCAGAAAGACAAATTCAGATAGCACAGACACTGACTCTGATCATCTCAGAGACCTGTGGCAGTGCTCCAGAGAACTGGTAAGAATGGTCTGCCAAAATAAAAAGAGACAGGAGTGAGAAATTTGGGGGGGGGGGGGAGGGGGGAAGGATAAAAACCCCAAAGAAATTACTTTTCCTGCCTTTTTATTTCATCTGCTTTGCTCTTGGATTATCTAGTTTTTCTTGGAAAGACATCAGAGACAAAATGTGAAGGAAAGAGACAAGGAAATGGTTTATTTACTAGGTTTGAAAAAATAACAACAAAAAAATTTCTAACAAAAGCAGGTAGAAGTTATCAATAACAGAGAAAGACTGCTCTTATCTGTCTGATTAATTACAGCCAAATCTTAAGATGGACCGAAAATCTTAAGAAGGGACTTGAAACTAATTTATTCACCATGGGGGAAAATGTGCCTTTTGCAGATGTTTCCTCATGCCCTTCTCTCATAATTGAGGAAAAGTAAGATTTTGCTTTGTAATTAAGAACATTTCTTTGGTGAGTGAATATTAAAAATCAACAGCTTAAAGGTCAGAGTGTTTCCTTGAACACATCATCATGTGTACACAAGAAACAGATCAATGTTAATAATCCAAAAAGCTGATTTTTGCCTTTTTGCTTTTATATATTCTTTATATATTTATAGCTCTGAAGCCTATTATTGTATAACTACATGTATTCATAGCAAGCATTTCACCTACTCTGTTAGACAGGGAGACAGAACACATTCCTAAAGACTCCAGTCCTCTGGGGACCAAGGTTCAATTCTCTGGGAACCAAGGTTAAAATGGCTTCTCAGACACTTTCTCATAAACAAAGTTTAGCTAGTATCTAAAGCAGGGGGAGGGTCGAACCAGGGAGGAATTACCTCATCACTTGTGTCTCTAACTGGGGATTCCTGTCAGTTATGTTAATTAGCAAAACATAAAACATGCCGGCTTTATGTTACAGTGTGCAACTTCAGCACATTTTCAGTGTGTGTTCCAGCGTGCTGTGCACCATAAAGGATCCTTTATAAAGGTAACCACATTTTTATCACCCAATTGTGCCTCACTTCTTGTCTGAATGCTTTTTTGGACTAAAAAAATATCAGCAAGACTGCTGTAGGAATTCTTTCCTCCACATATTTTATTGCATCCACTTAGTGAACTTCAGAATTTTATTAACAAAATTATTTCCAAAAAGAAGAAATAATGTTTATGTGGGAAAAAATGTACCTCTCTATTACAAATCAGTGCAAATAGTGATGTTAAGGATGAAAGGAGATATGGAATACACCCCATGGTACTACGACAAAAGCAGCATATTCTTAGAGCAGAAAATTCAAGTAAAATCAAAACTATTTTGTCCTTCTAACCTGTAAACACCTCAGTACCTCTTTTTTGCTAGGTCAGAAGTGACCAAATCTTTTTAAATACTCAGCTATAGCTTTGGGTCTTCCTATTGCCAAGATTTACTTCCTATGGCAAAGGTTCATTGGACAAGAAGTCCCTTCCAATCTAAGCTGTTCACAGCAGATGCACCACATGAGAGGTACAGCTCTGGAGTTGTCCAGGGCCAGGGGAAGGCAGACTGTGGATTGTCCTTTTGCAGTCTGGGAAGCTGGCTGTACCATGGGGTTATGCGGCAAATTGGCACTGCTCACCTTGGCAGCCTTAATTGGCTCTTTCTGCACCCTAATGAATTACTCACCAATTCCTCTCCAGTATCGCTTAGCTGCTGATAACAGAGCTTAATATCTAGGGTGGAGGCTACACTTTATAAGATTTACATTTTACAAGATTCATACGGCTAAAGACATAAAACTGAGATACTGAGACATTATGACTGCTTCACCTTGCTCTGTAAAACAAACGACACATCCATTTTTCAGTACCACAGCCAATACCTATAATTTGAATAAAAATAAACTCCACAGTGTTATTATCTTGTATCCACCACACATACAACAGGTGAAAACAAAAATCTGCTATTTTGAGCTTTTTTGCTATAATATTAGCTCTCCCATTTTAGCGTAATATTTAAAAATAGGATACTCCTAAATAAAAAGTGCTCTGCTTGAGGCATACGTATTTGTATTGGGTCTAGCTGATATGTTATTTTTCCCCACAGCTCTCCCTCACAATGCTTTATATTGGTAGCTAGAAAGGAGTTGATAACGCAGCAGAATTTTGGCTATTGCTGAGCAGTGCTGGCACAACATCAGTGCTGTCTCTCCAACATTCTGCACCACCACCTCCCAGTAGGCAAGGTCTTAGAAGGGCCTAGTTAGAACAGCTAACTCAAATGACCAAAGGGATATTCCATACAATATGACATCAGCTCAGCAATAAAAGCTAAAAGGAAGGAGGAAGAAGAGCAGGTACAACAGTTACATGTGCTGAAGTCCTGCTTCCCAGGAAGTGTCTGGACATTGCCTGCTGGTGGAAAGTAGATAACAAAATATTTGGCTTTTTTGTCTTCTTGTGCACATGACCTTTCACTTCTGCTTTAGTAAACTGCCTTATCTTGACCTACAAGTCCATCTATTTCCCTCTCCTGTCTTGCTGAGAAAGGAAGTGACAGAGTGGCTTGGTGGGCACCCGGTGACCAGCCAAGGTCAACCCATCATAATATTCCACTCTTAATATTGTTTCTTTTATTTGTCTGTAGACTAACATATAAACATATTTGATACCTCATGGTCTCTCTTCTGTCAGTTAAATTACAGGTTGACTCAATTCCCTACATATTTAGAAGTTTAGGAATTGATGTGAAATTTACCAGTTGAGAATATCTGAACTGCAAAAGAGATTAGATGCTTGAGCCCTGTAATATATTTAATTATCAATTTTTTATAAGTATATCCTATGAATTTTAAAAGTAGCTATTGTGAAATAGTTTGGAATGATAACAGGAATAAATACTAAAACACGCTTTAGGGATATTAGAGGACATAAGTAATCTATTTTACATTAATTTTTAATAACACTGTTGCACATGTAAATTCCAAGTAATGTTATTTGTTAAGCTTGCATAAATTCATGCACAGAGGCAATGCTTACAAAAAAAACTAGGAAATAACTATCTTTATGTTACACAGTCACGTGTAATTGTGTGCAGCAGGTAGTGTCATGAGAAGGGTAATTCTGCATGGCAACATAACACTTTCATCATATTCTAGTTTTGATGAACAGATTCCCTAACATGGCTTTTGGAAAAATCTGACTCAAGTTTTTGGGGAAGGCCTAACCAAGATTCTTATCTCAAATATTACTTCTGATATCCTCATCTTTGACTTTGCTCTTTATTTATAAATATTAGGACAATATTATCCCACTACCTCTGTAACTTGAGTGTTTTGAGCAGCCATATTACTTTACACTGAATGCCCACTATCTGTTTAGCTAGTATCTCAATATTTTGTGACCAGTACAGGAATATTTTTTGCTGTCACAATGCTCATCATGCTTTAATTTACTTCTCTACACTTCTCTGACAGCAACTAAAAAGTGAAAGAAATTTGTAGCAAGAGGATAAAGGGATAGAATGAGAGCAGCGGCTCCAAGTGTAGAAATGGAAATCAGAACTGTTCAACCACTGTTAAGCACAAACTCATCCACACTGACAGCATGATCTGTAGGGGGGGCCCAGGGCTCTGCATGTTAGAAAACATCTGGCAAGTTAACACTGTACCAAACATTTTGAGAAGTCCGTCGTCAAACAGGAAGGAAAAAGGGGCTGTGAATAAACTGTGGTGTGGTGTGATTATAGCTGCTGTGGAGGTCATTTATTGAGAATAATGTAGAAGTGGTCATGCAGATTGATTGTTCTTGCCTATGAGATATGTCACCAGACTGTATACAGTATTCTAGAATTTGGCCCTCTGTCATATAAATATAGTTTTTGACTACTACAACATAGTGGCACACCTCAGAAAAATGGAAAGTGTTCCTGCATCTTTAAAAATTATGAAGCTGACAAGGATAATATGAACAATTCTAAATTACAGGCAAAATGTAGAAATATGAGAAGGCAGTTCAAAAATTTATTCAAAATACAATATGCAAATTGCATAGCAAGTAGCAATTTTTTTTCAAGACTATGAGGATCAAATAGCTTGGTATAAATACAGTTCCATCCTGCATCACTCCTAAAGAAATAGAATAGAACTGGATAGAGTATTGAGAAGGACGAGAAGAATGATTAAAGGTATTAAATATCTTCTGGTCTATAGAAACATGTCATAAGTACGGTGAATAAAAAAACAACTTGCTACTGATTTTTTTCCTCATGAGAAATAGAGGATATTAAGTGAAAACAGCAGGTGCCAAGTTCAAAGCAGACAGAGAAATAACTTCTAATATTAAATAAATAAATTGTGTAACTTACAACACAAAAATTCATGGATTTAAGGCATTTACATGGGTTCAAAATAGGACTGATTAATTTCACTGAACAACCAGCCTGACAGAATTCAAAATTTAAAGAACATTGCTAGCTTAAGAGTGGTTTAGCTACAGTTGGTTTGAGGCCTTAATTGACTGCATGTTTGCAATAATTTTCTGTCCTTCACTAGAAAATAATTAGTGACTAGTGCTAGATATGGAATGCTGGCTTTATGGTCTGGTATACAGGATTTCTGGTGTGATGCAGAAAAACATATTTCCCCCCTTCAAATACTTAGGTTTACAAAGTTCAAAATGAGTACTTTCAAATATTTATCTATGAGTAAACACTATAAAGACAGTCATTAAAACCACAACTTTCAAAAGATCTACCAATATTTCTTATTATTCATAAATATAGGCTAGGGCATTATATAAAATAGGAATTAAATTCAACATTTATCTCCATAGTAATACTGGGGAGGCTGGGATAGAAATAAAAACAAGTAATTAATTCTATTTTCCAGAAAGGAAAATTAAATTTATATTAAGATACAACTTGACTGAAGAAAGGAAATCAGGTGCATCCCAATTTACCTCAAGAAATTAATCTCTTACGTCTGTCCAAAATAACTGTGCCAGAATTTTACTCTAATGCCTCCAGTTCTATTGTCTACTGTCTCTGTCACTTGATGGCCCTTTTATTTTTCATTATCAGATATATTTTTTTATGTCATCCTTGTAATAAAGTTTTGCTGTATTTGCAGGATACAGCCAGAGAAACCACAGCAGTTTGTACAGCATCTGCAAGAATTGTTATGGATGGTTAATCATTATCAGAAGCTCCTAATATCTCAGTAGATTTCACAATAACTGTTCCATTTACTTCAGGCTTTGGTTTTACATTTACGTTCTAATTGACACAGTCAAGACTTAAGTTACTGCTCTTAATGTAGCTAAAAAGTGAAGTCAGGATTTGCAGGACAATCATCTTATTAAAATATTACATTTTTAACATAGAAATACATTGATTAAGAAAAGAAATAATCAGAAACATTATTAAGTATTCAGTTATCTGATCAAGAAAGACAGAGAAGTACAAAATATTCCCATTAATTCTGCATCTTTTATGGTGAGGGTCCTGAAATGAATAATTATTCTTTTCCACTCAAAACAAAGATATGGAGTCCAGTCTCTGAACCCATGGTAGACCCCAGCAGGCTGTATGCACAAGTCAAAAGGGGGGAGGTATAAAAAACCACTTCACCTCAAGTATGGGTGTTCATGCAGACAAATTACTTTTAGATGCGTAAAATATATGATGACACCAGTAAAACAATACAGTTTGTATTATGAATCTGTTATTAATTTTTAAATCATGAAATTAGAGAACCAGAGTAGCAGGAAGGAAGATACAACTACAGCTATTATTGAAGTATCACAAATAACTGTTGTGCTTCCAGCACTACCTCTTGTGCATATTGGTGTTTTACCTCATCACATGGAAGATACTCCAACCGCAATTACATATTTTAGATCAAAGCTAAATTTGGCTAATACAGAATAGGGAATTTCTGTTCACTTTTTAATTTCCTTAAATTTTAATGATAACATCTTATCAGTAAATTTTCCCCCAAAAATTTTGAGGTACTTCAGGAAAAAATTCTGTAGATGCTTTCTAGATCCCTTTTTCAACATTTCAAAACCTTTTTGTCATCCAGTATTTAACAAAATAAAATAAAATAAGGAAAAAAAAACCCAAAAAATATATTTTGAGAAAAAAACTTTGGAAGATTGAATACAAATTTCCAAGCTAAACTTGTTTTCCATGAAGATGGGGAAATTATATATAAACGTGCATCTAAACATAATTCATACTAAATTTTTTAGTTCCTTGCTTGAAATGCTATAATTATGAACAAAATATAAATAGTTGAAATATTTTTAGTAATTTGAAGAATTTAAACTTGCCACATATTATTTTAAAACAGCTTTTTCATGTCACTTTGTTATACAATGTCACCATATTTGTCAAAGCATAGATAATAATTTCTTATTTTAATTTGAAAGCTCAGTTTAAATTTTTAGTATTCTTCAAATGTAAAAAGAAATCCTTGGTTTGATATGAAGCAATATAAAATATTTTAAATTAATTTTAGAAATCAGTTTTTCAGTGTTGGTGGAGTAAAAGAGTTAAAACCACTTCCCATTGGTTCTAAAGAATAAAATTTCTATGTAAAATTCTTAGGGCCGAATATAAAAAAAAAAATTTCTATTTCTTAGATATTAAAGAAGTAAATGAAAAATGTTCCTTTGAAGCATCAACAAAATGACAGTGCCTTAAAATTTGATGCTTTATGTGGGATGCATATTAATGGTATACACACCATGCAAGTATATATTTACCTTCACAGGATGGAGAGGAGCCTTCAAACTGCAATTGTGCATTCAGTTTGCAGGTTAATATATCTTGTCCAACAAGGGTGAAACCAGGATGGCACCTGTACTTCACAAAATCTCCTGAAAAAGGAATTGGAAAAAAAAAAAAACTAAACCTCAAAATCCTTCAAGCAGAAGTATATCAAAATCCCAGGTGGAAGATATAATAGATCAATTTAACTAGAATTCAAGTGAAAGCAGAAGAAAGGGAAAGAAATACTATCTTTTTACCTATTTCAAAGTCATCATCTTCCGTAAACAAATCTGCATGTGGAACTGTGGGTGGAGGCTGGCATTTCCTGAGCTGATAAGCTGCAAATTTAAGTGAAAATAATTAAATACTGGTGTGTTAAGGAGTATTTTACAGAAAATTCATTTAATATTCACACTTCCCAAATCACAAGAGCTGCACTGAACCTCATGGACTCTCAGTTACAACATTTTCCAAGTTAAATGTCATCACATTACATTACGTGAGTGTGGTCAGACATGGGAACAGGCTGCCCAGAGAAGTTGTGGAATTGTATAAGTCTTAGTCTAATCCCGGTCTGTTGGAGGATGTTTCTGTCCATGGCAGGGGAGCTGGAATGATCTTTAAGGTCCATTTAAATTTAAAACATTCTGTGACTCTTTAAACAAAGTCTATTGTCTGCTTTTCAAATTGGTTTCAATAAATTGTGAGCAACACCATAAGAAAGGTGACCACTAAAATGATTGTTTCTAAAATGAAGCAGAAAGCCTACAACCATTGAAGAAGCCATTTCTGGATTTAAAAAAATCAAAACAGAAAAAAAAGAATGTGATAAAAGTGCATATACTAAAGAAAAATTTCCCCTTCGTGGAACTAATTTACCATCTGAAAAAAATTCTCTGGACAACTTGATAGTTTAGTCCACGCTAGTTTTTGCTTCTCAGGTTAAGTGCAGTGGGTGACTATGCATCATGACCTCGTTTTAGGAGAAAAGTACACGCAAGAAAAACATTTCAGATTCTGAATAAATTTTCATATGGACTTCCCCATGCAAACAAGTATCTCAGGTATTCTCTTTCTGTGACATTTACTTTGGTCTTTGTGAATTAATTCATTGTATATTTTTGATTTAGCATCCAGAAACTAATTATCTTCCATTTTTTATACATATTTTTGGTGACTTAGTCCATTTTAGAACCAGAATTATAGTTCGGTTTTTCACATCTGAGTTAGACATCTGACTGTCACCACCTTTAGCCCTGAATGTAACTTTGAACAAAATATTTTTCTGGATATCAGTCTTTATGCTATTATTTAATCCAGTCATAGGATCCCAGAAACTTTTCTGACCATGAGCCTTTGGCGTGGTCAGCTGGAAAATCATTTTCATAAAGAAAGTTAAATCTTCTTGAATAAATAGGCCAAAGTAATTAAAAGAGTAAGAGCTTAATATTAGATGGTCACGGTTAACATTAAAGACAGAACAAAGTTTATTAAAAGCTCCAAATTAACATTGTTAGGATTTTTTAATATGCAATTGAAAAAACCTCTAAAGTACTGTTATTAAACAAATAACCACATAAATATAAAAAAACCCCAAACCTAAAAACAAAAAACTCAAAAAACACCACACCCCAAAACCCAGCAAATCCATGAGTCCTGGTAAATCAGTAAACTACAAAGTTAAGAAATATTTTTAAAATTCACTAAATGATTGTTGTAATCAGATGTTAATTATATAAAGAAAACTGACCATGAAAATTGAGGACAAAGAATCCTCCTGTTGAAAAATCACTGTGAAATTTGAGGAGGACTTGATTGGTAGAACTGTAAGCTGTTTCCAGAGCTGTGTTCCCACTGAAAACGCCAAGCTGAGGAGAATTATGGTCAGGACCATCCCTGGAATTTAAACATTATAAAGTCAGATGAAAAACTGATGTTCTTAACATTCAAATTAACAGTCTCTTTTCTCTGGAGAGAAGTTAAACTTTTTTGCAAAAAATGGGTTTCCTAATGATTTAAAATTAGTTTCTTCTTTTATTTATTTTTTATTTTTTTTATTTCTAGCAACACAGAATACTCTTTTCAACTCCAAGCAACAATATTTTTGCAGAGACCAAGGTACTTTGCAATAGTTTTTATATTTACACTGGCAAGAAATTTAGTGGTGGCAAACTTTCAATATGTGCTCCTGCCAAAACTTTTCATGTAGACATCAGATATAGAGAAAACCAAAAATATAGAAGTGTTGTAATGCTATCATATAACTTTCATTTTGACCCAGGAGCTACAAGTATTAAACTCATGGTTAAAACAGAGTCATGGAAATTGGAAGTTACTCTGCCATTTAAATCAATTCCAAAGATTCAAAGGTATGTCCTGAAGGGAAAAAAAAAATAAAAGAGGGGAAAAAACCAGGAAAAAAAATTGTGTTTCTCAGCAGTAGGATAAGACACCCAAAGAGAAATATACTCTAGTAACATCAGGCTTCATTCACTTCCAGGATCATAATGTGGAACATCCAGACCTGAACTGTCTGAATGAATAAATAAACAAAACTCCCTGTTTTTATCACTGAAGTGTTTTTTGAGCTTTGCAACTTATTTCTGGTTATTTTGTATATTACATATGATGAATATAAACTGAATGAAAAGCCTTTTGTGATATGTTATTTTAAAAGGCTTGAGATTATCTAGAATATCTCTGAAAACTGTGAGCTTTTGACCTTTCACTGTCTTTCAATCAGAGGGATATTTATTCACTTTATTTTTATCATTAAAAGGCAAGCATTATATATATACAACATGCCAGAGAAGACATTCTATGATATACTTCACACTTGGGTTTACAGACAGAAAATACCAGAGGCAACCAGATGGTGTTCAGAAACAGTTGCACATCTCTATAACCTTACTCTCTGAAAAAATCTCACCAATAGCCATAGGAATAAGGGACTTGCTGGGAGATCAGAGTATGACTCACACAGGAATAAGGAATATATTCCTTTCAAGCTTTCCTTCTCCTGAACTCACTGTAGCATAAATGAGAAGTCACTTTGCACAGTGTGTGGGGTAAGGACCAGGGTTAGACAGAGATGATGTGTCCAACACCTTTGGAATTATCTATGCCTGCTCTCGAGTGCAGTAAATCCTTATGCAAGAATTTAGACAGCTCTTCCTTCAGCTGAGGTCACAAATTTAATGGGTTTATGTGGAAAGAAATAAAAATTCAGAGAACATAAAATATGGAGCTTAAATTATGGAGGTACAAGGCCTGAAATTCTGGGTTAGAAAAATACAAAAACTAAGTCTATCAGGCATATTGACATATCAAGAAAATTTAATAAATCTTGCATAGGGCCTAAATTAGTTAATGTCTGAAGATGTCAGAAAGTTTTGAAAAAACTAACATATATTCCCTGTATGTTCATGGAATGCATAATTCACCATAGTGTAGATTATTACATCACTTTGACCTTTCATGGCTCAACTTAGAGAAGAGAGAGTTAAACAAGATCTGATTGATAACTGAGTTTGAGTTTCAAAGTACTTTTGGAACAGTATTCTTATAGAGTTTAGACAGTGATAAATATTGTTTTTCAGATAACCTTAGAAGTGGTTTTGTGCTGTTCTTCAGCACATATACAACCTAAAAAGCAATACTAAGAAAATCTGAAGCTTGGACAGTGAGACTTGATAAATCAATCAGAAAAAAATCACTTCTGTTTCAAAAAAACTTCATACCAAACTGCAATGTAGTCATTCACAGGTTCTGTCTGAAGTAAGGTAAAGTTGATATAAATCCCATGGCCTGGAGGTACAATAATTAACCAAGTACAGTCCTTGGAATTTGGGTATTCATCTGGAAATCCTGGGGAATAAACTGTACCATTCTGAGCAGTTACATTATAGCCACAAGGAGCTGAAAAGAAAACAAATGAAAAAAGTTAATAGTAGAAAATAGCTCTTCATGTTACAAAAGGAATACCAAAATGCTACCAAATTCTTAAAGCTCCATGAGACAGGGCAACCTAAATCCTAAAGACAGCCTTTTCCTTGGTTGGTTGCTTCTTAAATAAATATTGGCATTTCTAAAAATAACTTATGCTGATGTCTTTTGGGTTTCATTTCTTAAAATTCATGACAATCTACTGATAATATTGTTTGCATATAATTCATGAAACTATGTATTCACACCATTTAAAAAGGGGGAATTTTATTTGTATTCAAGATTAAAAACCAAATTAGCAAACAGGTCATGCACGTTTCCATCCAACTCTAACTCTAACTGAACTGGAATATAATTCTGGAAAAAATAGGCTGATGGTTCTCTCACTAGTCCAAAACCATTATGCTTTATTTCTAATAGGTTTGAGTAATTTTTAATGGTGATTCACTTGCAGATTGTATGCTAATTATCCTTATGACAAGTAAAATTGAGACACAAATTTATGCACACTTGCTGAATAAAGTCTGTAGCCAAATCAAAGCTATGAAAAGGTTGACTTTATTCAAGGGTAGCAAATATGTGATTATGTGCTCTTTTGAGTCTCACTTTGGAGGAATTGACTGAATATAGATGAAAGCATGTATCCAAGTAGACATATGGCCATTAGTGCAAATTAATGAGTCTCACCCATTAGAGTGAGACCTTAATCTCATTTATGGGCACTCAGTCTTGCTCTAGAACAGTTCTCATTAGCTCTTACCATTAAGCTTATGTTATTATTGTCAGTGTTCCTGTGACTCTCCTTCAGACCCTCTTAATTTCTTTTTCAACTTGAAAAGTGATGGAAAATAAAAACAGAAAAAAAAAAATTGATAAAAAGTAAAAGAAAAAAAACAGGAAAGGAAAAGGGAAAAAGGAAGGAGGACTTAGAAATGCAGAAGGATGTCTCATTTTCTTTATGGTCTAAAGCTGCTATACTGTTGTGGTAGAAGGTCATCTGGCTAGTTGATGAGTAGTCCTTTTTGGAGGAGTCCTTTTAATAGTTGCTGTTAATAATTTATAGGACAGGCTAAGGAGGCTTTAACCACTTCACTTTCTTCATCCATATCAGCACTAACTTATACGATGCATTTAGAACATTTTCTGTCTGGACACAGTCCTGTGCAATATGCTCTAGGATGATTCTGCTTGAGCAGGAGATTGGACAAGATGACCCACTGTGGTCCCTTTCATCCTCACTCAGTTTGTGATTCTGTGAACAGAATGGCACCTGCTCCTGAGCCACGAACCTTTAGTGGCCAACAAATGAAACCAGCTAAGGATAATGAAGGGCTGGTTCTATCTGTCTGATTCCTGGTTGCATGTAGAGGCCAAGGGCATCTGGCAGTCTATCAGCTCTAGGAGTTCTCATGAAAAAATGACTCAAACCTACTTTTTTACTATTTCCTAAACCCCTACATTCATGTCATGGGCACATTGTCTGGTCTCAGAAATCTGCTCTGTTCTCTCCATGTTTCCAACTAAGTCTGCTTTGACAGTTAGGCTTACTACAGGGAAACACACTTCCTGAGACTAATATTAATTTCTAATTAATATACAGGACTTTTCTTACTGAAGTTTTACATTTAAGTATATTTTTAGTTTACTATATTTTTGACAGGTTTATTAATGGCGTTAGTGAGTGCATACATTTTTTATTTTCCCTTCATTACTATCTAATATTCAAGAAGGAATGTAGATTGATTGCATCTCAGTAAAGACAGTCTAATTCCTCTTATATGATTGTTAGCCATTAAAGATCAATCAATTTTGCCAGAAAAAGAAGTGTCATAGGTAACAAAACTCTAGTAGAGTAAGTAATACACCCAGCTGGTGCTAGGCTTTCTCCAAAGATCTTTAAAAATCACAGAAAACATAAAATTAAACAGAAATAACTGGCTACATTTCACACAAGATAAAAATAGCTTTAGTGTGAATAAACACATCACTCTAAATTAATAATGTTGTTATGTTACACTTTGAATGACAGGCATGAAGAAACATAGATTTTTGAAATGAGTAAGTGTATAATCAAAGCTTCTAAACTATCAAATGCTAATAGCAGACCACATGTTGATTTATAAATGAATGAATGCCATACTATTTGTTCTCATACCCATTTATACCTAATTTCAGATATAACGTTGTGCATGGAAAGACAGTAAATGTTTTTAAAATTCCACCCAAAGATCCCCAAACCCAGTCAGTCATTTACCGATAATTATATACGTTATACCAAGACATCTGTGGTAAATCACTATGACAACTTGATTGTACAGGAGTAAAGTCGTAGAGCATAACTATATGTCATGATTCTACTATGATTACTTGAGCAGAAATTAATCTAATTTTCTCCTATATACAGATTCTCAGTCTTCAAAAGTATGCCCAATCTTCTGTTGAAAGTTTTATATTCAAACTTCTATGAAAACTGGTCATATCTGGAAAAATTGTTGAATCCTTTCACTGATTTCTCTCCCAGATCCACTGTCAAATTACAACAATCAGGGTAACATTATATATAAATTAAATATCCTAATAATATTTTCAGCTGTACTAGGTGGAGTTTTAATGTACACAGATGAATTTTCCACAAAGTGTTGTGCTAAATGAGAGACAGAAAACTCTTAATTCTCAGTCAAAACAGAAAGCAACCTGCTAATTATTCAGAAATGGTACCTATAAATGTACACAACTGCACACACAATACAGTTGCATGCCCTTAGGCCTCAGCTGTGTGAAGGAGATGAAGATGACTGTGGGTAGTCTTGGAAAGTAGAATTCACATGCACAGGAACCAGGCCAAATGTACACTGTGAATTATTGAAATGTCAGTAGCAGAGGAATGCCTTCTGTTAGTTAAATGAAGATAAAACCACTGAATTAAAACTATGGATGAAGGGACATGGAAAAGTAGGAAGACTTTCTCTTTGTGTCATTATAAATATTATTTCACTTCTTGCATGTAATTTCAAACTGAACATATATTATTTACTTTTGTTCCATTTAAGAAAACAGAAAATGCTGATTTATACCATAAAAACCTTCTTCTCCTATTATATGCCTTCATGTATTTTAAGAAATATGTTTCTCCAGGGAGGAAAAAAGAATAAGAAAGGATAGAAGGCTGATATGGCGTTTGATGTTGCATCTGTATCACTAAAATATTAATAAGAGGTGTTGAACTTTGGCTAGCTTTCTAACAAATTCTAAAAACACCAAGTGTTAACACTTTACATTTTTTATATCCATTTTTAATTGATATTTTAAAACTTTACCATATGTTTACATGGAAAAAAAATTACGCATTTGTTTATGTCAAACTTTTAGCATTAATAACTTTGTATTTTCTTCCAAAACATTGATGAAGTTGTCTCCATAACTGATTTTGAATAACAGTATCTTCTTGAAATAGTCCTTCACATTGAGTTTAAGGTAATTTCTGGCAGTATCATGAGTTTTCATAATCAATACAACTGACAGATATTAATAAGAATAATAAATCACTGCCAGGGAATATGATTCATAAAACATTTATGATTTATAAAAGCACATAAAATTCTGCATTCATCTGCTTACATTACAGATTAGGATAAAGGCATTCTTCTTCAGCAAAATCTGCGTTATGTACTGGCATGCAAACAAGAAAAATCAGAAAGTACAATGAATTCTGAAGTAAAGGTTCTACCAGAAAATTACCTTCACATCTGGGGAAATGATAGTTCCAATTTCTGTTGATTCCATGTTGACAAGTGAGAACAGGCTGCCCCCTCAAAACATATCCAGGATAGCATTCAAATGATACTGACTGTCCCACACTGTAATCTGAGTTGACTATATAGCCATTCAAAAAAGGAGGAGGATCAGGGCAGTTCTGCAACTCGTAAGCTGAAAGAGAACAGAAGTACTTTTTATTGCTTAAATAGCTCTCACCACAGGAAGAACACATTAATATAAAATCTGTAGTGCATTCAATAATAGGTAAACACTGGAATGCCAAGCTCTAGTAATTCAGTGATTAGCACATAATAAGAAATAAATCATCTGTTGGGACCATAAAAAATATTTTAGTAATGCAAAACAAAGTAATTTATTCCTTAAAATTTTTTGAAATATAAGATTTTCAAAATCCGTTGTATCTTTAATATATATATTAAACTATGCCCAAAAAAATCACTTGATCTAAAGACATTATAAGAATTATTAATAACTTTAACACAACAGAGCACCATAAAGATGCTAAAAAAATTACAAATACTCATGACAGGAATGGTCCTTTTAGATCTATCACCATGCAAAAAATTGCTTTAATGATTCATCATATTTCATGTTGGGCTCTGTGTTTTCAAGGACATCAAAATATTATTTAATGAAACACATTCAAATCAGTGTGATGAAAATTCAGAAGGAGCTTTCATTAATAACATTTATTAAAATATAAAGATAATGTAAGCAGTTCCATACGAAGCAATAAAAAGATTTTTATAAAAATGTTATGCAGAATCATTTGCAAACAACTTCACATAGATAGGATAGCAAGTAATTACCATTTAAGAAATAAGCATTAAAAAGATGAGTGCCCTGCTCTCTCTGAGCATTCGGTATCTAGTTAAGGAATACTCCTGTCAGAAGAAAGTTCAAACAAGAATAATAACACCAGTGTGCTCTATACTCACATGTGTTAACTCCAAGCTCTATAAATTCAGCAAGAGGATATGATGAACATATTCTTGAATAGAATATTTTGTTACTTTTTCAAAGTTAATCTTTACACTGTGAACATGTTCATCCTATAAGTGTATACTTATAATTCTGAAATAGATTATTTCAACAGCCAATTCAGCAAGATTAAGCTAAACATATATTTTAGATATGCTTAAGTGCTTACTTAAAGCGAAGTTTGTGCTTAATTGCTCGACTGAAGTAAAACTACTGCCAATAAGTTTTTTAATCATTGCTAATTACAGCCATGCTGTGCAATAAAAAAGATTTATTTTGAGACAGCCTTCTTCTTTTCCCTAATTCCTTCAGTGAATCCAAAATTCAGAATTTGTAACGCTAGAAAATTGGAAGATGTAGAGGTACTAGGAATATTCTGAAATCCTCTATAAAATTAGATCCTCCTTCTCTCAAATAGCAGAACAATTAGGAAAAGTAATTCAAAACCTAAGAATAAAAATTAATTGCTACTGAAAGGAAATACAAAAAGGTTTATTTTTCCTAAATTGTGGTTCATTAAATTTTGTGCTAGATCTAGTAATGGCTCATTAATTTTTAATGTTATTATTACTTGTACTATAATTTGTGTAGTACTAATACAGATAATATCATTATTATCAACATATTTTTACAAAATAGAGTAGTAGAAAGATTATTTAAGAGTAAAGAATATTTAAGTTTATACTATATATTAAACTATATAAAAATCTATTTAGCAAATTATGTCAAAAATAGAATAGATAATTATTTCAGAAGATTAGAGGATCTCAGAGATTTTTTTTTTAAGATGCAGCAATTCATTGCCCAACAGTTACAACAACTGTGTTTTGGAACAATGACAGTAAATATTGGAATTTTTAAATTTTGATTTAGCACCTTTTGAGGAGATGAATACCATCCTTCCTTATTGGTTAACTTGTTACATTATAGTATTCATAGATTATGTTTTGAAAGTAATTAACACCGTCTCAGAATTTTTGAAATTAGTACTAAAAATCAATTTCAGGAAAAAAAACTCTCTCACTGATATACATAAGAAGATAACACACAAACCACTCAAATGAGAGAGGAAATCCTGAAAGATTTGACAGAGGTGTTCCATAGACTAAGGAAGTGATGACTGTATGTATGTGTATCAAAAGAAATAAAAAAGGGATATTACGGAGTATTGAAACTTGGAGTGACAAAAATTCAGTGGAATAAGAGATGGATATTGTCCTGGTTTCTGCTAGGGAGGAGTTAATTTCTTCACATTTTTAAAATTTGTCTCATGCTCTGCCAGAGAGGTGGTACGCACAAACACACACAAAAAAAAAAAAGAAAAAAAAAGATAAAATGGGAGGGAGCATAGCTGGGACTGGTGACCTGGACTGACCAAAGGGATGTTTCACACTATAGAACATCACACCTGGTATGTAAACCGGGAATAGTTACGCAGAAGGGTGGCTGATCTGGGTTCAGGAAGGGGGTTCTGGCATCAGTCAGCAGGTGGTGAGGAAATTGTAGACTGCAATGAGGTGTCCTTTCAGTGTCCTCTAGGCTGAACAGACCAAGTGACCTTAGACACTCCTCATAAGGCTTTCCCTCAAGGCCCTTCACCATCTTTGATGCCTTCCTTTGCACTCTCTCTAATAGTTCAATACCTTTCTTATATTGTAGCACCCAAACCTTCCCCCAGCACTGGAGGTGAGGCTGCCCCAGAGCAGAGCAGAGCAGAGCAGAGCAGGACAATCCCCTCCCTTGCCCAGTTGCTGATGCTGTCCCTGATGCCCCCCCCCCGGAAAGGGTTGGCCCTCCTGGCTGCCAGGGCTCTGCTGACTCAAATTCAACTTATCATTGACCAGGACACCCAGGTCCCTTTCTGTGGCACTGCTTTCCAGCATCTTATTCCCCAGTCTGTCTGTACACCCAGGCTTGTCCCATGCCAGCTGCAGAGCCCAACACTTTCCCTTTTTGAACTTCATATGGTTGGTGATTGTCCAGTCCTCTGATTTGTTGAGGTCTTTCTGCAGGGCCTCTGTGCCTTCAAGGGAGTCATCAGCTCTTCCCAGTTCTCTTTCGTGTGCCAGCTTTCTTAGTATCCCTTCCAGTCCTGCCTCCAGGTCGCCTACAGAAGTGTGGAAGAGCACAGGACCTAAGACGGAGCCCTGTGGAATTCCACAGTTACAGATCTCCAATCTCATGTCACCCCAGTCACTGTCACCCTTTGTGCCTTTGTGTCAATCAGTTAGGGGTGAAAGTACTTGCATATGAACAGAGTACAACTGTTTGTTTTGCTCTTTGTTATTTTAGAAAATAAGGTATAAAATTTTAACACATTCTGCTTGTATTTTCTGGTATAAAGCCTATAGATTACTCATAAATTATTGGTCAGGTGATTCATGTGACTATGATATCATAATTTACAGGCCACTCAGGAAATATGTTTTATAGTTTTAGTATAAATATAAATTATATGCTTCTTTAATCTTTTGATATATGCAATAACACCTGACTTCACAGAGCAATTCATTATTCAGTAGTCATGACTAACAAATTTTGCCAACAAATTCTAATGTCACACCTTGTAATAGAAAGTTCTTTTTTTGAGTTTCATGCCCAAAGACTTGTTTGCTGCTGGGCTTTACAAACTGAGATTCCATTTCATCACAGATAAAAACTCTAGTGAGAGCCTGAAATAAAATGTAAAGGAAATCTGAGAACAAGATTTCATTCCAATACTGGCAGCAGTCAAATACTTGAATTTTAAAATTATCTCATATAGCCATTTGGCATTTCTTTGAGGAGTATATTTTCCACTAAGAAGAAAATATTTTAAATCACAAAAGAAATTTAATTGATTCTCTGCTACCTTGTTGTTATGGTTCAAATGTATTTTCCATCTTACATAAACACTAGAGTGACTTACTGGCTTTTCAAGTGCCACAAACTTCTGTAACACTTAAACACGGAAATAATTGCTTTACAGAAAAATGGTTTTAGCAGAGAATTGAGCATGCAGCCACTCAAACGCTAGGAGAACTCACAATTATCTCACTTAAAACTTTCCATTTAGGCTTTTTGTACATTTCTCCAATATCATGGTGTGTATAACTACAGACTCAATTAAAAAATCCACTTCTGAGACTAGACTAGCCTACCATGAGTTTTGTCAGAAAGACACTTTAAAGTTGATCTGGTTCAAACTTCCCTGCCATAGGCATGAATGTATTTCAGTAGATCAGACTGCTAAAAGTGCTATCTAACCTGACTTTAAAGACCTTTGGGACTGGGCATTCACACTCTTAAAGAAGCTGTAGTCCTAAGGGAAAGATATATTTGTGGGTTTTAATTCCTGACCATATAAATTTTACCTCAGCTTTTAATATTTCTGGAACTTCTTTTTTTTTTGCACATGTCTTATGCATCATTAGACTAAATGTGTTCTTTTGTAAGCTAAATTCTGTTATGAATCTCTCAAAGGCCATAAAAGCTATTTATTTCTTCTGACCTGGCATAATTTGGCTTGCTAATCAAACTTCCATGGTTTTTCTTCCCAGACCTGGTGTACAGAGACTGTTCATACCTCAGATATTGAGATTTGACACATGTGGGTGCCTCAGAAACTCAAGATCACCAGCCAAATGAGAAATAGAAATGTAATTCTAAGTATTTGTGGTTGTTTCCTCTCTTTCCTATTTTACATCGGTGGCAAAACTGCAACACTCATGAAAAGAGACAGTCTTTTTCAATGCTTCTCTTTTTTAACTAAACAGTACAACAGTTATTTCAACAGTAGGAAAAAAAATGCAATAAAATTTAGATTTTGCTCTTTAAAAAATTCGGCACTTTTAAAGTCCCTTCATTATCTTGCAAAAAAAAAAAAAATTATTCTAACTTCTTCCAGTAGTCCAACAGGCAATCACTATGAACTTCCTTCTTGCTATAAGTGAAACAAAAGGTTCCACAACACACAGAAATTCAGTAATCCATCTTTAACATAAAGGAATACCCACCATTCCCTATGCATTACAATTGCAAAGCTGAAGGGAAAAGAGAACATGAAAATATCAGAGCATGAAACAATAAGCACTTGATCAGCAATGGTACTGAGAGATGTAATTTCCCCAGGGTTCTTCTAAGAAGACAAAGCTTTTTAATGCATTCAGAAATACACAGTACCTAAGTGATTTAGGTTATATTTTCAAATCCTGTGTCGTGAGAATTCACAGGCTTAAGGATCAGCACCAGATCCCTAGAAGTATAGGTAAAAAATATTTTACAGTTCTCAGTGTGCATGCACTTTTCTTCTTCCCAAAAATAATGTGTTCTGAGTACAGTCCCAAACTATATTAAGATTCAATCTCATAACTATTTTTCTGCCTTCAGAAAATCAGTAGAAAAATTGAGAAATAGCATTATTATATCCATAATTCTCTCTTCAGTGTTCATATTCTTTGCTTTCCCTTGAGATGAGGGGTTATCAAAAAAACCGTATCCTTCATAAAATGCTAAGATCTCTAGAAAACTTCATTTATTTAATAACATGCAAGCTTGATTGAATAAGCATAGCCATCACACATCTCCCTTTATTTTTAGATTGGTATCTACAAAAAAAGGTATTTACGTGTCAAAAAAAGGTCTGCTACCTTAGTTCACTTACTTATTGTACTCTGGTTAGCAGAAAACGCAATTCTTTTCACTTTAAAAAATCAGTCCTTAAATTGAACCGAGTTTAGTACTATACAGTAAAAAACCTGAATTTAATCTTAAATCCCTTTAAATGTAATTTAAATACAATAGATCAGATTAGAATTAAGCTATGCAAGTTTGTGGGCACTCCTGATATAGCAAATGTGACTGTAATTATGGATTCTTTTTGCCTACTCCTCCTTTTTCTTTAAGGGTAAATTAAATTGATTTCACTATTAGAAAAGTAATGTTTTTTTTAATTTATAAAACTTCCCCCCCCTCCCCCCGCCCCATTATAGTATATTAGGACATCTTAAAATGAGATCAATTGGAAGCAATCTGAAAAAAACCCATCTGGTTAAATGTGTAAACATGTCAGGATCTCAGCTCCATTTGCTTTGCAAATTTATTTACAGAAATGACAAAAGTGGACAACTTAATTGTGTGAGAATCAATTGGACTAAAAATAATATCTTAGCTTTCCATATATATCATTATTCCTTTTGCCCATAAGATTTTGAATGTGACACCCTTACCAAGATCTCATATTTTATTTCCCTCCCACATTTATATCCCATGAATAACAGTAAGGGAAGACATTACACATTAAATTGAGTTATGAGAAAGAATATTCTGACTGGGTAGCCAGCAAGCCAAACTGAATTGGTATCTATGGAGTAATGCTACATCTTTCTTCTCAACAAGGGCTTTATTTCAGAACTGTAAAATTTGAATGAAATTTGCCAATGGTTTCAAAATTGCATAACAAAAGTATACTCAGAAGTGTGTCAGCTAGACAACAAGATATCATCCAAACAAATCAGGCTAAGACTTGAATGGCATTTGATTTACTGAAAAGAAAACAACACTTCTAATAGGGAAAAAAAGAGAAGGAAAAGAGCAACATTGGAGTAAGGAAGAATTATTCTTTAAGCTGATTTTCAGCATTGCAGATAGTCTAAGAGGAAGAGAGAGTAATTGAGAAATATAATACTAAAAAGAGTAGGAAAATCCAGAGATAATCCATAAGAAAAGATAATTAAGTATCAAGGGCAACAGACAACAAACAGGAAAAGTCAGCTATCAAAATGAACAAATACTTTGTATGATTAAAAAAAAAGTAGACAATAAAATTGCTCAACTGTAAACCACTGGAATTTTCCTTCAGAGGGGAAGAGAAAGACAGGGAATACACTATAATATAATACTTTTCGAAGTTTGTAGATTATGGATATCTAATTGAGTGTACAATTTCCTATATGTTCTAAATGATGCTGAGCAAGTTATTTTCACTCAATAATATGAAGTTATAATATATGATGATAATAGAATTGCTAGATCTTTGCAATAGAAACGGCTAGTGTAATCTGTGATCTCAGACACAACAGAGTTTCTGCTTTGTGAAAAAAAAATAAACACATGCAAGACAATTAATTTTTAAAGAAGAAAACTCCCAGATCTGTCCAACAAAGAAAAGGAAGCAGATAGAAAAGGGAGCATAAGTAAATTATAGATTCAGTAGAGTGAGCTTATCTGGTAGATCCCAATCACATAAAAATCAAACTCAACAGTTTTACCAACTTACCACATTAGGAAAAAAAATCAATAAATTATAAACACCTTTTAGAATAATTTATTGTTTTCCAGCACTTTTTTTTTATTGGAGTGGATTATGTTGTCCATTTTAAAAAATGTTTTAAACCCATAAATTTTTTAACATACAGACATATATGCATACACACACACACACACACACATACTACATACACATATAGATACACACTCTGAAATAGTGTCTCTTTTGGTAAGGAGCAATACATAAAATAAACTGCATGAGTTGTCTTTACAGAAGAGAAGAAATTGCTATTCTTCTCAATCATGGGAAGCATAAAACTGGATGATTGTATATGCATTTGGTAATGCAAATATATTCATAATTACATGTTTTGTGAAACAAGATAAAAGTACTAATTATATTTTTTGTTTGAAATTAGAATGACTCAAATATCAGGTAATTTATCTCTTAACTGTATCTCTTTCTTGGTTCTAATTTTTTTTATTCTACTGTTATAATTATTAGACTAATAACTTAGCTATGAAGGGTCTTATCAAATTATTATTACTGTTGAGAATTTAATATTTTTTTCTGTAAGTACTTGGAAAATACTACAAGTTTCTGAATTGTAATGAATAACACTTTTTTGACATTTTCTTATATTTTGAGAATACTACTAACACAATCAACATTCCAACTCAACACAATTTCAATTTCAAAAACTCCAACCTATATATTAAACAATCTACGCATTTTAAAATGCCATATAATATATTACAAACATATATTCTAAAATAACATTAAAACAATTAAAATTTTATTTTTCCTTTCTTACCATAGAGATCATTGTGCTAAATCATGCTTACCTTGGTATGTCAGCTTAAATCCTTGCCTGTTTTCTGAGTGATCACTATAAAAATGGACAAGAGTTTCATGAGTAGTACTTAGCAAGGCTGATGGGAGGTCCATTCCACTAAACTGGCCAATCATAGAACTTGTGTGGTAAGGCCCATTTTGAATTTCAAGGAAATCATGATTTGCTTCAGTAGAGAAATTCAGAAACTGAATGTGTGCACCTGTAGCATTGAGCAAAAAAAAAAAAAAAAAAGAAAAAATTATAACTCATGTTGCTTAATAAAAAAGTACGTAAATAAAAATAAAAGTATAATAGTTGTTACAGGCGCTGTATTTCTATTTTAGTCACTATTCAAAGTGGGATGCTTAAGTTAAAGAAATAGCTGCCAAGTATTACAAGAGTTGGAGTTTCCAATTTTATTATTTACCAATAAATATCATAACCACATATGAAGGGATAAATGAAAGTAAGTCATAAAGTCACAGTCAACATCAGGGATTTTTCATATTCCTAAACTAATAAACAGAAAGACTCAAGGGAGGGGCAAATCACAAATCCTGTGGTTCCATGGCATGGCCAGGACTCTGCCAGCCTGTGCATTCCTGTAGTAGGGCCAAGGCCTCCCTCAGAGGCTCAGGATGAGCTCAGCACCCAGGAAGGTTAAGAACAGAGCGATCTTTCTGAGGCAGAAGTTTACTTCCTAGTTTCAGACATCTACTATACATTGTTTTTCCTGACCCGGGTCACCTGTATTTGTCTCCTTTTCCCTCTAGCTTGGGCCAGTGTGTCTCTGGAGCCATTCTACCCTGTATGCTGTCCTATAAGATGCACTGAACCTCAGATTGGTGACAGGAACTTCAGAGAATTTACCACAAAGCCTCTCTAGGAATCAGGTGCTTGAACAAGGCTTTTAAGCATTCAAAGTTGGATGCATTCCAATATAGTCGGAAGTATAAGCATAATGTCATGGGAAGAGCTGTTTTGAAGTTCTGGCATTACTTCATGTGGACTAAGGACCTGAAATCCAGTCTTAAACAATGTGTATATATATGAAATGAGGGATGAATCCCTGGTTTGGAAGCCTAGTACCAAGTAACTTGCAACTGCACTTTTTAGGTCTAACTTTGCTCTGGTAGACTATGAAGAACCAGCTGTAATGGAATAAAACAGAACTACTGAATGAACTAATGAAGCAGTGTGAAATATTCAATGCCTTAACTCTGCTTGACATTCCTACTTAGCAGTAGAGACATATTCTTCATTCCAGGAGAGAACATTATAGATTAATTACCAGGGTAATAGATTGCCATGGTAATTCACTCAGTCTTGTTTATGGCTGATTTCTTCACCTCTGTGGTTTGAGATTGAATCAATGGTATGAAAAATATTTTTTTTTTCTATGAGACAAATTAAATAAGCTACGATATAAACTGGGTTTTATAGAACACTTGTAAAAATATGGATGTTTAGTTCCAGAACCTTGTCTGACCTATGCAAAGTGGGAGCTATGAAAATGAGTATTTCAGCTGCTGAATAAGAACTTAATACAATGCCATCCATAGAGAGGAAGACACCAAACATATCAGAGTCATAACATCAGCCATCTCTGATATGATGTCTGATATGGCTAGTCTGTCTTGAATGAAGTCACTTATTTTACAGTGGTCTCAGGATTTGAGATGAGGTAGCCTGGAAACATCTTGATTTCAGTATCAGTGGTTATTGATTCCCAACAGAGACTGGATGTCAGCACCACAGAAATGATAAAGAAATAAGCAGCCACTTAAATTGTAAAAACAACAAACAGATAATAAAATTTGCCATATTTATCTAGAGCCCAAGCACTGTTTAGGTATTTAAATAAATAAATAGTCTCTGATGAGTGGTGGAGTATCTTTGAAACAGAATCATGCTAATTTAATTTCTGAGAAGTAATTTGTATGTCTAGTTGTAGATATTTGGTACAGAAAGGCTTTTGTTTTGTTTTAAAAGTAGCTTTAAAGGTAATTTAAAAAAATAAACTACCTGAAGTAGTTTTAAACATGCTGATTTTGGTTAGAGAACTCACTGTATCTGTCCCCTCAAGCCTTAAGTCCAAGTTCATACAATTTGCAAATGTCAATTCGATATTTCAAAGAAGAATTTTTCTACACTAAACAATTCCTTACATAAAATTACATGGAATAAAATTAATACCTACAGAAAATAAATCCTTAGCTGGTCAAACTGTAATTATATTGCTTCCTGCTTGAAAATCAACAGCAATTCCTCTCGCACTTGAATGTACTCTGAATAATGAAAATTCCAAGCTGAGCTAATTGTTTTTACAAATGTTATTTAATTAGCACCTATCTGAGATCATTTCAAAATCACAACAACTCACTTGAAAATATATATTTTCTATTTTAAAATATATGGATTTTAGTAGTGTCTTCTTTTACATGAGTGATATATTTTCATGTAATGAAGAAAGCACTATATTTTGGGACACATTTAGCTCCCAGAATTTTATTCTTAGATTTTGTTTAAGCACACAGTTGTTTTGATACAATAGAATGTATGTACACAAACAGCTTTCCAGTAGACAAGCTTATACTTTTAATTAAAATAATAGCCGAGCAGAAGTACTTTGTGAAAGATCACATCAATTGCAATTTTTAAACCTGATATAAAGATATTATATGTCAATTATTTAACAAATACTTCAGGGAAAATATCAATGTAGGACCTTTGCGGTAAAAAATGTCCTTTGTAGTATTTTTGAAAGCAATGATAGATCAGTGCTATGAACATCTTGTACCTGATAAAACCCCTACTGAACAAAACTATTATCTTTTCTATTTCTAGAATTACTACCACCAGAGACTTTCAGAGAAGTGAGAGAAATAATAACAAGATACAAGACGTTCTTGTGCAATTAATTCATGAAACATTTTTTACATGGAAAAGCTTAAAGAAAAAGAGCAACTCTGAGAAATATGAAGGACTATTTTTCAAAGGCAGTATTGTAATAACCTAATTAGGATGACATTGCTTATCATTTGTATTTCCTGCAAATGTAGCCGGAGAATGTCAAAAGTAGTAAAGGATGTTCTGTCTGTGGTTCTGCCACATCTATAAGGATATCCAAGGCAACTAAGGCTTTCCATAATTATGATGGATCCCTTTTACCAGGTGTTCATGGATAAAGGGTACTATCCTAAACAGCAGCAAAGCATTTCTACAGATTAACTTAGTAAAATACTATGAAATCAGTACATCTCACTATAAAAGTCCCTCCTATGTATGCAAATGGAGAACATGGAAAAGAAACTAATTTTCATCAGATAAGAATAGGAAATTTAGTAATGAGTTTTTAAAATTAATTTCTTATTGAACATTGGCATTGAATTTACAGTCTGGGACATGAAGTTTCACTGCAAGAAACTTTTTCTTCTTTCAGTTCTGATAATGGTAGAAGAATATTTACACATTAACTTACAGATTCCTTATTATCTATTATTAACTTTTCAACATAGTTATTACTTATTTGTGAAGATATTTTTTTGTATGATAATAGTTTTAATGCAAACCTAGAAAGAGTCTAAGGTGGAAACTGTAATATAGAATTGGAGTACAGTTTGAGAATGCTTTTAACCTAATTCGTAGTTCTAGAAGTGAGGCTTTGGCTATTTTAATAGAACATAAATTCCTTTTAAAAAGTCACTTGGAGAAAAGACCATTATTTAATTTAGAAGTCACATTATTTATTTAATCTGATATATCTTCATGCCACAGGTTTCATTTGCTTTGAAATCAGTTTCTGAGATGGGCTGAGTTTATAACAAGTTGTTTTGGCAAAGATAAATTTTGAAATTGCCATCCATTTTCATTTCAAATATATCAAATGATTATGTAAGGGTTCAAAATACACCCACTGGATTAAATCTACATCATATTGGAAACCCGAATACTCATATATATATTTAAATATATGATTACAAATAATTGCTCTTGCAATGTAAGTTTACTTACCATATCCAATAGGCAATAAAATTTTCCATGTACAATCTAAGTTACTAGGGTAATTTCCAGGAAAACCTGGGCTCAGGATCACACCTGCCATGTTTGTCAGTGTTCCACCACATTTAGCTATTAAAAACAAAAAAAACAATCACTGTATCTTTTATTAATATTATTTCTTTGTATTTGGTATATGCTTAATTCAAAATGGGTTTTTCATTTTGTTCCCATGACCCAAAAGCAATGACATTTATTATAGTCAAAATACTCCTAATGAAAGAAGAAACGAAAAGCATTCAATTTACTTAAGGTGATATATCAACTGCAATATAACTACAAAAGTGTTGTTGCACATATAGACCAGGCAACCCATTGTCTCAGCTTGGCAATTACTGTTAAAAACGTCTGGTGCCATGTTGAGAAATGTTTCACAATCAGAGGAACAAATCTGGAATTAAACTGAATCATGATTCCAAATCACGATGCAGCAACACACCTATTACTCAATATAACAAAAAATGCACTTGAATTTAAAAACAAACAAGCAAATAAACCCCACCACTGCAGTTTTTGTTTTAATTCAGAAAGAGGATAGACTTGCTGCATAACAGAATACTTCTTTGTTTTCTATTGGTATACTTCTATTCAGCAAATTCATTTGTTTGGAAATTGAAAACTCCTTTGCATCATTTAGGATGACACAAAGCTAAGCTATAAACATGTGAAGCAATCTGCAAAAAATTAGCTGAGTTTAAACATACAATAGGACACTATATATGATGTAAGAATAAGTTCAAGAAATCAAGTTAGAATACTGCAATTTATATTTATTATTTGACGAATTATTACTTTAAGGCCTATGAGTCCTCATGCCAGGCAATGCATTAATACATGATCTGATAACACAACTGTGATACTTTGATACTGTCTGTTGTAATAATTGTACTGATTTTGGCTTGCATTCTCTAAAAATCAATATTTTAAATGTTAGAGGCGAGAGGTGAGGGAGATCATGTTTTAAGGATTTGTTTGTTTTCTTAGGCATACTTTAGCTCCCAGGATAGCACATTTTCATAATTCAAGGAGCTCAAAGTTTGCCAAAAGGAACTATATTTAGTATGCAAGGTGAAACATAAGGTTACCACAAAAAGAAAAGAAGCAACAAAAGTGCCCAAAGCCCAGAACACCCCTCCTTGAATATATTTTCCATTTTTAAAACTGATTCGAAGGAAATGCACTGCTTTCATATCGATCAAAAGTGACTGCTTCTGTAGAACTAAACAATAAAAACAAAACATGGGTTCAACTTGACAACTGACTGGATATTAAAATTAAAAGCAAAAGCTAAAGTGAAAGTACATTATGATGGACCTGTGCTTCTCATCCCTCACTTCTGCTTTTTCTTGAAATAAGCATACCAAAATACAGCATAATCGTGACTCTCTTAAATTTTGTCTAATCAAGAAACAATACTGTAGAAGATTATTTTCTAAACACAGGAAAGTCAGATATGTTTGGCTAAGGTCTAAATGTACTTAAAATGAAAATGCTTTTTAACCTTACTTACAACATCTTTTTCAGATGAAAAGAGCCAGCCTTTTCTGGACCCCTAAAACTTGTTTTCATTCCACAACTCCTGAAGGCTTGGCTTCAGAGCTACTCTCCACTGCCTGCTTCTTTAGGATGTCTCCCAGGTGCCCTGCATGACCTGCCTGGCTCCTAAGTTGTCCAAGCTGAGCACACTGCAAAAGGAATCTCGTAACTTCCTGTCCTTTGTGAAGAAGATTCCGTCTAATTCAAAGCAGAGTATTCCGGACAAGCTGAACAATGGTTAACATATCAGTTTCTTTATTTGCCCACTCTCAAAATATTTTTAAAAACATTATTTAGCCATATATAGACAAAAATTATCTTCCCCTCCCCATATTTCATAGATACAAATGGAAACTCAAAAAAGTTTTGAATGAAGCAGAAGTTGAGGAGCAATGGGCATGACAAGGTCAGGAGTTACTTGTGACTGATGGTCAGAAAACTGAAAACAAGTTTCCATACCAATGCAGAGAGGAGATGGATAGTTCCAGCGTCGAACTGTTCCTGGCATGCAAGAAATATGAGAACGGCCCTGTTTGGAAAGGGCAAAACATCAGACTACAGATACTCATTTATGGTCTTTCCTGAAAGACAGTCCTACAGAGGACATCCTGATAATCTAATCAGTGTCTTGTATCAACCAACTACATAATAATTACATTAATGAATCTCTCTTTTCAAATAGTTCTGGTTCTATGTTCTTATTTTTCTATTGGATAAATGTTCTAAAACACCTTTCCTCTGGTAACCTGAAAACTTCTTAAAAGTATGGTTATAAGGCAGAAGCAGCTAACTATATACATTCATATGGTCTAATTAATTCACTGCCTGTTTCTATTCCAGTGTATTCCATCTACAGTGGAAGTGAAGTGATTGATTTTTAGGCTGCAATCCGGAGTGAATGAACCATTGCTCTGCGTGAGCAGCACAGACACAGAGAGGAATTTGTTCCACATCTACTTGCTACAGATGTTCATCCTGGACCATGCCAAGGCTGTCATCCACAAATAGCAGCAGGCTTGACCTCTCACATGGCCTCACACTGTGACCCACTGCATCCACGCAGCATCTTGGCAGCCAGCTGGAGACATACAAGTGTCTCTTTATTTAGCTGTCGTGTTTAATTTACTCTGCCTGTTTTTTAAGAAAAATCGCAAGAACCAAGAAGACTCATGTGGTGGCAGGAAGTAAACCAAGACATTGCACAGTCTAATCCCACATGCGTCAGGGTGACTGCCTAGTACCAAAATGCTCCCATCTTTGTTTTCCCTAGGAAAAGCTCAAACTGGAAACTTAACAGTAGCACAAAAAGCCTTTTTTTTTTTTTTTTTTTCAATTCTGTCTTTTGAGGTACTCAAGTTAAGCATTCTGCTGCTGAAATGTGGAACTGAAAAAACTGGCAGGAGTGAGAGCAACTGATATAAAGACTGAGATATGGGACTGAGAACAAGGTTTAGTTTCTGGTTTTTTTTGGGTATACAACCTCGTGCAAGTCACTTTACATCCTTAGGGGTTTTTTTTATCAAGTGAATTATGAGTCTAAACTTTAGTAAGGCAGCCCTTCTTATCAATATAATATGAAGATTTATTTAAATATTATTTGTCCATAGCAATCATAATCTCATAAAATTAAGGAAAAGAAAGAATAAGTAGACTGCAGTAAAAGAACATTTGATGACATTTCTTCCACATCATTTGGAATATTGACACACTACCTTGAATAAAGTTCATATAGAATTGCATGGAATATAACTACTTTAATTGATCATTCAGTTAAGTATATTGAGGCAGTCATCTTCTGAAAGCCAAACTGGAATAGATCCAGAAAATTACTTGAAAGAATAAAAAGGAGCAGTTTTCACTAAAATAATGAAAAATAATTTAGTCTTTTTCTTCTAAAAACACAACAAATTGATAATTCAATAAAAATATTTTTCTTAAAAGCAATCTTTTTAAAGGAAAAAATGTGAATGCACTTACTGTGTCATCTTAGTTACTTGCAAATGGATGAGGTTTTGAATAATTTAATTAATGCAATAGTCCCTTTTTTTACTCCCTCTTTCTAGTCTTCCATGATTGCATTGTTTTATTTTATTCTCTTTTCCTAGTTTTCTGTGATTGCACGTCTCTGATGTGAGTCAAGGGGGAAGCCGTAATTTAACTACCACAGTCAGGAAAAATGTAAAATAGCCTATAAAAGATCTTTTGAAAAATAAAATTAAATGATTCCTCTAGCTTCAAGCCTCTTTCCAACAAGAGCACACTCTGATTTCAATCTTTTAAAGTTCCCTCCTGTGGGGAGACACTTAATCCTACAGCTAGCAATTACCTTTCTTATGCATCTCCAGGTAGTAGTTTGAGCTCTATGACTTTGCTGGTAAGTCTCGATTATAAACTAATCCACAGCTGATTGTTATTGCTAGC